>OY293306.1:37527730-38080079 GCA_958502075.1 Orchestes rusci
AATTGCCTGGTTTTCTTTTTAGATGGAATGCTTGCTAACACCAAAACGGAGCGGTAGAAGTTCAAATGAAATATCGAAAAGAGCATATGATCATTTTATAATAAGACTATATTATAAAATGATATGATATATGATTTCGTCATTATGTTAATATTATTTGAATCATTATCATCATGAGTTGTGGACTGAGATATCACAGAGTAAATATAAAAAATATGCCTTGATAATTTTTCTAGGGTAGGCATTGCTTTTATGCTTCTATTGGTTGCACGCCACTATGTAGTGTTGGGTGATTAATCAAAAATCGCTTTGTTTCGTCAATTCTTATTTCTTGAGGGACACATTTTTTTGGCATCTTCACCACCCTCCTGTCAACGCCTAAGCGGCGGTGATTGGTATCCCCAGAATTTTGACAGGGGGGTAGAGTGATACGTCATTCGATAGGTATTTCAAGTAAGATTATATCCTCAAAGTTTCAAGTTGCTACTATTTATTACTATTTGTAATTTTTTATAATTTATTTATTATTTTGGGCTGCTGTCATCTCATCCGCTTAGGAAGACGACAAAAAAGTGTCTTCCGAAAAACAAAAATTGACGTGTCCGAGCGATTTCACCTGAGGGAAAACCTGGGTTGGAAGTTTGGTTGGAAGTTTTTCGTGCCCCACCCTGGACTATGGTATAGTAAGAAAAGTGTCTCCAAGATCATGTAGTCCTGTACCCCATGATACCAAAACAAACAAGATATGATCGAATGCTGGACGGAATTAGAACCAAGCCGCGCATGTCGTCGATGCGAGCCCAAAGTGAGGTTAGATGTAAAACATCAATACCGTTACGCATGACGTCCCCACGTGACATTGATTGTATAGGTTCGAGGTAGGTCACGTGATGACAACTGAGGGGGATGTGCGAGAGTTATTGTATTATGGCGTGAGTTTATCTTCTCTTGTTTTAGTATCATGGTATCCCAATTACCTAGGTAGCCTATGAATTTTGAGGTTTGGGATCACAATGACGTCAGCGAAACCTGCGCGTGATCATATCTTGTTTGTTTTAGTATCATGCCTGTACCCTGTACTATAAGAACAATAATCAATGTAGGCTGCGCTACACTGCTCCCGATTAATGATGAATAAAATGATAAGTTGAGGAACCCATAAATGAAGCTATGTATAGGAATAATAATTATGTAGGTATGGCTGATGTCGTTACATATTTTCGAGGTAATAGTATAAATTGTCTGTACAAAGTCCTGGAACAGTCATCTATTGTACACAATACAAAAAAACTCCGATATAAAAGTTGTAGGACTTGAAAAAATCTATCAAAATAGAACTCTTGCAATTATACAGGGTGTCCCAAAAAGTCGTCGTAAACAAAATTTCTTTTATCTACAACTGTCAAAAAATAGTAGTTTTATGCAACCATCTATAGATATAAAATGTTCCACATATTACACGGCCTGAGAGAAACCCGTGGATCATAGTTCTTTATCCACGGGCAGGTTCTTTATTCACGGGCAGTGGGCCTAAACACAACTATTTTTGGCTTTATTTAGTGACTTTTTTTTCCAAATTTTTTGACAGTTGTAGATAAAGCATTGTATTTGACTCGCATATAATGAACATATTACACTCGTATAAAATTAATAATACTCGCCTTCGGCTCGTGATATAAATTTTAATCTCGTGTAATATTTGGCCCATTATATGCTCGTTAAATAAAATACTATTTTTTCAATGGAATGACAATTTTTTTTATATCATTTCCTGATTCCTCTAGACATTCCAAACAACCAGTATCTAACATGTCATATGGTTAAACCCATTACCCATTAGTTTCAGAAATAATTAGAATTAAATGGTGAGTGACAAGTCCCGGAACCGTCAATTATTTTGGAAATTGTGCACAATACAAAAAAAACTCCGATATAAAATTTGCAGGACTTGAAAAAATGTATCAAAAAAGAACTCTTGTAATTATACAGGGTGTCCCATGAAGTCGTGGTAAACAAAATTTCTTTTTTTTTCAATGGAATGACCATTTTTAATTTTAAATTTCCTGTTTCCTCTAGACATTCTAAACAACCAGTATTAACCATGTCATATTATCACCCATTAGTTTCAGAAATAATAAGAATTTAATGTTGAGTGAAAAGTCCCGGAACCGTCAATTATTTTGGAAATTGTGCACAATACAAAAAAAACGTCGATATAAATGTTGTAGGACTTGAAAAAATCTATCAAAAAAAAACTCTTGTAATTATACAGGGTGTCCCATGAAGTCGTGGTAAACAAAATTTCTTTTTTTTTCAATGGAATGACCATTTTTAATTTTAAATTTTCTGTTTCCTCTAGACATTCTAAACAACCAGTATTAAACATGTCATATTATCACCCATTAGTTTCAGAAATAATGAGAATTTAATGGTGAGTGAAAAGTCCCGGAACCGTCAATTATTTTGAAAATGGTGCACAATACAAAAAAACTTCTGATATAAAGTTTTGGGGCTTGAAGAAATCTATCAAACTAGAACTTAATCATACAGGGGGCTTCAAAAAGTCACCACGACCTACAAATTTTCTATTGGAAGTTTTTTTGTATTGTAGACTTTTTACTCACCATCAAATTCAAATCATTTCCGAAACTAGAAACGAATGGGTTTAGACATATGACATGTTGAATGATTATTATTGTTCAGAATATAGCAAGTTCGTTAGTGGGGTAGAGGACAGAAGAAAAACATTCTATTTTTGATAGCAAACATATGGTAAACTATCTACGATATCATGGCGGTACTTACTTGATTACAATATTATACAGTGTGTCAAAACATTTCAAAGCAGTTGATCAAGGACACGAACTACTATACACATGGTTGTTTAGAATGTTAAAACTTTGGAGGAATCAGCCTGGCAATCAGGAAATGCGATCAAAAAATATTATTCCATTAGAAAAAAAAAATACCACGACTTTTTGAGACACACCCCGTATAATTGCAAGAGTTGTATTTTGATATATTTCTGCAAGACCTACAGCTTTTTTATCAAAAGTTTTTTTGTATTGTGCACAATAATTTCTAAAATGATTGTTGACTGTTTCGGGACTTTTTACACACTTTGACAAAATAATTCCGGTGCAATGTCTCCAATCGCAAATATTAAATTAAAATCGCAGAGGTAATGTTTTGAATAATAATCAATATACAAGGTGTCCTGAATAGCGTGTACCACTTTTTTGGTTTTTGATACTCATTCAAGATCCGCTCAACGTGTTGCAAAATTTTTACTAGCTTGGGGGATGCAGGATTTCTTTTCAAAATGGTACAAACTAAATATACATTATATTCCATAACATATCCGCCATAGAGCAGCAGGTGATAATTTGAATGAAAATAAGAAGATTTGTATAATGAATGGTGTGGCAAATACAAGTCGTTAAAAAGATCCAGGGTGTAGAAAGTGAAACTTTACTTTTGAGTCGATTTTATGTCGATTATTTTTAAATGGCGGACACCTTCAACATCTATTTAAGTGAATATAAAAATGTTTCTAGGTAGTTTGAAAACATCGAGTTCTCGTTTAGATAACCGGATTTTTATTTTTTTCCGGTATTTTTACTTTCCAAGTCGAATATCTCGCAAACGACTTGAGATATTCATCAAGAGTACATTTCCCACGTAGAAAGATTTACTCTTTCCAAGTATGAAGTCATAACTGTCTCACCTGTACAGATTAAAAAATTATATTCAGGTTCAAACCAGTACCGAATTTGGGTCTCTCACCTTCGAAAACGCTGGTATACCAATTTTGAATCTGTTATGTTTATCAGTTTACAAATTATTGACATTTTTCGAAGATGAAGATTCACTTACAACACCCTGTATTTTTTTAACGATTAGCATTTGCCACTACATTTATTAGAGAAATCTTCTTATTTTCATTCATATCATCACCTGCTGCTCTATGCCGGATAAGTTATTGGACACCCTTGTCTCGTACGATATTTCAGAAACTATTTATTTTTCCACAGTGTAATTTTTCCTAGCCTATCCTTTTGAAAATAGTCAACTCAAGAAATAACATAAATATTCCGCAGTAGTAGATATAGGAGAGTCTTATTTTGTTGTGTGTTCTTTTTTTTGTGGCATTGAATACAAAATTATTTATTTTTCTGTTTTATCATAGAGATCTCACAATGGAAACTACATAACGGAAATTTCTTCTTCAGTCTTCCGTCACGTTTTTTGCAAATCTAAATGTTACGTTGGGGTTGGAAAACAAACAGGACTCATAAAAGAAGTGTATAAAGAATGTTTTGGTAGTGTTACCATTTGGTTTCTATATTTTCTTTTTCAGGAACAATCAGGCGGATATTCATGGCACTTGAACTGTTTTTCTTAAGCCGTTCCCTTTAGGTAGGGTCTATGCTTAATTAATAGAATATGTACTGTGGAAAAGACAGGATAACAATACGTTCTTTTGTAAATGAGTTTATTTGCCGTTACAGAGTAATACAAAAATGTCTAATGAGATGAGAAGCACCGTTAACATTTTTATCGAATTTTCTTATGAAAATTATGTCGGATGTTGGTCAAGCACCAGAGCTGCATTCCCGAAATTATTTACACAAACAAAATGCAGCTGTGATCCAAGACCATGAAATGTGATTATGACAAGCATAAAAACATTCCGCTAAGTTATTGTTCTATAAGCTACTTTTTCAATGTAAAGGTAAAAATCTTGGTCAAAACTGGAATCTGGTTTCAGAGAAGACAGTTTCCACCATTACATTAATTCGAATGATAACTAAGTCATAAATATTCCGTCACCTGACCCCTTATTAAATAAAATATTGGAAATGTGAAAAGAGGAAGACAGGTTCAAGATAGATTGGGTTGATATTGACATGATTTTTTTTTCACATAAAAACCAACAGAAAGCTGAAACATGAAAAAATATAAACTATATGAGCACAATGACTTGGTAGCCAGAGATGGCACTTATCTAAGGATGAGTCTTGTCGTTTATGAATTTAAGTATTTCACCACAAGTCGAACAGGTTTATGATTCTTATTTTTGGCAAGATGAACCATAAAAAAGATTTGGTAGTTATGTTGGTGTTTTCCAAGTAGTGTAAATTGAAGGATTTTATTTAACTAAACTGGCCCAATTGTTTATCTGGATGTATCCTATTCAGACTATAATATAGTAATTCTACGAGGCCATCATACAAATAAGCTTCTTCCAAAGTATATCTTGTAAAAC
This sequence comes from Orchestes rusci, assembly GCA_958502075.1. Classification (NCBI taxonomy): domain Eukaryota; kingdom Metazoa; phylum Arthropoda; class Insecta; order Coleoptera; family Curculionidae; genus Orchestes; species Orchestes rusci. The sequence goes on from OY293306.1 coordinate 37,533,000, forward strand.
ACCACATACAATGTAATATTTGAAATGTTGATCTGGGAATTCTACCATCTAAATTTTTTCAAGTGTTGACCAAAATCTATGAAGATATTCAACTACTATGACTATAGGCAGTGTTAGTGTATGGACCACTGTAAATGGAGCTACCGGAATTAGAAACGGTCTTCTTTCGGCGTCTTGCTAAAAGGCATAAAATGGCAGCCACGACGCAGAGCATCAAAATGAGACCAGCAATGCAGATACCTATTGCAAAGCTTCGTTGGGAAATGCAGATGGTGTCGTCTGGGAACTGTAAAAATAAAATTTATAATACTTCAAAACATAAAACATTTTCATTGTTGTAGTTGATGGAGATTTAAAAATAAACTCAGAAATTTTCCGCAAAAACGGGATAGAAATCTAATACCCAACTATCATGACCTCATTATAGTCTTCATTACTTGCGGAGACAACAAAACAACGAGCAGCGACATCTCGAGTTTCAAATGTTATGACGCATGCGCGAAATGAGGGTTACTAGTGTTGATTTATTCAAGGTTGGTGTGTTATAAAGGGCACGTAGAAAAAATACGAAAAGTGGGATTTTCAAAAATTGCTATAGATGACTGATGAAAGAAATAGAATTACAAGTTCCTTATAATATTACTTTGATACAAATCTGATCCATATTATTTATTTTAAATAAGGAGGAAGGAAGGATAAATATTTCGAAAAGTCCGATTGTCAATTTTCTATCATACACATTAGCTGATTTGTTCACAGTTAATTTTTGTTGTTGAAGATGCAGCAATGTTGCAAGAAAAATCAACATAATAAATATAAAAAATATATATTTTTTGAAAGTTGTTATTACATATTAATGTTATGTATAATTTGGACAAGATTGCATCTTAAAAAATATATCAAGTTCATTTGTATGATATTGTTATATTATCATGTTATACTGGGTGTTTCAGAAACATGTTGCCAAACTTCAAGAGGTTATACCTTACACAAATATATTACGATAGAAACCAACTTGCATATTCCGAAAGTTAATATTAACAGAGCAGTGAGAACGTGTAGAGGTGGCGCAACCTATGTTGAATTCATACTAAAGCCATTTTTGAATTTAGCATGTCTAAATACCTCAACATACCAAATTTCATCGGAATATCTGAATTATTTTAAAAGTTACTTGAGAAACTAGGAAATAAAAATTTACTTTTAGGAAAATAAAATTTACTCCATTCGCAATATTAATGATCCTTTTTTATGACGTACTATAATTATTATTATAATAAGGCATAATACTCACGGCTCACAGTTTGCTAAACATAAAGTATACCTGCACATTTTTGTCCGCATAAAACCGAGAAAAAAGAAGAATCCTACGGTTTTCAATAGATTTGGTCAAATTTGAAATGTTTGAAATTTACCAATTACCTACTAATATACTGATTTTATTAAATATCTTTTCAAAATAATATTATGTTTTTTTGATGATAAACAATACTTATTGATATTGTCTATTTTTTGTTGGAATTTAAAGATTTTCTGTAGATGTTTGTTTTCAGTTTTTCAGATTATTGAACCGTATTATGTTGTGGTTTATCGTATAAGTGAAAGGGTTTTTCAGATGAAATCTTGTCGGTCTATTATCACAGGGTGACTCAGGAGAAACGGACCGAACTCTTATAGGTACGTAAATTTAATTTTATTACCTATCTTCTTATACGATTCTCATTTGGCTGAAAGTTGAAGCTTGACATCTTTTTAGTCTTAATTTTCGCCAGTATTTTGTAATTATTGGTTTGTTCGTGGTGGTCCTATTAGTTGGTCTCCAAGATCACCAAACCTCCGTTATTGTTTGTTGAGCTGGTTCGAAAGATAAAGAACTGAGAAAGACCTCATCGAAATTCAGCATATCTTCAATGCAATTATTTTAACTTAACCTGAACGACTATCTGAAAATTGGTCTTCCCGACTCTCCTCTGTATGAAAATGGTCATCTCATTCTATTCTCTTGGACCTATCGCAATATTTCTTGGTCTTGACAAACTGAATTTTTCATTCAAATACCCATGCAGAGATTACATAGGAAGTTTTGGTCAACGAACCGTATCAAGAACCACAGAAACCACTCCCCTTCCCAGCAAAAATTCTCGTGTATTCATTATTCCGTACAAAAAGGAAGTCACACTTTTCGGTGTTTGCAGAAGGAATACCAAACAGGTATTTGTACTATAAAGATGGTATACGATCATTTAAAGACGCCAACCGTAAACAGACAATGAGTACGATGCAGTCACTGGGAACTTACAATCATACACATCCGTTCATTTTCATTTATAAATGATTATATAATGAAGGGAGTTTATGGGGAATGAATTTTAATTTGAAGTGAATCATCAGATCATTGATTATTGGCTTGAAAAAAAAATTATCCTCTTCCCTCTTCGTGATTGAAAAATAGAATTCTATATAATCAATAGATGAGAAGTGAAGAATCAAGTCCACGTACTTGTAAGATACATATTCATGGATATCTCACAATTTTTGTCAAGTCACTGCTGTTGTTGACTGTCGGAGAAAATGGTACAGTTATACTTTTTTATCAATCGTGACCATTCGATACGTCATTTTGATCTGTCTTTTAATGGTTTTACAGTTTTCAGTTACCGACCATGAATAAAAATGAAGCTTTGAGCAGTTGCGCATAGAATATCAACTTTTACATTGCATAAGAATAAGATCACACTCGTCCTTCACTAACAAAATCACACATTTGTGTAGGAATTATCATAGAAGGTGTCCAAAGAAATAAAGTGAAGTGCAAATGTGGGAGTTTAATATTTATGGCATTTAGTGTTCAGCTAACCATCTGAAATTCTTCAATGGAATGATTTTGCATTTTATTCAAGATTATTGTTACCGATGAACATTTTTGTAGTACCATTGAAAGTTTGAGGGTCCATCTCACGTGGATAGAAAAAAAAATGAGAATAGTTCAAGCAGTAGCAGTGGTTGTAATTTAATTTTATACTTCAATTTGATTTTTTGTTTAACAGAAAATTTATATTATTACTCGAAGCAAATAAATCTGCAATAGTCCCTTATAATGTGTCACTCTAAGAAAAAGATGCACGTTCGCTCTCACCTTCTCGCTGAAGACCGAGTCATCATCTTGTCCGGCTTTTGTGAGGTCGTTGACTTCGTTAACGTACAGTCCGCTGTACACTTCAATGGTGGCAGGCGTGCCGCCCTCCTCCGACTCGTTTGACGTCGCTTGACGACGGGGGCGGTTGCTTGATGATCCTCCGCAGGATGGCTGGAATGATTTATTCTCAGAAAAAAGGTTTATGCAAATAATTCAAGTATATTTTCGGTGATGGAATCACTGGTAGTTCATCGATAGATACTTAATTACAAAATGTAATTTTCAGTTACCTAGTCAATTTTATAAAGAACTTAATTATGAGAAAAAATGGAATGACTAGAATTATTTCTGAAAGATATTTTGAAAAGAGCAGCGACTTATTTTATGTGCGTGAACTCTTCCTCAAGAGAAGCTCCTGTAACTTCTAAAAAAAACCTCTTTGAAATCCATCAGTCATTGACTGGGAGTGTTAAGAGCAATAAAAACTAACAAAGTGGAGATCGCTGGAAAAACTTTTTAAGTCATTATTAAAATAAATTGTTATGACATTCTATAACTTGTCAAGTAGGAACAAGCCAACATAATGTATAAATACCTAAATATTTTGAAAGACCCAGACGGCCCAGACCAGAACCAGAATTAGTAATAGCCGGAACAGACTTCAAATAGGTACGTTCTTTTCAAATGAGATAGGGAACTCACTTTAGTTATACGCCAAATTCAATGTGAATAGTAGTATATGTTTTCCGATTGCCAAGCGGAAATTTGACAGTTCCACTTCGAAATGAAATTGAGTGTAACTCAGGCATTACCGAGATCTCGGTCAAAAAAAAACCCAGCTAATATTTTGTACATAAGAAAGGTACTCAGTTTCCTTTCAGCTGATGTGTTCACATATTTCTATAGATAAGAACATGTAGTACAGGGTGATTCACTATATATTGACCCCCCCTCTAACTCATTCTATACAAGGTTTACAGAAAAAAGTTGGAGACAAAAGTTGTTTGGCTTATTCTAAATTTTTTTAATTAAGCACTATCATTTATACCGGGTCTTCCAAAAGCTGTCCGCAGCACCCAACTTTGAAATTTCAAATGGAACACCCTGTATTCTATTTCATTTTCAGATTCTACGTAAAATCTTAGTCATATGTGTATGAGGTATATTTATCTTATCTCTTGTCCTTTTCGAGAAAAAAGCTGGTAGATATTGTGGAAAATCAAATATTTCGACCCCTCCAACTCATTTTACACAAGGTGTAGAAAAAAAAGTGTAATACAAACGTTTAGTTTATACTGAATTGTTTAAATCGGGCCTTATTATTTATACAGGGTGTCCCAAAAGCAACACCCAACTTTAAAATTTTAAATAAGACACCCTGTATTTTATTTTATTTTCAGATTATACGTTAAATTCTGAGTCAAATCTATAATAAATAAATCTATCATATCTTTTGCCATTTTCTAGAAAAAGTTTGTTCAAAAAATCCGAAATTCAGGATTTGTTTCTTGATAACCATGAATGAAGATTGCTTTGAAGCTTTAGTTTGCCTGCTCATAAGAGATAAAGAAGGATTCTAGTTTAGTTAAAATTCCAAAAGGCTCATACTTTATTATGTATTGTAGCACTAAAAATAAGGTAAAATTCAACAGCTTTTATCTCAAAAACGGCCGAAGATAAGAATAGATCTATCTTTTACAGATTTAACTAAGAATTTAACGTAGAATCTGAAAATGAAATAAAATATACAGGATGTCCCATGTAAAATTTTAAGTTGGATGACGTGGTCAGCTTTTGGAACACTCCGTACGAACGATACTGCTAGAATTAAACGATTACTATGAACCAAACAACTTTTGCATACAACTTTTTTTGTACACCTTGTATAAAATGTCGTGTTAGAGGGGAGTCAAATAGTGAATTTTGTATTTTTCACAAAATTTAACAGTCTTTATCACGAAAACGGTAAAAGATAATATAAGTCTACCTTCTAAAGATTTGACTTAGAATTCAATGTAGAATCCAAAAACGAAATAAAATACAGAGCGTCCCAGTAAAAATTTCAAAATTGGGTGCTGTGGCAAGCTTCTGGGACACCCTACCCTGTATAAATGATATTGCTCAATTTCAAAAATTTAGTATAAACCAAACAACTTTTGTATCAAACTTTTTTTGTACACCTTGTTAAAAATGAGTTAGAGGGGGGGGTCAATACATATTGAATCACCCTGTACGAACATAAAAATTGTATACACATGATGTATGCATACCAAATGAAAGGTATTGAATAAATAATAACCTCGACTTAGAGTGGATGTTGTTCCTTCTCATTACAGCTAGAAATTGTAGTACTATCGATTATAATAGCATTCGTGGTCGTTCCAAAATCTATATTTATCTGCAGCTATAAATAGTTCCGGAATTACTATTGTTATTGTAGACATGAAAAAAAAAAAAAATATTCAGTGTATTATTTGGATTGAAAGATTTTTAAATGTGATTTTTTGGTCTCAAATTTCAATAAACCATCGTGGAATGAGGAAATGCAAAACTTTTTTTTTCAGCTAGGTATTATCATTAGCACTTTTCATGTCCACTTCACAGTTCACCACATCCAATTTCGCATTTTTGATTGATATAAGTGGTTCTCAATAATTTTATGTACATGTCCATTAAAAAGAAAGATCAGAAATGTAGACACCATTGAGGATCGTGTAACAAACACTACCTACCTCATCTGTGATGAACATTTGCAATTCTAATGTCAAGCGTAAAACGTAATAGGATTAGATGATTCATTCAAAATCCGATTCGTTACAAGTTTTTAGTCTCCGTAAATACTCTTCACCTTGATACAACTTACAATTCCGGAACGATAAACATCATGCTTTGAATCAACAATTTTTTTTGTTATCTTTTAATTTGTGAAACTTATTGATTTGTTATTTTGTATCAATACAAATGGCAACCCGTGAAATGAACTTGGTTTATCAACAAACGAAATGTATCCAACTGAACGCAAGTTAGATGTTGAGCAAAGATTCTTCTGATGTACAATTCAATATGCAGTTTCTTAGGATTCCATCAATTCTCACTAATTTCAACTATCATTGCAATATCAAATCGGTGGTGATGGTAACACTGATAACAATAAAAAACAGATCATTGTGGACAGATTGAATTTCAATAGAAACCAGCAGGTCATCTTTTTTATGAATCAACAACTTTTCACATGAACCTTTTGACCTCATCAAATGTTAAAAAATATTTTTGATCGGCATATAATTATTACGGGTTTTGTCTTTTGGGTCATTTCTCAGTTGGAGACGTGCGCTATGCTGATAGAGCCGAAAAACTGCATGATCCGTTACACGAACGTCATGGAGGTTAATCAAAATACTTACGTGAGTCAACCGAGAGCTTCGCTGTATAGGATCAGCATTAATCAATTTTTTGGCACTTGTTTATGGGTGCGGTTTGATGAGTTCCGTTAAAGAACATAGATCTATGCATCTCTTAATCCATTCAACCAGCAACCAATATAATTGATAGTCGCCTTGCGGCATTACCATGAATGGAGATTTCGGATTTTTGTTTATAAATCATCAACATGATATTCTTGTTAGAAATTATTTTATGGTATTAATAATTCAATAAATCGTCTCCAACAAATTGAAGGTGATCAGTTTTATTGATTCTATTGAGTCATGGAATCGTAGTATACTTGAATGAGAGATGATATAAATAAATTATCACAAAATATAGTAAAATGTGCATTTATCATATTATTAGCCATAATGAAAACTCACCGCAGCATCGCAACCATCATTAGCTTTCAAACAAAGTTTCACGTTACACTGATAGTAGACTGAGGCAATATAAGGGAACTTATGGGCCTTAAACTGAACCTCCGCCTTATTCGATTCTTCTGAATACTGGAACATTCCCATGATTTCTTGGTCCGTAGGACAGCCTTCGGAATCGATCAGTTTTTGTTCACCCCAACCCAGACCGTCTACGAGAAGATGAAAAATTACGTGTAAGTATCACTCTATACATTTATTCATATCCTGTTTCTTATTCTGCAATTTTATATCTCACCTTTAACAACACAGTCCGTGACTCTGATACCATAAAGGTCCTGTGAGTCAATTGAAACTACCAAACTAAGTGGATCGCCAATTTTAACGTTCTCGGCAACCAAATGATTTGATGGTTCTCCAGAGTAGATTTTCATGCTACAACCTGGCATCGTTGCCATTGCTGTTACAGGAAGCTCAGGAGAAGCTGTTGAGCTGGAAATAAAATCGTAATTGTCATATGAAGCGTCTCTGAATAAGTACATTATTTATATCTTTGGTAAGAAGCAAAGTCCACTGAAAGCTAGATTTCGAAAAATAAAAGTATAATATTCCAATTCTATATGAAAATTCAAGAAAATTATCACGAGATAGTTACTAAAAGAAAAATCATTTTTGGATGCAATACGGGATACAGAATGTATAGAAGAGAATAACCATATATCAAGTCATTCTTGTTGAAGTTGTTCGCCTACTCGAGAGTCGTAGTCTCAGGGAGAAAATGATTTCGGAATTTGTTAAACAACTCAAAAACGATAAACCTGATTGGCTAATGGTCTACACACCATCAGTTGGTGACTCAGTTGTATAATAGGGAAAGAGGTTCACCAAGAAACTAGTCCCGAAGAAACGAAGAAACGGTACGTTTCTAATTTTCAGAAATCAATGCATAGATTCTTGACGTAGAAATATAGTGGAGTAGTTCGTCTTGCCGCGCCTTTCGCCTTTCACAACGATGGTTAAATAAATATGTCAAATAATTATTGGTATGTGTACCAAACCAAGAGTCGATTTTTTTTTACAGACCGAAGAAACAAATGGTTTGCATGAATAAGAATGAGATTAAACTGGTATTTACGTTATCGCGGTTTTCCAAAACGAAAATTCATTGTACCAGATCCGATACTTTTGTGACGTATGATTTTCTAAGTTAATTCTCATCAATCTCTTCCATTTCATACACATGAGACTGGGTTGTAATAAACTGAACAGTATAGTAGGTAAATATTTAATTTTTGAGCAGTAAAAGAACTATTTGGCCGGTATTTCTATGTTCACTATTGTGATTCTAATGGTCAGTAAAAGTTTATGAAATGTCAGTATGACTTAGCTGGTAATAATTCTACAAATGTACAGTAAGAAATAATAAATGGCCAGTATGCAATAGTCAGTAATAATTTTAACTAACTCATACTAACCCAAACTTGATACACATAAAACCAATACACAACACGTCAATTATAATATATAATAATAATTGTAATGTTAACCTAGTGCTAACCAACGAGCCGCTGCATATTTTTCATCAATTTCTATTACCAACACAAGCTAACCCTCACTAACCCAAACTAAATCCGCCTCTCAAAGGAACCTATCTGACTACTTCATCATGACATAAAGGCAGAGTGTTTTCTCTTTACTAAGTTGTGTTTCGTTCCGTTGTAAAAATTTTTGTATTTATACGAAATAAAATATATGACCAACCATTCATTATTTTACTGTCGCTTTATTAATTTTATGGACTGTCCATTATTTTCACCGGGCATTTACTAATTTATTTGATCGTTTTTTTATGATACTGACTCTTGATTATTTATATCTACCATTTATTATTTTTACTGACCACTTCTTTATGTTACTGACCCTTCATTATTTTTACTGACCATTTCTTTATATTACTAACCGTTAATTATTTCAACCGACCATTTATAATTATACTGACCATTTAATTTGTTGCCCATGAGAATTGCAACGGTGGAGTTGCAACTTTTTTTTTTAATTAAAAACTCTTTATCAGAGTCATTGAGTCGTAGTCGTAATGAACTATCCCACCTTGTTTTCATCCAAAGATAGTCGATTAAAATACAGGGTTCGCCAAAGTAAGTGGCCTCGGGAAATAAATAAATAATTAAATAAATATATCTCGGGAAATAAAGCGATTGGGATTCTGGAAATGTGTAGGGAGAAATTTTTGGAAGATGCTCTTTTCAAATGAAATCAATGACGTTGCGCGACTTCCGGTTATACCGGAAGTATGTGTCAACTCGCTTGTTTCAAATGGATGTATGATGTACTATACCTAAGTATAAGCGTTTTTGAAATATTTGAGTTTTCATGTCAAAAATGACGTTTGTAGGTTCCTATTTTAAAGTTAATTTTTCGAATAAGGAAGCCTTTATTGTTTAATTTGTATTGGATTTCTTGTTGAAAGGGACCTACTTTGAAATATTTTTCACAATATTTTGATAACTATTATTACAGGGTGGTCCAAAAATAAGATCAAAGATAATATTAAGAAAACTGCCAAAAATCATTTTTTTCAAATGGTAACCCCAAATTTTTATAATCTCATCGTTTCGAGCATTGACAATAAAGGTGAGTTGATATAATATTGTCCATTCTAAAAATTAAAACAAAAAATAAAATAAGAATTTTTGGGATGAGCAAAATTTTTCAATGCTTAATTATAAAAATTGTGGGTTTTCATTTGAAAATATTGATTTTTGCCAGTTTTTCTAATTTAATTTTTGATCTTATTTTTGGGCCACCCTGTAATAATAGTTATCGAAATATTGTGAAAAATCTTTTTAGGTAGGTCCCTTTCAACAAGAAATCCATTACAAATTAAACAATAAAGGCTTTCTCACACGAAAAATTTACATTCAAATAGGCACCTACTCGGGCACCTATACAAACGTCATTTTTCACATAAAAACTCAAACATTTCAAAAACACTTATACTTAGGAACCTATAGGACATCATACATCAAATCTGCCTAGAATTTTACGAAGAATCCAAAATGCAATGATATAGGGTGTTCCATTCAAAATAAGCGAGTTGACACCTACTTCCGGTATAACCGGAAGTCGCGCAACGTCACTATTATTTCATTCGAAAAGAGCATCTCTGAAAATCTCTCCTCACAAATTTTCAGAATTGCGATCGCTTCATTTCCCGAGATATTCCAATATAGGCCACTTACTTTAGCGAACCCTGTATATCCGAGTTAGAAACCTCGAGATACTTGATTTTCTCCTATGTTTATATTATGTTTTATAGTGTAGCTTGGCAATGTTACATACAAGTCACATCCATTTCCTTTTTATTTATCATGTTTTGTTTGTTCATTTGTTTATATCGAGTATTTTCCACGTATTTAAATCTAATTTGAAATTCGTATTTTTAAATTATTTTTTTGAATTTTCTCGCGGTATCTTGCTATATCGATTTGTGAACATCTTCACAAACAGAAGGGTGTTGTCCAATTATTATTGTTTAAACAGAGAAGTAGGTACGAAAATTTGGTTGCCGGATGCAAATAATTTATAGATTCTATCAATTCACGATAATGTTTCAAATATATTTCGTCCTAGTTTTTATTTTCATGAAGGAGATAATCAAATAAAGAAACAATGTTTATCATCGATAAATTTGATTGGTGAATTTTTGGTAAAAATTATATTTCAAACGCGTTCATGGGTGGAATGCATTAAAGTGATTAGATGCTACTACTACTTCACTGAAAACTATCTTAGTAGATACTACTAAACTACTAGATGCTTCCAAAGCGTATTATCTTTTTCTATGTAACCCGTACATAGTAGCATATTATGCTACGGAGAGTAGTAGAACCTTCGTTATTATAGTAGATTCCTCAAAAACGTAGCAGCTACTGGAAGCATTAGCATCTACTACGGTTTATGCATTCCACCCAATAAGTCATTTAACAGGGTGTCCGGAAATGACGAGCAAAAAAATCAAGGGAGCATTCTAGACAGAAAATAAATGCCACCTTTTTCCATAAGATTTTTTCGAAAATTGATTATTAACGGAGTTGCAGGGTATTGAACTTAAACTTTATTTGCAGTTTTTTGATAATGCCTTTTGTCAAGCTCATAATATTTTGACGGAATCCCGTATTTTGAGGCTTTATCGGGATAAGGAATTCAAATTTGTACACCCTTTTTTCGCATTCTGTAGAGGGCGCCACATACGAACCTTTACTTTGATTTGAATGGTCCCAACTTTTTTGTGCTACACTGTATGCGACTTTCGAATGAATATTTTTATTCTGCCAACCTTTTGACATAGAAAAGGTATATCACTTTTGTTTCGATAAATCTAACCGTTTTCGAGAAAAACGCTAAGTGTGGTAGTATGATTTTGACAGATAAACGACTCACTTGATTGCCTTTAGTTATGTATGATCTGTCTTGAAAAAAACATACTAGTGCCAATCTCAAATTACAAAGCCAAGTAATATCACTATTGTGCAATCGATATCGATAATGTAGTGCATTGTAGAACTGAACGGAAATGAAACCATTCCCTACTAGTTGCTAGGCAACGAGTGGAAAATGAGCATGAACAGGCACATCCACAAAAAGAAAAAAATACGGATCGATATTGATTACACACTAGTGATATCAAATTAACAATTAATCTCGGAAAAAGTATAATGTAAAGCTCGCATGGAATGACGATTTCCAACCTTCATACTCGTAGGAAATGAGTGTCATTCCATGCTTCTTGTACAATATACTATTGTTCCTGCTTAACAAATATGTACAGCATATGTTTATTCACATAAAATAATGCATTCGGAAAACTTACTCCATCTTTAACGCCTCATTGTAAGCAGTATTATTCCTGGTAGCATAGCGGCACCGAATGTGGAAACCTTTACCTTGATTGGTCACCAGTTTCAGATGAGGCTGGACGACTATTGTATTGAAGTATTCAATTCCTCCGTCATCCTGCAGCAATAATATTACGTTAGCTGAAGATTTCAGACAATTATAATTATACTATTAACCTAAAGACATTCTACTGATTGTAGAAATAACAGTATAATATTTGATAATAAGTTAGATCAAGTATTCATATTTCTTGCTGACATCATTATACGAACTCATCTCGAAAGCTGTCAAGCCACTTAGTTGGGAAAAATGTAAATAGTGATAATAATGACTCGCAATGAGCCGGCAGATGAAACAGCTATTGGACTTAATTATGCACTTTACGGCGTAAGTCATATTGCATCTCAACTTTTTTGTTATTCCACAAAAACGATCCACTTTGAGGTTGAAATATAGCTAGTCATTAAAGCGTAATTTATCTTCGATAATGTATAATCATCACGAATACATGTCGGTCCGTAGGCGTTTCATTTATGAGACGTGTACAGGGTGTATGCTATGATGTATGCCAAATATGGATAGATGGATACTATGAGTTTTCTGGTTGGATTCCTAGGTGATGGAATTTATGGGAATATCTAGATGTACCGTAGGTATTTTATTTAAAATGAATAATTTACCTTGATCTTGTTGCAGTAGCGATTGGAATCTTTAGGTATGTTTTATGCACTTATACTTACGGTAACATTGATTGGTGATGATCTCGTTTTTGCGTACAAGAATTCTTTATGATGAAATGCTTTTAATATTCACGTTTATCTATAAAATTTAATAGATATAATTGGTTTTTGCCATTGCCTTATTAAAGCTATACCTACCATGAAAGTACATGCTATTCTTTTACAGTTTTGAATTTCTTGTATGTAATTTGTGGCTTTTCATATCCTTAAGATTAAAAATCAAGTTTCTGGAATTCTTTTCTGGTACATATTTTTAGAATTTGAAAACATGAAGTGCTTCACTTACTTCAACTAAATTGAAGGATTGTAAAAAGCGTTGTGGAAAACGTACCAGACAATGTTCAAAACAAATATGTATATATTGGCCACCATGATATAGTTGCTGGGGCTACCTTGAGACACTTTGCGAAAGACATTTGGCGAACATTTCATATATTTCCAGTCAGTTGAACTTGATGACATCAAAATGATTTTACTATGCACTATGCACCTCCAATTTATCTGGGAATTTCAAAGAGATTAAGTCTAAGTTTGAAATTAATTTCTGTAATATTAATCAACGCTATAATGTTCCTTGAGTTTTTGCTCTTCAAGACAACTATAAAAAAATTATACTGTGACTCTTTTATTCAAAAATCTACTTCTGAACATTTTTTTCCTATACACACAAGGTATTGAGTCATACATATTATGTAAATGCAGTATATATTCCTGTATCATTAGTGAATGGCATCAGATTTAGAGTCCAAGTAGTGCAAGACTAACGAAAAAAGAAACTGCAGTGATTCAGAAAATTGTAGTTACTGAAATCCCTCATAAAAGAGATTTCAGGTAACTACATTCTCAATAGTTTCAGACGATGAAACAAAATTAAAAGTGAATGTACATCAACAAAAACTGAAAATCAAATTCTTTTACATAACAAAAGTCCTTCTCAAGTTACTTCCTTTCTAACTGTTCTATTTAAGTCAACTATCACCAGCTCTATGAAATGTATAATATAAGTTTTGCAATACATTTTACTTCGAGCAAAAATTGAATTGTTAAGACCCAGCCCATGTTACAGCCTGTCAAAGCTAGTCTCTCGTTATCCTTCACTGCGGCTTACCGGAGATATGGCAAAAAATGATACACAGCTTACAGAGGTGAATAACATCTAAATACCATTGTGAATCTGTACTTTATTTTGTATGAATACCATTTCGTCAACATTCTTAAAAAATATGTAGAAATCGTTTTAACGTTGACATATAACATTCTTAGTCTTTTAGGCCTCAAAACATATATTAGGACAAACTATCAAAGCAGGTTACTTTTATTATACATGTTGTAATGTGACTTCTACTGAATTTTTCCTGTTTTTTATGGTCTGATGACTCTGATGATGCCAAAATTTGGCGAAACATTTAACCTGCTCTGATAGTTCGTTCGATGTGTTGAGGCTACTTACTTAACATTTTATATGTCTACGTTAAAGATTTTTAAAAGTATTCAATTTTTATAATGCAGTTCTCTATCTACAACCATAATTATTGTTTTCATCAGCTTCCAATACAATGAAGATCAAACTACTTCCTCATTATAGCGAAACAGACCTGATGATAATTATTTGTCTGTTGATTATTTCCTGTACATCGTAAATAATAAGTCACTATTATTATTGTGGAAAGATTACCGCTGGTAGCAAATGGAAGCTTCATATCCTGCTAGATCAAACTGATTGATTCTTTTGTTCGTATGATGGACTGGAATAAACATTTTGATAACTGATATAACTTACACTGTTATAAGTAGGTTTATTTTTTGTTTCATTTGACTATAATTTAGTTGGTTCAAACCACCAAAATAAATCATTTGATATTTTTCTGAACTCTGAACCATAAAAACCACGAAACTCTCAATTTCTGCGACCTTGCATGATGAGTGCGATCAAATGATCAACCACGTGTATTCTTCAAGACGGTTTTAATAAATCAACAACCAACAGGATTCTTTCCACAATAACTGATGACGTCACTCAATGTCAATTTATCAGTTTTAATGATACGCCATTGAACAGTGTGGCAGTGTGGTAGGTGTGGGTATAGTCATCAAGGTTCCATGTGGGTTATTTGAAAAGGTTAATGCCAATTTTTTCAACTTAAGTTATGAATGCATTACAAAATTTATTTATTTGAAACTGTGTACAGAAGAATTATATGTTGTTTGTAGTAACATGATGCGTATTTCTTCTCATTTCAATGTTCAGGTGTTTGTTCATATACCCACCATCAGAACTGTTGCAAAATAATTGGTGATATAATGTTACCTTTTTTTTAAATTAATCATATGGATGGGTGTTGAGGACTTTCAATTTTGTGTCATTTTGCAATTTTTGATTTTACTTTCAAATTTGATTAGTTAGAAGCATTGGGGAGTATGAGGAAATTTTAATCGATTTGTATGTTTGTCTCGGAGATTCACGTTCCGTTTTGGATAATGAAAACAGAAACAGAAAAGGGCTTTATCTCTGCAACTTCTATCTTATAAAATATTTATTTTATATGAACCAATATACGTAATGGGGAATAAGAACAGTTAATATTCATAAATAGCGCAAAGCCGCTCTTATCAATATTCCACATACATGCATGCACTTAAGCGATGCGCCTTTTAAGCACTTGAACTTAAGTAGACATATCCTTATAGTTATAGCTATTATAACAGTAAATATTTTCAAACATCTTAATTATATCAACAATTTTCCTGCATTTTGTGTTGTGGGAACGCGAACATTTTTCCATTATTGGCTGTAACGGTTGCGCCGGAAATACGAAATTTGTTACTAATAATGATAATCGCATGAAAATAATTATCCGACGGTGTGTTGCGTAGGGACGGAAATGTTATTGTTGTTTTTTGGGGCTTGAATGAAAAGAATAAGATCCGTGGTATGTTCCATGAAA
This sequence comes from Orchestes rusci, assembly GCA_958502075.1. NCBI lineage: Eukaryota > Metazoa > Arthropoda > Insecta > Coleoptera > Curculionidae > Orchestes > Orchestes rusci. The sequence goes on from OY293306.1 coordinate 37,548,541, forward strand.
AATAAGTTTAATTATTGATGTATGATATACACAGGACCTATTGAAACTATTTCAAGGTGATATTTCGAACTTGTAATAGTTTTTTTTTAACGTATTAAAACATTACTTTGAAAATACAAAGACACAGAATATGAGGAACCCTGAACTATTTCGTAAATATACAGGGTGTCCGGGAATATGTGGGAGATCTCTCGGATTCAGATAGAACAATAAAAAATAAGATGACAAGTTCCCATAAATTTTTTTCCTAGCGGCCCTCCCTACGGAGATACGGCCCCCTAAAGGACCCCACTGGAAATCGGTTTTTCTTGAATAACTTTTAATCGACTCAATATAATTCAATGAAAATTTAATATGATAAACAGTAGTAAGGACCTCTCAAAATACTTCCCTTAAAACATAATTAGCTTGTTTAGTTTACCAGGGACGGACTAGATTGTACATTTTAACGCTCAAATTTTTAACACCCTGTATGATAGGAGTTAAAAAAAAAAAATTTAGATACCTTGAACATTAAGCTAAAGAAAAGGTACTCTTGTTCATTGTCGATAAAATGAACCATTTTCGAGAAAAAACAATTTTTATTAAACAAAACCTCGAAAAAAGCCATGACGAAGTGGTGCTCTTGACGAAATTGTGAACCTAACGCTAGGAAAAAAATTTATGGGAACTTGTCATCTTATTTTTTAATATTCTATCAGAATCCGAGAGATCTCCCACATTTTCCCGGACACCCTGTTCACAATTTCGTCAAGAGCACCACTTCGTCATGGCTTTTTTCGAGGTTTTGTTTAATAAAAATTGTTTTTTCTCGAAAATGGTTCATTTTATCGACAATGAACAAGAGTACCTTTTCTTTAGCTCAATGTTCAAGGTATCCAAATTTATTTTTTTTAACTCCTTATCATACAGGGTGTTAAAAATTTGAGCGTTAAAATGTACAATCTAGTCCGTCCGCCGTCCCTGGTAAACTAAACAAGCTAATTATGTTTTAAGGGAAGTATTTTGAGAGGTCCTTACTACTGTTTATCATATTAAATTTTCATTGAATTATATTGAGTCGTTTAAAAGTTATTCAAGAAAAACCGATTTCCAGTGGGGTCCTTTAGGGGGCCGTATCTCCGTAGGGAGGGCCGCTAGGAAAAAAATTTATGGGAACTTGTCATCTTATTTTTTATTGTTCTATCTGAATCCGAGAGATCTCCCACATTTTCCCGGACACCCTGTATAGCAGTGGGAACCTTATTAGTACCTATATATTGTTGCTAATTTGGATTAAAATTGATAGGTACAATCTTGTTCTGCTAGAATCTTAATGTATAATATTATAATATCCAAGTGTGTCAATGTCTTTGATGTTTTCAAAATAAAATTCCGGATTAAAAAAATCAACTTGGGTTTCTGCTTAATATTTTCTTGTATCAAGTATCTTGTTTCGTTCTTTACCAAACATGATTATCTCATTGCATCTTGTCGAACGTAGTAATCCTAGTATTTTCTAGTACCTACTAGAAATTCTTATAAAAACAGTTATAAGCGTGAAATGTTTTTCGTGTTTTCTTAATTGATTTTTGAATGTAAGATTTAAAGATATTCATGGTGTTTCACGGTTGATGAATATAAAACAGACTTGCTGTTCCTGATGGTCTAAAAGGATGTGAAATATTTTTAGCGATGTAACTTTGGCGTTTTTTTTAAAGATCTTTGGTACTTCAGATATGGCTTTGTAGATTATTTGGTAAAGAAAATTTGTTGAGAGACAAAATGAAATGAAAAAAAAAATCAAAAGGCGACATAAACTCCAAGAATATTTTTCAAAAAATTGCTTAAACAGAACATGTACCGGGTGTTCAACTATGAATGGCTATCAGCTGTATCTCGAAATAATACTTTTCGAGAAACAGTCGAGAGAGGAAGAGGTAGAGGTAATAACCATTTTAATAATATTGCTTTTCAAAAACAAATTCTTACCCCATGCACATCATAAATCCAAGTTTTTTCTTGATTTATCTGGCATCAAGAAACATAATTTTCTTTGATATGATACACACCAAGTAATAGTTTTCAGAAAGGAAACCGCTTATTCACTTTATGCCGATGTGTCTTTCCAATTTTGGATGTAAATATAGCTTCTTACTGTATCTGAAAAAATGTGTATTCTGGAATTTTTGCAATTTCCGCTATTTCAGTGTTGTGAAAATCCATAAGTCCACTTCAAACGGTTTGGATGGGTAATTAATGAAAAAGCAATCACGATGCATGCGTTGAAGCGCTCGATTTAATAAGCTTTTCATTCTTCATGTAATAATAATTTTCGCAATTAAAATCTCATACTAGCCGCTTATTATTTCTGCTAGTGATATTCTATTATAAAATAACTTTCTCTATCATAATGATACGTACATCTACAATGATAATATAGGAACCTATAGTAAATATTTCTTGAGTCATCATCAGAAGTTCAAGGCAACTACGTAAACAAATGAACAAGGAAGTGTAGGCTAAGTTAACAATTTCCTACAAAATCATTTACTCTCTTCATTTTCCAAGACAACCAATATTCTATCATAAATATGAATTTGCAACAGTGTCAGTCGATATTAAGAACATATTACGAGCCGCTTACATAACCAAAACTGACCTTATAGGAAAGTGAAATTAACTTCAATATTTGTCTGCACGGACCAAGCTGTGTTGTTGCAAAAGTAGGTTATCAGACTTTGTTCGATCAATATTTAGCTGTTGTGTAAAATTCGCAACAATTTTTTTTTTAAATATGTCAAATTTATTCAATCGAGATACCCTTTGAACCCATTAAGTTGAAAGAGATAACCATTAAATAAAAAATGTCTGGAGTGTTTTTTATGACAAAAATGTTGTCATGTATATGAAATTGAACTTTTAACTTCTAATAACAGTTGCAGGTTATAGATTTCTTAGTGATTATTCATTGATAACGGTAATTGAAATCAAATATTCAGACTATATCGATCGGTGGACAGATATGAATTTATTCCAAATTTGAACAACTAACAAACTGAAATTTTTCGATATCTACTATTGCAGCAGTCAGCAGTGTGTCTTAAACTTTCAGGGTTAACGTTCGTTAAAGTTGACAAAAAAACCACCAACGATGATCGCCTTTGATTCATCGGACCATCGCGGAACCATTTCTTGAGTGCAAGCTGCAAGTGCAAGTATAATCAAGAACGTCGGTCGGTTAAGGGAACATTGCACTGAGTTTTTCAAGACCGGTTTTGCAACCGAGAAGAATGCTTAAAAATCGCAGTAGAGGCTTTCTTTTTAAAGTAGAAGGACGCTCACGATCTACAGAACAGGGCGTCTGATAGTCGACAGCTATGGTCCGAATTGATATGTTACGTTTAGACGTAGCAGATTGTTTTTTGACGTGCGCTCAAAAGGAAATAGGGAATCACTTATAATCCTTATGCAACATCACTTTAACAGGTTATTGTTATTGAAAACCACAATTAGTGCTTCCAAATTCGTTAGAAAATCATGAATGAAACCTAAACTAAAAGGACGGTGAAATTTTGAAAACAAAATATAAAATTAATAGACCGTCAGATAATAGGTTTGTTTGTTACTTCGGTGTAGAATAGTGTAATGAAGTCGAATGATGGTGAAACTTATGCCTACCAGTGTAAAGGAAATTCATTCAAATTATTTTTTCTAGAAACATTGGTTCGATGGTATAGGAAGTTCGCAGTACCACCCTCAAAAAAATTAAAATTAAACTACATTCACTTCCATATTGTTATCAGTAAGTGTTCGATGATAATTTTTTCTAGAAACATTAGTACGTTTGTTTTTGTTAGGATATACATATGCTTGCGATTAGTACACACCATTTAGAAACACTATATACCTACTGTAGGTATACGTTTTCATTCATTCTATGAAGAATTTACCATATTTTGAATTTCTTGTTTAAGAATCCGGTTAGTGGTAAAGTGCATGACGTAGTAGGGCGGTACAGTTTGCACTACGAAAAAGATTTCATGGTTGGCTTTTATGGATAGATAGCTTCACGCTTATCAAAAAATGAAAATTTACCGACCGGAGATGTGCTGGGCATACTGAAAATTAACTCCTTTCCTGCAGAAATAAATCGGTTAATTTTTTGAAATCTCTCGTGTATGGCATTTCAACACATTAAAATAATATCATAACAATCTCATGGTAAATAAAACACTGCAATAAGGTTTGCACGAACTTAGAATAAAGGCGCCATATTGTAAAAGACTATTTGGTTACTGATGCATTTTTTCGCTTATGGCAATAAACAGAATGGATTGAAGGGCTTAATAGAAAAACGTTACAAGCCACATAGTTAAGGGTTTGGGGTCACAAGATGATGCCAGCAGCACGACTGCAAACTGTAGACTGCAACGTATTGCGATTCAGACATTTCATACTTCGAAGCTCATTTCTCAATAAAATGATTTTGTGGCTTGTCACGTTTTTACAATTTATAAGCCCTTGAATTATGATATCATCAAGAACCCGGCAAAAATTGAACAAGTTAATCCTGGTTGTTGAGCCGCCTTCAAACTTTCCGAAATGTTGCGATGATGCATGGAGTATGAGCACGTACTTATGAATCATGGACTCGGCAAAAAGTATTTTATACTCTTTGGTTTTGGTTGACCTGCCACGATGCCTCCACTGGTGCAAGTTTTTGCTTTTATAGATTTGCATGATACTTTACAAGTTTTTCACGCGTGTATCAAACGCGGTATGCTGGTAGGGTATGATAATTTGTATGTAAGGTGATTCACCAACCAAAAAAAAACAGAGGGTGAAACGGAAGGTTGGTATACCAGCGGCGGAACTGCAGAGGTGCTTATGGGGGCCGAGCATCACCCAGAAAACTCTCGTAGAAAAAAATCAAGTTTATCAAAAATTAGCAACTTAACATGGCAACAGCACCCAAACCTTTCGCCAAAGAACACAATAGACAATAGTCCAGAGACTGTATAGTCAGAAACATGCTTGTGGCTAAAAATGTTGAGATCAGTTTGGAATCAGTCAAAAGTCATAAGAAAAGACTTGTCCTGATCTTTTTAAATAGTTGCAAATAGCCATCCCCCTTCCAACTTCCAACATCGTAATTGTAAATATAGATAGGGAATTGATCAAGAGGGATGAAATAGCAAACCAAATTTTTGAATTGTTTTTACAAAAGAGTAGAAAATTGGTGGAACGTCTTTGATTTTCTTATAGAGTCTCAACTAGAGCATCTCTACATTACCCCCTAGACTGGTTTTGATATATTTTTTTTTTCTAAGAAATAATTGATGGAAATATTTTTTTCTAATTTGGTGATATTTAGTGGATAATTTGGGACTATTTTGACAAAATGGCGAAGATGCTGCAAAAAAAATTTGTCAATGGCGCCACCCTCTTCTTACGTCGCGTGGCAACCCCTAACTATTCTCTCTAGTCTCTAGTTCCGCCACTGTTTGGTACAGTGCCGTAGTAAATATTGTTGATGTTGAGAGTTACATCATTGTGAGCAGCCGCCCTCCTGATACCAGCTTCATCCCAAATAGGTAACTGGTATCGGGCTCTGTACCAACCTTCCGTATTACATGGGATAGTCCATTGTGAAAGAACGTTACTTCAGAAACAGGGTGTCAAGAAAAAAGTTCAATGTGAACTTATATCAATAAAGACTTTTTATCCTCGTTAAATAATATTATCGGAAACCCTGTAATCATAAATCACGTAGAGACCATGAAGAGATATGACTTATGATTGAATAAGTGTCGTGATAAAAGAAGAAAATGTTTTATTGTAAGATTTTACACTTGATGTGAAAATATGAGAAGAATATAATTTGTTATTGATAGCGACAAAATATTAAGGTAGATATAATTCATGTTTTTAAAGAAATATAAGGTACTGGCTTATTTATATTCGAAAACACCCACACCTCGATGAAACATCTGACTATAAGATAGTTCTGGGCGAAACTTCAATATTTTATTTTAATTTTAAGAGAAAGTGGTCTTTTTTATAAATGTTTTTATGGAATAAAATAAAATATTTGTTTGACAAACCTGTTGTTTCCAAGAGATTTATTTATACGTATTCAAAATTCAAAGCACAAACATTTTCTGAAATGTTATAAAATAACTTCAATTTTTTCGATTAATGTCTCATGCCGACAGTGGTATTCTCGATATTCTCCGAACACACGCCAGAACCGAAGAACGCCCTTTCCTATACAAGGCATTTAACCATTATTGAAGAATAATAGAATCGAGGTATGCAGAAACAATGGATACTTTGTATAAGTGACTATTCAATATTCAATAGATACGATATTGTCACAGGAACTACACATAGATAAATTCGAAAGAAAGCATTCCATTTTCAAGTTCAATTATTGACTGGAAATTTCAATAGGCTATGCAATATAATTGAGAATACTAAGCAGTTCTGGGTATCAATGGTCGGTAAATAACGTCTTAAACTTATGAGAATGTATTTGGTAACGTTATAACAGTTACTGGAGTTATTATGTATGTATTATAATGCTTTATCCATAGTAACAATTATTACATTTCTGAAAATCTATTTTTATGTCAATTCTTCATTCAAGTGGGAAGTTTGCAAACATTCTTTGGAAGATATAGACAAAAATGTAGAAGATTTCCAACGTTTTCAACTTATCAACTATCTACTGCCTTCACCCCGATTCATGAATGTAATAACATTCCTAAATTGATAATTACATGATAATATCCATATTCATTAGAATCAAATGAACCATAGTTTCTTTTATTGTCATGCCATTTAGTTGACTAATGCATATTTCCGGACCAAGTTGAAAGATTTATATCGACCATTTTGTAATTCTCAAATAATTGAAATTCATTGTAGTCGTGAAGATAGCGAAAAACAGATTATCTTCTTCACGCCACATAAAAACAAATCATGTTAATTAGCATACAAAGCAAAACCAGCCCACTTATAGCGGTGGTATCCTTCCTATCATTATTTGAAGTAATTTTGAATAAACCAACAATTATTTTTAGCTCCATGACTAAAAGATGATTCCTCTAAATGCTTCGAGCCAAGGTCATTTCCAATTACGGTGATTTGATCAAGGATGTTGGAGGTTTTTAAGATTAATTATGATTACGTCCCTATGAACCAGTGATATGTTATTATGTGGGTATAATAACAGATCTGTGAATTTCGTTATATAAGGTATTACTTAGTGAGTGGTACTCGGTAGAGCGATCTTCATAGAATTTCAGGCAAGAAAAGGAACGTAGTTATCTTTTTCGGAATATATCATTAACAATAGCCGCACAAGACGTATGATTTGATTGTGTCACGGAAATACAAGAGACTTAAAAATATCAAGTTGACGTTGCAAAGAAAATGGACAATGAATTATTTGTCTTTATTCTTTGATTGAATGAGTGAGAACATTGAATACTGACATAGTGTTATCTACCTATCATCATTTTTCATTTGAGTGTATACGTCTTGATATATTGATAAACATGTTGAACTTATCAAATCAAGAAAAACTTTGAGTATCGCGACTTATTGTTTGAATAAAAGGTCACTTGACTATTAATAGATTTTGGATGTCCTAAGTAGCTATTTATGGCTTTTAAATGTTAACTGTAATTTTTTACCGCAGAATTATTAAAGGACATAGATAAAACAAGATAAATTTCGAAAGTTGTTACATCAGGTAGTCTGAGGAGAAATTATCGTAAAAATAAAAAAAGTTAATGTGATCATTGAACGTTGACAATGTGCACATTAATTTGTTATAGATATCAAAGCCTTGAAAGAATTTGGATTTTTCGCCTTGAAAAAACCTCTATTCGTATCGCTGAGTCCTTTTGATAAGCAATAGTTGACAAGATTATTTAAGTATTACTTTGACACCCTTTATCTTAAAAATTAAGCACCTCAAGTCTGCATGCATGTCCCTCTCTCAATTTCAATTATCATGAAAATGCGAAGTCTGTCCATAAAAATCGGCGGCACACCCTGTGTTTTATTTATTGATATTGATGTTCAAATAATTGTCATTGAGATTCGAGTCTCCAAAGATATCAAAGGAAGAACAGAGATATCGTCACAACCGTGAGTATCGATATACATCGACTCAATTGCATAGACAAAATTCAAGCAAAAACCGCTTTTCATAACGTTTCCGCAACTAGTTAAAAACTAGTTTATTGATATTTGCATTATAATAAAAAGTGTTTCAAACCGTTCTCCGTGTGCTTAATAGAGTATTGCTTCGCCTTTGGTCGTAATAATTATTCTATATTACGTTATGTTTTAGCTAATAACGCTTATTTAATACATATTTGTCAAGGTCTCGACCTGTTTATGTAGTATGTAGTCTATGAGATTTAGGTCTTGAATGTGTCCATGTGTGTATATATCTGATGTAAACATCATGAATGTATTGGAGATTATTGTTAGATCGTTTCCTCTTCTCATGCTATTGTATTATGCTCTTGAAAATTTAGAATCATATTATGGCATGGTCCGATGAACCAGTGAAAATAGAGTCTTTAATGGAAAATGTTTTGAATATCTATTAGTAATGAATACCTACTAAGTTCATAACTAAACCATTTTGATCAAACTCATGAAAAAGAAATATGAAGGCAATGTAATCAAGAATAGGCTAAATCAGTACTCTTTGTTCCAGGTCTTGTTCATTCAATTTGGGAATATCGCAGGAAATCATCAGTCACATTCAACATTCTACATTGACCAATTGGTGATTTGTATACAAAGTTAAATCATTTAATTGCACAACTAAGTATCTTACATTCACTTCACTTCAAATATCATCTTGACTTTTATGCAACATAAATTCAAACCTACATAAGATTCTTCTTTAATTGAGGTGGGCATCTGGTTTTTGATGATAAATGATTTATGAATCTTTCATTATTCGTTGATTTGTATACAAGTGATACCGAAATGTGAACAGTAAATCCAACTGTAAACAGTAATTGAATTACATAAGCTAACACACAATGTCGATTAAAATTTATATTTAAAACCTATTTCAAAGTAAATTTAGATTGTATCTCAGGCTGTCAATGATGAAAGTTTTTAAAAAATCAATCTATAATGTAGGTGTAAGAACCTAGCAAAAAAAATTAGATGACTCCGGGCTACTATTTTTTCCAACTGCCGTTCGTTACTTCAAGATAATAATCTTATTCATACCAACCACCCGTCAATAATAATTATTCTACACTATACATGACTAATTAAATTCAAATCAACCTACGATCATGAATCACAAGTTATACATTACGGCACTTGTCTATCAAAATATAACGGAGTTATTCGTTCTGACTTTGGCAAAGAACTCCTTAATTAACTCAATGGATATCAAAGAGAAAAATGGATATGGCTTCTTTCACGGTTAAGCAAATTGAGAAGCCAATATTCAAATGATTTTTTTTTAATACGAAATGAACGATGGGCATTTCAAATTTGAATGGCATCTAGGTCGAGCTAATAACTCTTTTTTATCACATCCAAACATTCTCATGATGGTTATAGATAGGGGAATTTGAAAGGTTACTGGTCAAGTCGCTTGCTGATATTTTGACCAATCTTGGTACTCCAATGACATTTACGTTGAAAATAAAAATCAATGACATTTACGTTGAAAATAAAAATGATGTCTCAAATGTTTTGCGAGGACTAACAAGTTGAGATGGCAATATTTCACAGTTTCATCGAAAAATCGAATGTACTGAATTTTTTGTAAGATCAATACAGGTATTCAAATAGAGCTAGCAGTAAAGATAAGTTTTCAAAGCAGTGTTTTATATTGCCATTATAAAGTTAGCATTGATGTTGATCAAATTCGTAATCATTTCTTCTCATTTTAATTGTTCAAGTTGTAGAAAAATTATTTTGCAAAGATCATTTTTTGGAAATACCGTCAAATGTTCACCAGAATAGATTTCAAGGTATAAAGGTTCATCATCCATAACATTAGAAAAGAAATATCTTTTGTTTCTCCCACCTACACAGCTTTAAATGTCTTCTGGGTTTTCAATATTGACATATTATTATCAGATATCGAAAGCTTGTGCAGTTTTAGGGTCTACATTCTGAAATAACTAGATTTATGATTTTGATGAAATTGATTTTTCTTGTTTTTTTATTTTTTGCTTTTTCACTTTTTTGGTATATTATAGTTAGGTAGCTATCCAGTTAGTTTAGTGTCTCGACGACTCGACGATAATATCTCAAAGGTTTCCTCATAACTACTCATAACCATCTCGAAAAACTTAAAAAATTAATAAAAAAAATCATGATTTGAAATTTAATAATCACATGTTTTGAGCTTCTAGTATCCCCACATACTCTGATGGGTTATTCACAGTTACAAATCCAAAACTTATATTTAATTTTCAAGATGTGACACTGGAAAATCTGATTTCAACGATTTTTATCTAAGTGGCAATATCTCGAAAACCATAATTTTTTTATTAATGTCATTTTATATTTTTCTGGATGCTTGTGTATGAGTTGTCCTATCATTCCTTTAGGTATATCGTTGACTTTCTGGACAAAAAGAATAGTCGATTAATTTAAAAAGTTTCCCCACCTCTTCATGCTGTCTCAGAGTATGCGCTGTAGATGATAATATATGATTTGAATTAATTTGCAAATCACCGAGTACGTCGAATAATCACAACAATCAATAAACCAAAGATATAACCTTTAGATCAATTATCACGTTCTACACAACCTTCAACTTCAAGAAAACGTAAACTAATAATTCGAAAGTGATTGCTGTATGAATCATCGAAGGAAATTTGAATATCAACATTGTCGCCAATTTCAAATTAGCCCACGTGAAATATTGTCTTAATTTTTTTCTGCTTTCTGGTTGGAGTGGTTGGTTTCCTTTTCGGATGGACCGGAGGATCATTTGAATAAAGTGGGTAGAATGAACCTACTATCATTAATTATTATTGGAAAGGTATGTGATTGTTACGTTTCCAAGGAGTCTGAGATACGGAAACGTTTGTTCCAGTATTGAGAGGATCATGCGATACTTGAACTTAAATACTTATTTCAATTGCATTTTTTCCTATCCATATGAAGTTATTTTAGAATTTGAATACAAAAAATCCGAAAGGTTTTGGCGCAAGAATGGTATCATCAAATGAATAATACTTTCAACCAAAAACTCACCAATTCTGTGCTCATGGTATTGCACCCTCTCAAAGGCAATGTATAAGTTACTGGAGCTTTTCGTTGTACCCATTCACTCAGGCAGTGTGTATTTTTCGACAGTCCTCTTGGATATATCATCCCATTGAATCTCCCTGTTCTTGTGCCTATGTTGACAACAATTTCGTCGGTGTTACAGTCCACACGAACATCACCGTCTGATATTTCGTTGGTGGTCGAGGCATCTTCTTCCACTAGCAAAGAGAAAAGTTTCTTGAGCGATATTATATCATAAGTGCGATTTAAAACTTTGAGAACTTTTATATGATAAAAGTGAGAAATTAACAACCCAATTCCCAATTTCCCATAGACAAAATTCTGATGGTCTAAAAGTCTGTTCAATCAAGATTAGGCAATTCTAAAAGTCGTCTAAATTAACCTGTTCAACTTTGAATTCATTGAGTCATAGCTTCTCCAGTAGTGGCAGCTATGACGGTGGCTTCTATCTAATCAAGTGCTTCTATCTAATCAAGTGATCGTAACACTAATTGAAAGACAAAGATCAATTGATCAGCAAATCACGAAATCGCCACAGAAAAAGTGAAAAGACTCCCATTTAATAGCAATTAACTATTACATGTTGGTTTTTAGTGTTATTTAAGCTAAGTGCTGGCATTCCCATGCTTGGATGAAACTACCAAGACGATGAACTGTTTTCACTTTCTTTTTGTTGTGGATTTAAATGGAGAAGATGCGATTGATGGTTAGATGTCTAGTTCAGGTTTACGTGATTCAAATTTGGTAGGAAATTTATGTTGGAGAAAATAACAATTATTTGTAGGAAGTGAATCTGTGAAGTCTTGACAGATGCTGTGCGGGTTTTCTTGGTATTTGTTTTGCACTGCAAGTATGAACATGGACATTGTTGGTGATATTTTTATACCTAGCTGTTTTCCAAAAACGAGTGGTACTACTATAGGTACTACATATTTAATAATAAAACAAGAGTGAAATTAGCATTTTGTTTTACAAGAATATAAGGGAATTATAAGGTTATCAAAAGTGTTCACCGCCACAGTCCCTCAAAATCTTTATTATGTCTTTTCTACACTTTTCGGAAGATATGTCCGTCCGGCGATGGGGTATCCAATAGGTGAAATGAACCAAACATTTTATTTTTTGAAACGATTTTTCAACGAAAAACAGTCCAAGACCAAAGGACCGGAAAAATAATTATCGGACGTTCCGGGTACTGTTTCTCTCTTGAAGTAATTTTGAATAAATAAATGTCTATTTCTTGCTTCATGGTTAACATTTGTTCAATAATAAAATATTAGGTAATGTCATATTTTGCTGAGAATTTTTGAATATGGCTACTCAACTCTTGCAAGAAAAAATGGGTCTTCAACTTTTTGAAGATTAATTTGCAAATAAGTGGTTGGAACGTTTTGAACTCCGAGCTATGCTCTGTCTTTTCACCTGTTTTACTGATACTAAGAGTAATTTCAATCACTTTTTTTTCACGCAAGCAGAATCCTCTGTTCTTAAGAAGATTAAGAAATCTGGTAAATCATGGATGAGCCAGAAAACTACAGAGCATATCTACTTGATAGTTTTTTTTTGTAAGTATTCGCGTTTTCTTTGATAGATGCTTTGTTTGCAAATAATATATATTTGGTTTTTGTTCTTTTTTTCTAATAAAAATAGATTCATATCTATCAAATGATTTGTTTTTATTGAAAATACATTTTTGAGAGCTTGTTTTGCTTTTTTTACTTCATCAGCTCTCATATTTCAAGGTACCTATGCCATTTTGCCCGTCATGTGCGGCCAAGATGGTTTTTTGCATACTTTTGGTAATTCGATTTTTTCAAATTATTTCCAAATTATTTCAAATTATTTCCACCCCCTAAAATCGATACCAAAAATAGCTGGTTGAAAACCAATTAACATGTTTTTCCTTTTTATCCATATAAAAGATATGATTTTTCAAAAGATTCTATGCCATCTTGCCTGCCTCTTCCCTATTTTTTGCAAGCAAAAATTTTTACGAAGAATGACTTTTTTTCGAAAAATGAAATTTTTGGTTCGTCTCACCTATAGGATAACCCATCGCCGGACATTCTGTAAAATATTCTCTATAAGTTTTTGACTGATTTATACCATACATTAGAAATTCTTCATTTATTTTGATATACCCATGGGTGACTCACCCATTTCACGTTTCTGATCATTTTCATAGTGTATTTCAGTTATGTACCTGTTTTTATTCACTGTCAACTTTTTTTTTCTACTAATTCTTGTTCAGTGAGGAATGACTCATCAACTTTTTGAGATTTGGTTTTCGCATTTTGTTTTTTCTTGTTTAAAAATATTTTTTTACTCTTCGAAATTCTGATCTTTGAAACAATTTCAATATTTTTGTATGTATACTTTCAAAAAAGTAAGTCAAGCTGTGAATGATTTCTTTTTGATTTTTAAGAGAAATCTACAGCCTACAAGGTACTTGTAGAGTTTGAGTTGGTTCATAAGTGAGTTTCTTCTATAAAACTAAAAGTCAAATTAGGGGCCTCAACTTTGCCTTCAAATAATTTACTATTTGACATCCTCTTTAAACTGCCAAGGATTTTCCATATTCAGTCTCTTGAGTCGATTTAAGATTTTTTATTCTCGAAACGAACATTTTGCTAGAGACAGTTACGTGAAACAAAATAATTATTTATAATATGATGTATCTCAATTATGTTGATACTTCTAATAAGAAGTCTGAACTCAAGTTAAAACAAAGTGGACTTGACGTTAAACATCTACCAGTCTACAAATTTGTAATCATATTCCGAAGGTCCTCTGACTCTTAAAGTCACTGATTTAGTATTATTCTGGTACCGGAACATTTCAAATAATAGCCTTCTTCAAGATATCTCATACATAAGATATAGTTACATAAGCAAATAGTTATATTCTCATTATGTTTTTATAGGATGTCATCGTTTTGCAAATAGACAATGCTAGTTAATCGCAGATCCATTAGGGAACTGATAATTTTATGCTGTTTGCGCCATGTAATCATTTCGGAAAATGCAAATAGATGTTCGTCTCGGTTTTGCGGATGATAATAATAGTTATAATAATAATAGTAATAATATGGTACGGGGACTTGATATAACTTTATCGGGAACTTTATATTTAAATATCAAGAACTGTGGATGGAAACGGTAGAACGTAACAGAACTTCAGTGCGGCGATCCTGAAAACTACCTATAATGTGTTGAAGTAGTATCATTATTGTCAACACCGGAAGAAAAGAGCTAATATCTCTTTATGTCCCCTGTTTTATTTGTCGCTAATATGAGAGCTCGCAGACATTTTTGATTGGGTATTTGAGGCACTGTGAAAACATGTGGAATTCTTCTTCTTTTATAACTAAATACAAAAACGTAGACCCGGCTGGAGGGTTCGGGGGAAAAAACAAAATATTTATTTTCTCACTCTCCAAATATTAAATTTTGATCCTATGAAAGTTTCACGATGCCTCAAAGGCCTTTTTTGAGACGCATTTTTTTTTAAATCTGTTTCTTGGTTTGCCCTGTTTGGCCAGTAATGACTACTTATCGCTCATTAACTATTATAATGCATATTCTCGCTTCTTGCCAATTCTTTCTTCCTCTGTTTTGAACACAGGCGTTAATTTTATCAAGGTTTTCACAGTAGACAAGTTCTACAGGGTACAAAAAAAAACTATACATGGACTAATTTTGTTTCCAGTATGGGTGTCCGGGAAAATGTGGGAGATCTCTCGGATTCAAATAGAACATTGTAAAATAAAATGACAAGTTCCCGTAAACTTTTTTCCTAGAGGGCCTCTCTACGGAGATATACGGGCCCCGAGAGGACGCCACTGGAAATAAATGTTCCTTGAATAACTTTTCAACCACTTAATATAATTTGGTAAAAATTTAATATGATTAACAGTTAACATTACCTCTTGAAATACTGCCCTTAAAACATAATTAGCTTGTTTAGTTTACCAGGGGCGGACTAGGTTGTACATTTTAATTCTTACATTTTCAACACCCTATATGATAAAGTGAAACGGAGTGAACTATATGATAAAGACTTGAAAAAAATAAATTTAGATAGCCTTAGGCTACAAAAAAAGTACTCTTGTTCATTTTCGATAAAATGAACCGTTTTCGAGAAAAAAACATATTTTTATTGAAAAAAACCATCCACCAATAGCCATAATGCAGCGCAGTCCCTGACGAAATTTTAAAAAACAAATTGAACCTATATTATTATTTTCCCAGAAATATTTATGAAAATTGATATGAAAAAACAATGCCAAATTCGAAAAAATATAGGTTCACATTTTTTTAAATAATTTCGTCAAGGGCACCACTTCGTCATGGCTTTTTTCGTTTTTTTTCAATAAGAATATATTTTTTTTCTCAAAAACGGTTAATTTTATCGATAATGAACAGGAGTACCCTTTTGTAGCCTAAGGTTCAGGCTATCTAAATTGATTTTTTTCAAGTCTTTATCATCCAGGGTGTTCAAACTTTAAGCATTAGAATGTACCACCTAGTCTGTCCCTGGTAAAGTAATCAAGCTAATTATGTTTTAAGGGCAGTATTTTAAGAGGTAATGTTTACTGTTTATCATATCAAATTATCATCAAATTATATCAAGTGGTTAAAAAGTTATTCAAGAAAAATTGATTTCTAGTGGCGTCCTTCCGGGGCCCGTATCTCCGTAGAGAGGACCTCTATGAAAAAAGTTTTCGGAAACTTGTCATCTTATTTTTCAATGTTCTATCTGATTCCGAGAGATCTCCCACATTTTCCCGGACACCCTGTATAGAAGATGAAATGTTTCATTTTTATATTTTGCTTGTCCATTATTTATTTTATATTTTCTATGATAATAATACATTTAAAATTGATGGATTACACGATACAAATACACAAGTAGATTCATACTTGACTTGTAAAAAAAAGTTTAACTATCCACTGTAACTGTATTAAGGTGGAATATTCTACATTTGGCCAAGTTTAATGGCAAAGGTTTACTTAAAAAAAACTAAACATTGGTTGAACGGTTGAATCGTATAAAAAGTGTATTTGGATTTGTTTCTTTTTGGATCTTATAGATTAGAACCATTTTGCCTTGAAATCAAAAATAAAAAGTTATGAATGTATGAAAATTCAAAAAGACTCTCACAGGATTTTTCATGATGGAAATTACTTTTGTAATGTTATATTGTGCAGGAACCAACAATTCCAATGAAATTCCTAGTATAAAACATCATAGAAGTGAAATAAAAAAAATAATACTCTGGCTTCTTCCTATCTTAGTTTATCTTATAAAAAAGCTGGCGAAGCCGCCCGATTGTCCGAGAATGCGAAGGAAACGGAATATGAGGAAATTTCTAAAAATTATATTTTTGTTCCATTTTGTGTTGAGACTTTTGGACCGTGGGGAAATGAAGCAAAACATTTTATAAAAGAACTTGGTTCGAAACTTGAATTGAAAACTGGTGAGGAAAGGTCAACATCTTTTTTGAAACAAAAAATTAATTTAGCTATTCAGAGGGGTAATGCGGCTTCAATTTTGGGGACAATTCCGGAACAGCATCAATTGGATGAAGTTTTCTTTCTTTAATGTATTAGTTTTATCTATAACTATTTTAATTATTATTATTATTATCATTATAAATAAATAATTTCGTCTAATGGCAAAAAAAAAAAAAAAAAAAAATACAAAATTGATCTGAGGTAATTGGATTTTCCTAAGAAAGAAAGTCGCATGGGTAAGATATTCACAATTTTTTTTTCTATGGAGCAGAATTTGAAATTATTCGTTATGTTCATTGATGTTTGTGGAATGTTGAGGTTGAGGCACAATTCAAATCAGAAAACAATTTATAATAAAGCCACATTAAAAGCAAGAACATGCGAGGTATTCTTAATCAGATAACATTCAAAAATATTTCACAGCAGGTCACAGAAAAGATCGAAAAGATATTTCCTCATTGCAGTTGAAAATAATAAAGCGTGTCAATAATTTTTCACATTGGCCAACCTCTTGTGACTTCGTCCATTCTTCATTATCGCCAAGCAATTTCAAGCAGGAATCTAGAATGTACAGTTACTACAATGTTATTGTTATGTCATAATATTATTTAAAAAAGGCATAAAAATACTCTGGCATCTTAAGCTATCACGAAGACCCTTTCATCGTATTATAAGATTAAGTTAGCTGTAAATTAGATGTTCAAGTCCCGGTAATAAGTAGTTATGCATGATCGCTTCCCTACTTTTAAGTCAATTTATCCAAATTTTATGTGATCTTTGACTTTATGTAAGTTTTAAACGCCAAAACTAAAAACCTTATAAATGTTCACTAATTAATATTATACTTACACTCTTGAGATGGTAGGTTTGCAGAGTTGGCAGATGATACCTGGAAAAATGATGATAATAAAATCATTGAAAGGAAAATAATACAATCGAAGAACTCTGATAATCTGATAATCATTAATCAAAAGTGAAATTTGACATCATTTTTTAAAATAAAATGGAACTGAATCATGCGAAAATTTATTCATATAGTAAATAATTCTCCACTTTCTCTCGATAGACCATTGAAATTGTATTTTTTTGCAATTTATCAATGCATCATTTTAATGGATTTCTTGCAACTTGAATGAATTGGTATCCGTATTACTCACCGGTGTATTAGTTCAATAGTTTCAGATGAAACCTAATAATGGAGATATAAAACAAAATTTTATTTCTATGGCTATGATATACTTTCAGCCACGATCTTTCAAGAAAGTATCAAGCTTCCTGTTTCTTGTTACATTATTTTCTGATTGATTGGAAATTAAATCGTGGATGAAACGGTTTTTCCTGAATGAATACTATGTATGTCGTCATTCCCAAATATACGAATGTTCGTCCCACATGTTTCGACTTGAATTCAAAATATTCAAATGATAAAAGATTCATGTGATGCATTTTACATAGGGGTAGCTCATACTTCTTTGACATTACACTAGCTTAGCAGTTAAATAAACTAATAAACTATCCATTCGTCCCAATGGTCGACCCACAATTTGTGAATATACCATACCCAAGGTGACCAGGTTACGTCATGAGAGAACCGTCTGCAATATGGCTGCACTCAAGGCTGTCTCCTTATTAGTCTCAATACGACCGAGGTTTCAGTTTTACAGCTCATGTGAAAAATGTCAATAGGATTCTTGGTACAACGCCTACCAAAAAGATTTTTGGTAAAGTACAAAAGATTTTCATTGAAAATTTTCCAAGACGAGACTGTCCAAGTGTTACGAATGATGTGGTGACCTCAATTGTTCGTTAATGGTAATGCGCTCTCACTTTATATACATCGATCAAGTTATATAATTTTTGTAGATTATTTAGATCATACTCATTTAAGCCGAGTATTTAATGGAATAACAGCACATCTGATTATATTGAAAAGAATTGTGAGGTATTTCAATTGAAATAAAATTAAATGTTAAAGCAGACATATGTATAAAGTATATAGAAATTATCTAAGATTATTCAGTACTCACACTAACACACATCACATATTCCAAATGAATTTTATGTCTGTTAATTGTAAAATTCTATAGATTTCGATTCACAATCTGTCCAGAAATAACTGGGAAAACTCTACTAATTTCGATACACATAGATTCAAAAGTTTTGCATCACTCCATTGCAGCTTGTTAGAATGTTTCACTTGAATATATTATATATATTCTGTGTTATCTTTGTTGATAGCTCCTCGAATGATAATTATCATGCTTTTGCAAAAAACGTTCGGCCAGAGTGCCCGCTTCGTTTTGTTCTACCCTCTTACGTAAAAAAACTGCTTGTAGAATAATTTTTAAAATCTGGTTGGTGACCAAAGTCAATGAGAGCAACTCAGCTAAAATATTTTCAAAATGGTGACACCTCCGGAAATACCAGAAGTAGGTGTCAACTTTCTTATTTTAAATGGAGCACCCTGTATATTAAAAACATTTTTGAATTTCCCGGAAAATTTTGGACATATACACAGATAATGTCCTATACCTGAGTATAGCCGTTTTCGACATATCTTTGAATTTGATGTCAAAAATGACCTGTACAAGTCCTACAATAATTAACAATTTTTTCTATAATATGAGAGCCTTTATGATTTAATTTGGAATGGATTCCTTGTCGTAGGGCGTAGGGAACCTGCTCTAGTGTACTGAGTGGATTTTTTTATAGAAAATTACTACAGTGTGCGCAAAAATGATAAACGAAAATTAGGTTATTAAAAATCTAAAAAGTTAATTTTTTGCAAATTCAATCCCCCTATTTTATAATTTTATCCTAATAAACATAAAAAAATAGGGGTAACTTTATATGTATGTATTGGGTTATCTATTACAGAAATGTATAGTCTTCGGAATATTGGCACTGTTTTTTTTTTAACGAAAATAATGTCATATCTTTTTTTATCCTTGATAAAACTTCCTCATCGTAGAAAATGAAAAAAAAAAAATCTTTGTGCGCAGAGTTCCATTCCGACAGCATCTAAACATTCCGGTATAGGATTCGGCACCCGCTCAAATTCTTTTGGTTGATTTCAAGTTATTTGACGAATCAAAGGCGGAGTGCCGAAACCGTTTCCAGAATGTTGAGAGGTGCTGAAATCCAGGTCGGAGTGTTGCCCTGCATTTTGCGCGCACGCTCATGTGTTGCTAAATAATATTATTAATATAGAGCATTCAAAAAAGTCACGGAGCACTGTGTTAAGGGCAAGATTAAAAATGAGAGGGAAGTAATAAAGTGGCTGGGTGAATATGAAAAGTAGACATCTAGTTCGAATGACGAATAAAAAGAAGCCCACAAAACCCTTTAACGATTGTTTTAGTTAACCCCTCCAGTATGGTACGCCCCTGATTGAAATTTTGAGCTTAAATTCTGATTCAGCATTAAAATTGTATGCGATATAGGTATTAAATTTCATAATTTTTGAATAAACGTTTTTGGAAATATTGGGGAAAATCCATCTTCAGGGTGCCCCTTTTTAAAAAGGTGTAGTTCTCTCAGAAAGCATTTTTCACAAATGATTACACAAACTTTTTTTTCATGAAAACTCTCCGGGAATCACCCCTCGAATTTTTTACCGATGTTTAGGAAACGCCCTCTGTAGAATAAGTACCTAATTTCCTAATTAGTATACCAATCTCGTCAGGGCATTCAAATCAAATCAAATCAAATCAAATATGCTTTATTGCCACAGAAAAATAAAAAAAAAATTATGGACAAAGCAAATACAAATGCAAAAATGCTAAAGTATAAAAACAATACAAAACATGATAATAGTATACATTACGAGAACAATTACGTGAACAATAGAACTAACTAGTACAAATATATTTACCCAATATTTTGTCAAATTTAAATTTATTTGGAAATTGCTCATGGACAACAATAAACATCGGCACACTTCCAGTTATGTGTCGTTATTTGGTTCTCTGGTTATGTTATGATGACAAGTCAGTGAAACAATGACATAGCAAAATCAACAATTATTGTAGAAAAATAATAATGCGGTGTTAAGAATCGAACAAGTACCCAACGATTTCTCACGTTTTTTTTTTTCGCTTCCCATTCAAAAAATAAACATCAGGTGGGGTTAGCGAAATCAGTGAACAAAATCAAAGTTGCACCGAAACCTGACACAGGCTCGTGAATTCGGCAAGGTTCTAACCGTTCTTACAGTTAAGTCACTGCCGAAAAACATGTACTTAATTACACACCTCATTCTGACCAGTCACCACACATCAACATTCCGACCTGGACATCAGCACCGCTCGACATTCTGGTGTTGGTTTAGGCACTTCGCCTTTGATTAGTCGAGAGGTTGAAATAAATAAATACCGGAATGTTAAAATGTACCCCGGCATGATTAGTGATTGATGATAAAAAATATTGAAAAACCACACATAATAACATTTCAATCAAAATCGATTGTTCTGGTTTGTTTTTTATAGTCATCATGTTTTCTCGAGTCTTTTCTAAATCATTTTTCCAAAATCTGGAGAGATTACTTACCCAGAGTAATACAGCTAGGATCACAGGCAGCGGTGCCGTTATCAGTCTTGATGTCCACTGAAATATAATAATAATTCTGTTAAACCTCATCCAACAAGTACAGTATAGAATTTGAATCATTAAATAGTCAGTCGTATCAAACACTCCAAATTACCACGGAAGATTGTGAATGTATAGGTTCTGTAAAAATTTGAAAGCAAATGAAATTTGATTTGTATCCAAAGATTTAGTTATATGACTTTCAGGGAATCAAACTGGACCTGTAGAAAATTATTATGGAATTAAATTGGATAGGTTCTACCCCTGAATTGTGGTAGCTTTTCTTTTCAAAGTGCTCGAAATATGAAAAGTTTTTTTGTTTATTTATCACCGATGATTATAATCGTGGTTTCCTCTCGTGTCCTAGCAAGGCCCAGAGGATGCAATAATAAATTGCAAAACGTTGGCCAATTCAAAAAGTGGTTTTTGTTCGATCTTCGTTTCCCAATACCAGAAATCTTCTAATATTTCCACTACCCCTGAACTTTAATCAGCTGGAAAATCATATATTTCGAAATTTGTTTATAAAATTTACAATGTGAAACAAACGTGAAAAATAAATCGTTTTTTTGAGCACCTGGAGACGAGAGAAAACCATTGGCTCAAAACTGATCTTTCTCAAATGGGTACGTGGAAATCTTCGTGACTGGCTTGTGATTGCGAAGGAGAAGGTGGTTCAAGCTTTCGGAACCGATTTGTTCCTTCTTCAGGAAAGACAATTAAAGAAACATAAAGATAGCACATACAGAAATAAAGGATTAAGCATAGGAGTTGTTCACTCAAGATCACATATGGATCATAGTTAGTCTTATGGTGTTGACAATTAGACGAAATAAAAAAATTAAAAGAGTAAAACACATAATTAAAATAGTTTGACTTAACAGTAACAGACAGATTGGTGTGGGCGGACTCACACCATTATCACTATTATGTGTTCTACTCTTTTAATTTTCTTATTTCGTCTAATTGCCAACATTTACAATATCCTTAACGTATTTAATTAGTAATAGTGATGTGTATGTCTAAAGTGGTGGATACATAAGACTAACTATGATCCTGAGTGATCAACTGTTAAATCCTTTATTTCTGTATGTGCTATCTTTATGTTTCTCCAATTGTCTTTCCTGAAGAAGGAACAAATCTGTTCCGAAAGCTTGAATAATCAATATATGAGAACTCACGCATCGTAGGCCTCTCTTTTTTTGACTGCTCCCCACCACCTTCTCCTTCTCAAATAGGTACCATATAAACGTTGCTTTTCAAATAATGTAACTAGATGTGAATCAGATAACAATAACACCCTTTCCATTCGCATCTACCAGGGACTAAATTAATCATTCGCCGCCTTTTCTAAGAAAAATGACATTATCAGATTCGTGTTTTGTACGGTCGATCCCACCACGTTTTTTTCCACAGCTATGGTGAAAAAGTTGCTGATTGAAAAAGGACAAAAAATATAATCCATTTGCGATATAAGATTAATCCTTCTTGTCCTTCCTCTTGTATTTCTAATATAAGATAGCTATTTCATATAATTTCTAGTAAAATATTCTTCTTAACAAGAGGTATATTGTGTTAGAGCACTCTACAATTCTAGAAGGAACCTCATCCACATAAAGATTCAAGAAGAAATAAATTTAAAAAAATAGTAAACTTCTCTCGGACTTTTATGAAAACCTAAGGAAAATCATTGTTTCATCTAATCTTCTAGAGATAAAATTCAATTCAATCCTAGACATAGGAACCAATCAGAAGAAGAACTATCATCCAAAGACTAGTCAAGGAATTGTCATGAACAAAGCAACTTAAAAGATCCCAGATTTCCAGAAGCATACATGTCTTGTAAGCAGTGAACAATGCTAAGAAGAGGAACTAAGAGTGAAAAAATAGTTTCCAAAGTACTTTATAGAAAATAAGAATATTTTATGACACAAAATTCATTTCATACGATTTTTGGAAATCGAGAATTGCAAAGGAGATGATTGCATTAGAAGTTGAATCAGAAACTATTCGCTGTGTTAAGACATATCTTGGTTACCCTACCAAGTATGATTTGTACTGTAAACCATCATTCATTTCTTGAAGGTAACGTTATTGATATGTCGTTCCATTAACATTCTTGCTGTAAAGGCTGAATAAGGAACACGCTATTGTTTATGTTACAAATCGCAATCAGTGAGTACACACTATAAAGCCATAAAAAATAATGCCAACACGAAAACGGATCGATCATCCTCACCCGATTGTTTTAAAAACCATTTGGCAAAATTGATTATGTAATTCCTATTGTTTATTCACCTCAAGGTTTTAGATTTGCTTAAAATTGACCCACTTGATCGACCAGACACTTTCTTTTTTCAGCCAAAGGGCGATTATTGAGAGGAAGTGAACGGTAATTTGGTCCAGTGAATGGTAATTTCCATTTGATTATAATATTGTATTGAAATCTGTTCAGAATACTATTGGACCGGGAGATAACGAGCATTTTTCGGTAACGTTCAATGCCCGTCTGCCGAGCTGGGGTAAGGTATATTTCAATATTTTAAGTCGATCAATGCGATAAAATTGTTCCTCCCCCTTGTACCAAAACCAACTCCAAGAGCAATAATAAAAATTCTAAAAAAAACGATCGATGCCCATCTGCCGTTGTGATTTTATGATTCTGTACGAAAAAAATCCATCGGTTACTCATCGGCAGACAGTTTCGAGTGATAGGTTCTGCAGGATCTTACTATGAAACTGTTGTGAAAAATGATGAAAAAAAAAACGATTGATGCCCGTCTGCCGGATCAAAAGTAGGTTTTAATGCTCAAAGGAAACCTTAAAAATCCATCGGCAGACATATAGGACATATACTTAATAATGAATGGGAATTTTTAATTTTAATATTTTCGTGACAATGCGGACGGACATTTGTCATTTCATTTGACATGAAAATATAACAAACAACATATTCGTAATAATTATTAAGTATATGTCCTATATGCCTGCCGATGGATTTTTGAGGTTTTCTTTGAGCTTGACTTCAAATATTGAAATATAACATACCCCAGCTCGGCAGACGGGCATTGAACGTTACCCAAAAATGCTTGTTATCTCCCGGTCCATATGAAGCAAACAGATGGTTTCAGATTTATTTGTTAAGTTTAAAATATTGGCTAGTTGAAAGAATACAGTTTTCCCAATTTCAGTATTCTTGAGTAAAAAGTAAGAATTATGTATTTTCTTCACGTTGCGTTGTTGGCAATATGGTAAATACCGTAAGTATAGGTTTAAAAATTTCCTTCAGATTCTTATCTCAACTCGTTACTTGTTACACAAGTTGGTTCTACCTGTCGTGTGTATATGGAATGTTAACACTCTTGAAATGCTTACAAAGGTTAGTTTTCTAAAAACTATCACATACATAATCATGATAATGAACTATATGATATTTCAACTTGATAAAATTGATGTTATCTCACTTAATGCGAAGTTGTGTGAAGATAAAACCCTCGATAAAACCTCTGGAATCACCGAAATAAATTTTCTTTTTGACACTATGTGTAGCGTGGGACTCCTTTATAGTATTGAAAGCTCGTTTACGTCTTGATAAATTTTAATTTCGTATGGAATTAATACAACTTTCAAAGACACAAATCGATTCTGACGTATCATTCATCAATGTCACAAAAAACCAGTAACTTCTCCAGGTAGCTTATTCGCTGCGTTCAGTTTCATTGTGCTTCAGCCGGATTCACAACATGCCCCCCGCCTTGAAACACCTCTGTTTCAACATCTTGAACCGGTAAGGGACATATGTTCTGACAAGCTCTCTTGATTATACCTCCCGCTGTCGATATTGACGCCACACGGGAAATTCCGTCAATTCCTGGATGCAATTTGGTGATTCGACCCAACTTCCATCGCATAGGTGGAAGGTTATCTTCCTTCACTAGGACCAAAGTACCTTCTACAGCTTCACCTTGATTTTGCCTCCATTTTCTTCGCTGTTGCAGTTCCGATACATACTCCTTGGACCATCGTGACCAGAAGTTTTGTCGCATCTGTTCTATAAGCTGATGCCTTGTTAATCTGCCAGCTGGTATATGGGTGATGTTTGGTTCGGGTGTAGAATATATTGTTCGTCCGAGTAAGAAATGAGCAGGAGTCAAAGGATTTAAATCATCAGGATCATTAGTAAGAGGAGAAATGGGACGA
This sequence comes from Orchestes rusci, assembly GCA_958502075.1. Lineage (NCBI taxonomy): Eukaryota > Metazoa > Arthropoda > Insecta > Coleoptera > Curculionidae > Orchestes > Orchestes rusci. Next base: position 37,574,127 of record OY293306.1, read on the forward strand.
GAGTTAAGTACCGCCTCGATATGCGTGAAAATCGTATACATTTCCTCAAAAGTGAGGGGGTTCAGACCAACAACTCGCTTCAAATGATATTTACAGGACTTAACGCCTGCCTCCCAAAGACCGCCGAAGTGAGGGGAGTTAACTGGTATGAATCGCCAATCAATACCTTCATTGATGCATGACTCAGTTATTTTATTTTGTTGTTCCGTCAGAAAAGTGCCAAGTTCTCGAAGTTCCGTGTTCGCACCGACAAAACTGGTACCATTATCTGAGTAAATTCGTGCAGGCTTTCCACGTCTATTTATAAAACGCCTTAAAGCTAGGAGAAAGGTGTCAGTTGATAAATCCGAGACGAGCTCCAGATGCAATGCCTTCACTGAGAAGCATACGAACAATGCTAGATAGCATTTACTAGTCTTGGATCCTCGACCCTTTCGATCCTTGATTAAGAAGGGTCCTGCGTAATCGACCCCGCATGTTTGAAATGGAAAACCCGGTTCCAATCGCTTCTGCGGAAGATTGCCCATAACTGGTAAAATAGCCTTTGGATTGAATCTGAAACAAGTTTTACACTGTCGAACAGTGAATTTAGCTAAATTTCTGCCACCGACTGGCCATAGAGATTCTCTTATATCACTGAGCAAGGACTGTGGGCCAGCATGTAACATTTTCAAATGTTCAAATCTGAAAATCAATTTACATAAATGATGTTTTGCAGATATAATAACAGGATGTTTCTTGTTAACATGAAAGTCTGAGTTTTTTAAACGGCCTCCGACTCTCAACAATCCGCAATCATCTATAAATGGGTTAAGACTGAATAACGCACTTTTACGACCAATCGGTTTATTTTTAGTAAGCAAATCAATTTCTTCCGTATAACATTCAAGTTGAGATTGTTTCAACAAAACTATGAAAGCATCGTTGATTTCAGTTAACGTAAGAAAACCTGAACGTCTAGAATCTGTATTTTTACAGTTGTGAAGAAATCTTAAGACGTACGCCGCGCAACGTTTTAACCGATTAAGAAGAGAAAATCTAGTGAACTCTATGAAAATAAAATGATTAGTTATCTGTAAGCTTTTCTCCTTCAATTCAGGCAAGTTTTCCACGACATATTTCGATACTGGCCATTCATTATCGGATCTACTTAACCACTCTGGACCATGCCACCAGAGAATGCTGCATTTTAGAAAATTGGGGGACATGCCACGTGATAAAATGTCCGATGGGTTCTCTTTAGTCGAAATATGCCGCCATTGGTATGAATTTGTCATTTCTTGGATTTTACAGATACGATTGGCCACGAACGTTTTTAAAGAGCTTGGATTCATTTTCAACCAACCGAGGACAATCGTAGAATCTGTCCAACAAAATACCTTATTGAGTTTCATAGGCAGAGACTGTTCGATCTTTCTTGCTAATCGTGCAGATAGGACAGCTCCACATAATTCAAGTCGCGGAATAGTTATAACCTTTAATGGAGCGACCTTAGTTTTCGAGCACATAAGGTGCACATGTATCTTACCACTGGCATCCATGGAACGCATATAGATACAACTACCATACGCAGAGGCGCTCGCATCTGAGAAACAGTGCATCTCGATGAATTTGGGGTCATCACATACGGAATGACGCGAGATCTTTATGTTATTTATTTCATTAATTTCATTTTTAAATTTCATCCAAACAGTGTGAATAGCCATGGGAACTGACTCATCCCAAGATAATTTCTCTAGCCACAGCTTTTGTAAAAGAATTTTTATTGAAATTATGCATGGACTCAGAAGACCCAGAGGATCAAAAACCCGACTAATGCATGAAAGTATAGTTCGCTTCGTTACCCTACCATCCTTCGGATTAACATTAATATTATACGTAAGTATATCTTCACAATTAGACCAAGCTAATCCTAACGTTTTTGTAGTATCGTTTGTACCCAATTCTACGATATTACTTTTTTCAATGTCGTCAGATGTTATATTCTGGACAATTTTGTTGCAATTTGAATGCCATTTTCGCAATTTAAATCCGCCCGAACTAAGAATTTTTGATAGATTTGAACCTAGGATGGAAACTTCGTCAATGGAAGATCCTCCAAAAAGAACGTCATCAACATAGAAATTATTTAGTATGACATTGGATACATCTGGATACAAATTTTGACAATCTAAACCCAACTGAAATAAACTTCGGATAGCCAAAAACGCAGCACTGCTTGTTCCGTAAGTGACTGTTTGGAGTTCGTAAGTTTCGAGTGGTTCAGAAGGTTCTTCTCGCCAAAGTATCCTCTGAAAAGCACATTGTTCAGATTTGATGAGAACCTGGCGATACATTTTTTCGATATCAGCCGTTACCACGAAAGAATGTATCCTGAATCGAAGTAGAATAGAAATAAGGTCATTTTGTATTGTAGGTCCAATCATTTGTATTTCATTCAGTGAAATACCTGTAGTAGTAAGAGCACTACAATCAAAAACGACTCGTAGCCGTGTTGTCGTACTTGACTCTTTGACCACTCCATGATGTGGCATGTAATAGTTATTGCTTGCTTCGTTGGTATCGTCATCCACTCTTCGCATATGCCCGAGATCATGATATTCACGCATAAACTTCGTATAATCGTTTCGAAAATTTACATTCCGCAGTAATTTTCTTTCTAAAGATATGAACCTTTTTTCGGCTTGTAGTTTCGATTCACCTAATTTTTCAGGTGACTCTTTGAATGGGATTGATACAATGAATCGACCATTTTCATTGCGTTTAGTATTTTCGACGAAATGTTGTTCGCATGCTTCTTCTTCTTTAGAGTACAGGCGGATATCACAGCACTCCTCCAGCTCCCAGAATTGAGCAAGTTGTTCTTGTATGTCAAGATTTCTATTAAAATGACAATGAAGGCTGTTATTTTCTAATTTTCCCAAAGGACCTGAGACTATCCAGCCGAGCACTGTTTTCTGCAGAACGGGAAGATTAGCTCCTAGTTTGATTTGGCCGACTGAAATGAGCTCCCAAAAAATATTAGCGCCTATCAATATATCAATTGGACCTGGTCTATCGAAGGAAGCATCTGCTAGCGTAACATTTGCCGGAATTTTCAAAGCTTTTTGTTCGACGGGATAGTTTGGAAGAATACCCGATATATTTTCGATTATCAAACAAGGTAGAATCGTCTGGAAAGCACTATGAAGCGATTCAAAGTTTATATCGCATTTATGTTTTATTTTAGAAAATCCGTTATTAATTCCAGAAACTTGCATGGAAATATCTTCAGTGGGAAGTTTCAGACGATGGCACAGTTCTGATGTGATGAAACTAGACTGTGATGCGGAGTCCAATATAGCGCGTACTGTGTGGACCTGCTTGTTTGCGTCGAATATTTTTATAAGTGCTGTAGATAATAAAACACCTGTATTTCCTTCATACGAATTCAGTGCTATCGCATTGGAATTTTCGCCTTCCTTTCTCGAATTAGAAATGATATCCGTATTGTTCGCATTTGATTCTGAAATAATATGTATGAGGGTGTTGTGCCGCCCGTTACATTTCCTACAATTTGAAAATCTACATTTCTGAATATTATGACCTGATCTCAAGCAGTTTAGACAAAGTTTCAAACTTTCTATTCGCTTTATTTTTTCTTCAACTGGGAGACTGAGAAATTCGCTACAGTTTCGAATAAAATGTGTATTTCGTTTACACAATGAACAAAATGGGTGGGTATTTGCTTGACGATCGAATTTTCGCGCATCATCCTTTCGTGTATCATCAGACGCTAGAAAAGTTCTCGCTTGATTGTTTTCGCGTGGAGTTCTATTTAGACGTATATCGGAAGATTTTAGCTCCAAGGTCTCTAAAAGATCTGCTTTTGCTTGTAAAAATGATTTCAGATCATCAAGAGTCGGAGAGTCATTGGTAGCAATGTATTCTTCCCAGTCGCGAGCTGAAAATCTATCCAGTTTTCCCGTAATTATGTATATAACTAATGTGTCCCACGACTCAGTAGGTTGTTTGAGCTGTTTCAAAGCTTTCAAGTGTTTTGACAAAGTGTCAATAATATTACGCAATGATCTCGATGACTGCTTAGAGAGAATCTCTATATTGAAAATGGCTTTAACGTGATTTTGTACCAGAAGTCGATTGTTGTTGAATCTGTTGCACAAAAGATCCCAAGCAATGGGATAATTTTCCGCAGAGAACTCTAAAGAAGCTATCACATCGGCTGCGATGTTCAATAGCGAAGTTTTCAAATAATGGTACCGTTGAATATCATTCAGATCACTATTTTTATTAATCAACGACTCAAACGTTTCTCGAAACTCAAGCCAACTCTCGTAGTCGCCGCGGAACTTCGGAACTACAATTGGCGGAAGTTTGACGCTTTTCTGATGAAACTCTCTACTAACTTCATTATTTAAATTAGAAGTAGTGTTCTCTTGGTTATGTTTTACCAAGATATTCTGCGCTTTAGCGGATGTCGAATGAAACGTATTAGAGAACCAGCTGCGTTCAGAAAACTCCACCTCCAATTCTGCGTCATCGACAACATTTTCCAATGCTACTTGATTAGTGTCAAAGTCACTAATTAAATTTTTGAATTGTGAAAAACGTGTCTCTAATTGACAATAGTCCTCATCGATAATGACTTCGGGATTTGTATCCAACTTGAGCTTGAATTCGTTCAAGTAGTTTGAAAAAATAGTCATTTTCGATTTAATTGAACCTCTTTTTCGCTTAAGCGACTTTATTTCATCGCTAGACATCGTAAAACGTAGAATAGTGACGGTTTATTACTGAAAACAATCGTCAATGTATTATTAGCGCATAGATACTACTGAGTAGTACCGTATCGTATAAACTGAAAATAAACGCTTGAAAATTCACCCGTATATACGCATTTGAGACTGTAGAGGAAAAAAAACAGAAAATGTAGGTAGAAAAGAGGACTTACTCGTATTGACGAAATCTACACCCGGAATTTTCACTCTGCAACTCCAGTTGGGGGTTTTTTCATCCGGTGGGAAGGACCAATGTAGCGTGGGACTCCTTTATAGTATTGAAAGCTCGTTTACGTCTTGATAAATTTTAATTTCGTATGGAATTAATACAACTTTCAAAGACACAAATCGATTCTGACGTATCATTCATCAATGTCACAAAAAACCAGTAACTTCTCCAGGTAGCTTATTCGCTGCGTTCAGTTTCATTGTGCTTCAGCCGGATTCACAACACTATGCTTCAGTTTAAACATTTTGGAAATACTACCAACAATCATACTCCGTATGGAACTCACCAGAAGAATCATTCTTATGTGACGTGAAACTCTACGATATTCAAGATTTATCTGGTTTTTTGAGATAACTTTTCAATAAGCTTCCTTGAAGATTGAGAAAATTTTAAAAATTGTGTAAAGTTTGGAAATGAATTATGTGTGAAGAGTCTTCTGCGGAGAAATTTCCTTTCTCAGATATATGAGTCACAACTAGTGTTGTAAAATTTCCGGAAATATATTGCACGGAAATATTTCCGGAACTATTTCGGGAAACATTGGAAATATTATTTGGAAACATTTGAAATATTGGAAATATATATTAAACAACAAAAACTACAAATTTTGTCACAAAAAGTAGCAAACGTAATACGTAATACATAGGAAAATATAAATATATTATATTGCAGTGACTGAGGATTATTACAGTATAAAAAGATAAATTATGATTAAAACTTGCGTGTCGGAATGGACGCCAATCGAGAGAGGGGCATGTCTTCGTCGCTGTCTTCCTCTTCATTTAATGTTGGTGTTATTTGGTCTTGACCTTGACGCCCTTGAGTATTTATAAAAATATCTCCATTAGCGAGCCGTCCAACATCATTTTCGTCATCTGACACGTCCACTATACATATTATCATCAGGATTTCCCTCCTGCCAGTCAACTTCCTCGCTTATATCTTTATCAATAATGTCTTCACCATTTCCTGTATATTTGGGGGGACCGTCGGCGTTATTTATGATCTGGGTGGCGTCGAATGCGACAAAATACCAAAGTTTAGATTTTTCGCTGGTGCACGTGCAAAAAAGCCAGGGTTTGACGAAAATATGACACATTTCTTTTAAATTACGAGTGTCATTAGCGGTGTTTCTACTAATATGATGGTTTTTTTAAATAAAATTACAAGAATTATTTGCTTAACGTCCGAATAACATGTAATATAAAATATTTCCAATGTTTCCAATATTTCCAATATTTCCAGTAGGCCTTTGGAAATTTCCAATGTTTCCATTTCCATGGAAATATTTCCGAACACTAGTCACAACAGAGAATGCGGACGTGGATGGCTCGGAGAAGTTTTCTAATAATAATTATTAAAATCTCGATGGAAAAAACATTGGATATGTAGGTACGAAAAGGTACGTACGGCAATTGTTATAACAGAAAATTTGGAATGGATAACAAAATGCTTGAGTTCATTCTCGTGGAACCAATTGTAACATCTCAGGTGCAACTTTTACTTCCACAATAATTAATTCCTCTTCTTTGAAGAAACCACTTGGTTTATTCATTGACTTTCAAGGGTATATATTTACTACATCTCTTGGTAGCAAAAAATGCGGCATCCAGCTCCATGTTCATGTCTGATTCATGTTTCATTGAGAGCCACTAACGACGAATACTAAACCAAATAAAGTGCTGGAAAGTTGCCTTGCGACATGGAACTTTTACCCAAAATCAAATCTCGATATTTTCGGAACGGAAAGAGATATCGAGTTGCGGTCTTCGGGGAGTTCTTGACCAATTCTCCGAAAACACGTTCATGGTTGGAGTGATGTATTTCTTTTATTTGTCCAAAGCAAAGTCTGGTGCTATGTCAGAACTCCAATTCTTGATTTTGGAAATTTGTCTATACATATATTTTGAATCTTTGAAAAAAAGTAATTTCCTACGTTTTTCAAAAATTGGCTATATATCAATTTATCGGATTTTTAAAAAGTGTGTCATATATCGAATTTTTAAAAAAGTGTGTCATCTATCCCTTAAAAAAAGTTTTTTCAAGGCTTTCACTTGAGAATCGGTATTTTTTTCAACACTGCTGCATCGAGTGGATTGACTTTGGACCAGAGAAAAGATTTATAGGCACACATTGAACGTTATCGACTCCAGTGACGTGCAGTAAAAATTTGCTTCTTTAACATGATGTGATTTGAACCAAATTTTTTATTTGAACATGCCAATTTTCAGCTTGACTGGCAAATCCAAGTCACGAGTCTTTATTCTAGGGGTGTATTTTTTTTGGTTTGGTTAGGAGTGATCGACATGTTTACTGCACGCCATTGGAGTCAATAACGTTCAATGTGTGCCTAGCCTAGATCTTCTCTTTGGTCCAAAATCATGGAACACCGTGGGAAAAATAAATAAATAAAATGAAAATAGAAAATAAAAAACCACACACTCTTTTAAAAACTCGATAAATTGAGAAAAAACTTTTTCTAGGATGGTCCAAGGATTCAAAATATGGATAGAAAAATTGTCAAGATCCAAAATTGGGAATCTGACATAGCAACAAACTTTGCTAAAATCAAAATCTTCCTTTGTCTACCCTGTATACCTAGGTGGATAAATAAAAGAAATACATCACTCCAACCATGTACCTGTTCTCGAAGAATTCGTCAAGGACCTCCCGAAGACCGCAACTCGATATCTTTCCGTTTCGGAAATGTCGAGATTTGTATCCGGGTCAAGCGCGTAGATACGGGGAGGGGAGAGGGAGTAATAACCCCCTCCAGAAAATGATTATTATCCGATGCATCTTGAGTTTTTCAAACCCTAAGATCTCCTATCATTTGAGATTGTGAACATTTGCTCGGACATTTTAATTCATGAGGCGCTGTTATCAACAGTTTCCCAATTTTCTGTGTTGTGTGTACATAATATGGTCCATTTTTTGTCCATCAATGATCCAGAACTAACAGAAAGTACATCATGTTTGATACAAGTAGAGCCTGAAAATGATTGTTCATATTTTATCGTCCAATAGTGTCTAATTTGAATCGTATATGGACGTTCAGTGGACGTCCAAACGTCCAGATATATCCGTTTTTTGTTCGAATATTGGACATATTTGTGGTGGCTGCGATGTGTCGAGATTTTGTTCATAGACACCCTGTACATCGGGTCCAAAACTCCATAACCCCCCCCCTCCAGAAAAAAAAGCTATCTACGCCCTTGATCTGGGTAAAAATTTCAATGTCGCAAAGCAACTTTCCAGCAGTTTATTTGAAACCCTATTCAACCTCATTCCATATTTATTGTTCTGTAGCATATATCCTCACTTTTATCTATGTCCCAAAATCCAAATATTCAACATGAAATTTTGAAACTTGGACATTGCTAGGAATGAGGTTTGCTGGCTCATCGCCAGTCGAAGTTCCTGATGAAATAGGAATCCCGACAAACTGATTGTGTAGAATACTTGAATAAACCGTATTTTGAGTAAACTGCATAATTTGATGATCATATCAAGTGGTTGGAAGCGTCAGTTGATGAAAAAAAGAATTTAATTTCAATTTAAGGATTTTCAAAACCTTGTGTATTCTAGTGCACGGGAAGTACCCACTGTTACGGTATACGGTCGATATAAATTTCGGAATTAAAATTTGATTGATCTGTGAATTAAATTACTATAAATTAGCTTTTGTCGAATTAAAATCAAAATTTCCTTCGACAACAAATCAGTGGTATGAGACAATATTGTATTTTACATAAAAAGTTCTGCAATATGCACTTTGATCCTTGCTTTGATCGTGTGTAAGTGATTGATCAACCATGGACGGACATCATATGGTTTCTCGTTTCAATGCAGTGATGTCACAGAATGGAAATACCAAGGTTCATGTTATTGAAAATACGTTAATTTTTAAAAATTCACTCATCCTCAACCCCTGGGGAATCCTTGAATATATATAGGAAATTTGTTATAATATTGTATGGTCATCAAGGATTCCTGAAGGGTTGGCACTTCTTCATGGACGTAAATATAAGCATTTTACTTCAGAAATTATATTTGAGATGAAATTTGTCTAGTGCCTTTCAATTTTTAATGCCAATTCATTAATTTGGCGTAAATTGGACTTATCATCAAAAGTATTTATTAACGCATTTGTTAGTAAAGATTAATATTCTAGTCAAAAATATTACCTTCATTGTGAGCTAATATCCTAATCAAATATCAAATATCTGAACGAAACCACTCAAGAACAAACAAAAATATCACAGCAGGTAAACACTAATCTGTTAAAGCGGCACTCGCGTTGAATAAGAAGATGAGTCCGTAGTGTTTGTTTTCATTACTGTTTTTTTTTTGTAAATTTTCTGGACGTTTTGGTCGAAACGGGTTTCGCGAGGAAAGATTGAATAAAAATCGAAAGTATCTTGACAGCACCGCGCCGTCGAAGCCGCGTGAGGTAATCTCTCTATTCTCGTTCGTGACTCCGGACTGTTTGTCTTGGTCTTGGTTTGGTTGGGTTTTGGTTCGTTACCAGTGGTCGAGGTTGAAAGCAAAAGCTGCGCGACCACCCTGCATGGGTACGCTGTTGCCGTGTATCACATGGTCTCGAAAGATTTAGGATAATTCAATTTGGCAATGAGGCATCTCAGATTAGTTAGTCAGATAAGGTCCAGCAGTGATTGAGGGCTTTAATGTGAGGGAATACAAACTCTTTGATCGAATGTATTAAAAAATGTTTTGACCCAAATTATGCAGCTGTTTTCTGTTCGCATAATTCTGAAAATAGAAAAATTCAGGATACGCTTACACTAGTCAGAGGACATATTGCTGTTTTAGACAGTATAGGATCTACTGTAGATTTTAGATTGCTTCCAAATATTGAAAAACATTATTCACTTTTCTAACACCCAATAAAAACACATAGTATTGGCGAAGGCTTCAGGAAAAAAGGGACTAATTCAATTCTGTTTGGATATCGATTGCCTGTAGTCGACTGAATTGGGTCGCTCAAAAGTGATGCTATTATTGAAATCTTGAATATTGCCGGATTGCGATTAGTCGCTCATATAGAGGGTGTCCGGAAATAATGAGCAAAAAAATCAGGGGAGCATTCTAGACCGAAAATAAATGCTACCTCTTCCTATGACATTTTGTCGAAAATTGATTATTAACGGAGATATAGGGTGCTAAATTTAAATTTTATTTGCAATTTTTCAGCCATGTCTTTCGCCACGCTCATAATATTTTGACCGTTTTTTTCGAATTTTGTAGAGGGCGGCATATATATGAACCTATACTCTAATTTGAATGGTCCTAACTTTTTTGTGCTACCTTGTATGCGACTTTTGAGTGAATATTTTTATTCTTCCAACCTTTCGACATCAAAAAAGGTATATTACTTTTGTTTCGATAAATCTCACCGTTTCCGAGAAATACGCTAAAATAACTTTTTATTATACTTAGCAGAAAATACTACATTTTCAACTGTTTAAAAATGTAGTATTTTCTGCTAAGTATAATAAAAAATATCGTTCATTACTCGTCCAGAAATGGATTTTCCGTTCTTGCATGACTTCCCGTGTGAGGCGTAGCCGAATTTGTCACGCGCGCACGAAAAAATCCTCATTTCTGTACTGGTAATGAAATATACTATTGTTTGCATGTGATGAATATGAAATTATTTAAACTTATTTTCAACTTTTGACATAGCATGCTTTGGAACCATGCGCTATAAGTTGCCGTAGAAACAAATTTGAATAGAATAATTGGTTTTGACAGCTGGTAATTTTTCTCATTTTTTCCTTATTTTTTATTTTCAGTATTTTTCAAAAAAATACCAACTCTCAAAACTAATTTTTCCGAAATTTTTTTCTACGGCAACTATATAGCACATGTTTTCAAAGCAGGGCTGTTTATTAGGATAGAGCACGGCATCTCTGAACCATTTGAGGGTGCATTAAACATACCTACTAACATTTCCAATTTACCATTTCATAGATTGTTCCTTCTAGAAAAGTGTAATAAGTTCATCTGGAGGATGTCGTGATTTATAGCGTTTGATATGAAAACGCAAGCACGCGAAATTGGAGTACGACAGGTGGACCGATTTGAAACATGGTCATAGGATTCCTGAGAACCAGAGTGTATGTTCCCAGTACCCATGATAGTAGTACAGTGGAAAATATTCAGAGCATTGAAGAGAGTGAGGTAGGATGTTCAAAAACCTCGGGATGAAGAAGATCATAGAATTTAGTTCTTGCCATAATTTGATAATCTACGATGTCCATTTTGCTGTGCATGATTTTATAAACAGATAAACCAATAATCTAAATTTATTAAATACAATCTGAAATCCCGCGACGGGGTTGATTTATATAATTCATAGGTTCTTGTTCAAAATATTATCAAAAACTCCTACAAACTCACCCTGAGGAGGTAGATGGTTGACGGTCGACACTAAGATAAACTACTCCTTAACTGTCCTCAATGTCTCCCTAAGCAGTAATAATGATTCGCGAAGTCAAATGTTTTAGCAAATATACAGGTTGAGTTTATTTATAGTTCCTTGTCCAAAAAGTTATCAGGAAAGTTCAAGAATTCCTACAAACTCTCTCAGAGGAGATAGCTGGTTATCATTGAGATGAATTACTCTTCAATACCTCCTTAAACAGTCACAATAATCCGCGAAGTCAAATGCTCAAGCAAATATACGGGGCGAATTAATTTATAGGATCTTGTCCAAAATGTTATCAAAAAAACTTTCTCCTTGAAGATAGATAGTTGATACTACGAAACATCACTTATTAATGCATCCTTGAATAGTCATCATAATCTGCCAAGTCAAATTCATAAGCATATAGAGGGTGAATTAGTTTATAGGACCTTTTAGAAATGTAATCAAGTTAATTCAAAAATTCCTACAAACTTCTCTGAGGACTCGAAGGAATTACTCCTTGATGCCTCCTTAAACAGTGACAATAATCCACGAAGTCGAAATGCATAAGCAAATATACAGGGTGATTAATTTATAGGCCCTCGTCCAAAATGTTATAAAAGAAATTAAAAAAACTACTGCAAACTCTCCCCGAGGAGGTAGATCGATGACACTAAGATTTACTCCTCAATGCTTCCTTAAACAGTCAGGATAATATGCGAAGTCGAATCGATAAGCAAATGTACAGGGTGAATAATTAATTTGGAGGTCCTATATCTGAAATGTATAAAGAAAATTCCTGCTAACTCTCCCCGAGGAGACAGCTCCGTAATTCCATAAAAATGTTAAAATTTCAGGAAAACCAAATCAATTTATAAGGAATTTCTTGAAGAAGGGCTTTATTTTATAGAAATAGAAATATGTATACGTGTCATAATTTTCTATATAATTAGTAATTCCGTGAAAAAGTGCTATAATTTCGGCAATAATGCGGAAATTTAATATACAATGTAATTCCATGGAAAGTTTCGTAATCACTTAAATAACTACATAAATCCGTAAAAATGCTGTAATCACGAGAAAAAAATCGTGACATTTTTTTATAATTTTTGGAAAAATGAAATGATGTAAACCAAATTAATGTTCGAGAGAATTTTTTAAAAAAAATTTAATAGCAAAAGAAGCTGAAGCTTCCACAAATCAAAATTACCTAATAAGCGAGGTGATGACGTATGTGAGTTCATAGTGAAATGATAGGTAAAATAAGTCAAATTTGACTTATTTTACCTATCATTTCAAAATTACCTAGTTTATAATTTATATAATTCCGTTAAAAATTGTTTCGTAGTTCCTTAAAAAAAGCGGCATTTCAATATTACTTGATGAAAATGATAATTATTCTTAATTGAGCAAAAGCTTCATAATACACAGTAAGTATAAATATAAATTATCAAAAATGAACAATGGTGAGTATATTATGAAACTATAAAAAGTATCTAACAAAAATATAGAAACTTTGTCATTATATGGAAATTAATTAAGTCACGTGAACAGAGTAATTCCATAAAAATCAAATTAAATTATAAGAAAACCCTTTAAATTATACAAAAAGTCTATGTTCAAGGTTGAAAATAAATTAAAATGATTTCGTATTTGTTACATGCAAGCAAAGTTATTTTAGCGTTTTTCTCGAAAACGGTCAGATTTATCGCAACAAAAGAAGTATCCCTTTCTTATGTCAAAAGATCGTGGGGATAAAAATATTTGGTCAAAAGTCACATACAGTGTAGCACAAAAAAAGACCATTGAAATCAAACCATTGAAATAAAACCCCAAATAAGAGTTTTCGTCAAAATATTATGAGCGTGGCAAAAGGTATTGCAGGAAAACTGCAAATAAAATGCAACTTCAACACCTTGTAACTCCGTCAATAGTCAATTTTAAAAAAAATATTATAGCAAGAGGTAGAATTTATTTTTGTCTAGAATTCTCTCCTGGATGCTTTGCTCATCATTTCCGGACACCCTGTATATGAACGATTTCTGTTTTTATTTACGGCCGAGAAATTCAATCACGAATACCCAGCTCCTCCTGTTCCTCATGAGATCCTGGGTAGTGTGACAGTCTCCCATCTTGCCAATGTATACCCAATAAAACCCCCCCAAAGCAAAGAGTTTTAATCTTTGCCTAAAGGATGCCCAAAGGCTTGCACTGCTGTTTGCTTACGCAATCCTATTATACTCTTATTTTGTTCCACCATCACGGTCCCAACTCCGTCGCTTCTAGGAAGCTTTTAAGTTGTACCAGTGGAAGTGATTTTACTCGCTAACAGTCTCCCAGGGGCCCTATCCTCGAGTCAGGGAGCAACGCTCGATCCCTGGAAGTAAATTAGGCGAGGTTCTCTTGAAATTAATTTTATTTATGCCTATGCCTATCTTTGAAAGTGGGATCAAAAATATACTCCTGGTATTAGTTAGAAGTCTCTGTTCTATTGTATGTAGAAAGGATAATAATGTTTTTAATTCTTCAGAAGCGCCAATACTTCATTTTTATCCTTTTTACATAGATTATTACGTTTCCACTGACTCAAGTCAATAGAACAGACTTTTATCAGAAATCAGGAGAACATTTTTGATCCTACCGTCAAGGATAAGCTTAAATAAAACTAATCTCAAGAGATCCTCGCCTAATTTACTTCAAGGGAGCTATGTTCCCCGCCTCTAGGATCGGGTCCCAGGTATGTTTCTCTTGAGCCGTTGAACGGCTCACAGTGACATATTACGCGAAGAGGTGTTTCACTGCTTTCTCTACTTAATGAGTCATGCATCTGCCATCTCCATCACACTTTGATGAAACCAGTTGCTTTCCTTATCTGGGTCCTGGTGTAAGTCCAAGAAAAGTCCTTGAATGCTTCATGCCTGGAAATCTTTCTCAGAGATGATTGTGTTGTGATACAGTCCAGTTGATAAGATTTGTCTTGTAAGATTCTCCTCCAAACCATCAGATACGCCAAACTTTGAGCGTTTGTAATCTACATATACCAGTTTTGACCTTCCTCTCATTTGAGTCTGTTAATCTGGTTATTCAATTCCTCAACTTTTACTTATTTCGAGTTAAAAGGCTTTGTTTAGATTTATCTACTACTTGGATATGTCTGTTCTCACAGACACACTTCCAGAAATATGTAATTGTGTCTACTTTTGGAAATTACATCAGCCGCGCCGTTTGAGATCTCTGGGCACCCGCTCTGCATTTATCTTGATGTGTAGTGGGGGTAGACTCAGTATATTTTCCATAGCTGCAGTTGGTGTTGTTGTCATTGCGCCAGTGCTTCATATGAGAGATGTAACTCCTAGAAATTTGACCTCACCCATCAGAAGCAAGGTTTTCTCGAAGAAAATAAGATTCCGCTTTCGGGCTCTATAGGTTTCTTCTACGAGTAAATGAAACTAGAGAAGATTTTGCAGGAGTTTCGCCTTATTGCACCAGTTTTCGATAATATTTAGCGTCCTTTTCATTTTGGTGTATACATACATGGGCAACATTCATTGCCTCTGTAATGTAGACGTGTTGACCGACATATCGCCGCGCCATTATCAAGACTGAACATATTTTGCAGTTCTTGGAAACCCTCAACAGCGTTTTTGGTTCCACAATACAGAACGATCACGATACATTTCAATAAAGGCTAGCGTTTGCTCTTCATTCCAATTATTCATATTGAGATACAACTATGATACAACACAGACACACAAAACTAACCAAAATGACTACAGTATGGACTACAGTCTGTTCATGGCTTTCCTGTGGTCACGTCACAGTATTTGACGTTTGGCAGTATGTCGTAGATTGATCGCTCCACATGTGACATTTGTCAAATTGATCCGAAAGACCCTCGTCCAGACGTACGTGATTTTTTTTTCAATGTGTAAGAGAGAGACAGAAAAGTATGACGTAACCGCAGGAAAGCCATGAACAGACAGTACATCTAGAAAATGTTGAAAAACATGCTTCGACACGTCCAAACTAGTCATGTCGATTTCACTTTCTTTGATCCGTACTGACTTGATTCGGATTGCATTCGATTCGACTACAATGTCGGGCGACCATATCCACACTGGATCAACATTGTCGATCGACACCATTCGACATAATGTGGACGCCACTTCAAAAAACCCTCCATCTCTCCGGTATGTGATTGAGAGTCAGACTATTATAGCCCTTGGGAGAGTACACAGGCTTATTGGCATCAGCAAGTCATAAGCTGGTGTGATTCCGTCTGCAACGTAGACATAAAATTCGAAGTCTTCAGGCCTAAAGACTTCGAATTTTATATGTCTATACGTTGGATTTAACGACCTCATTGAGACATGGACGATTTCTTTATATTTGGTTCCGTCTATTCCGGCAGATTTAAATTTGTGAGCATTGGCATCGCCCCTATATCAGGTTATTAGCCTATTATCAGCCATTCCCGTAAGTTCCACCAGCGCTCTGAGACAGGCGGGTGCTGTTTCCCCTTGTTCATGTGGAAGGTATGCTGTTGAATGCCCTTTAATTCAAGAGATAAGGGGTTCCTGTTTGAGTGCAATATCCAAATCAGCAGCAGCCATATACTTACTTACACAGTGCTGCTGTTGCTGCCTTGCAGTGTTGGAGGTTAATTTGGATTACTCTCACTACCATGGGCGACAGTGGTTTCCGAAGAGGTTTCTAGTTCAGATCTCTTCTGTCGTGGCCTGGTCAATACGGACGTACACACTGGATGATCAGTCTAACCCTTGCCATTCGAGGAAATCTGGACCATTATTGATGTCATTCAATAACACTGAGACTGAGCAATACTCATATGCCACGATTCTTTTCATCTAACCTTGACCTATATCTATCAAAAACTAACTATAACTACGAAATAGCTGATATTCTTAGTAGCCCAGCTCAAAAAGTATCCGTCTCAAAAAACGGACCTAGGGCTTCGCGAGACCACAAGACTAGTCTTGGTCTTGTCTTGGTCTTGGTAGCAAGACCGAGACCAAGACCAAGACCAAGACCTGAGAATCTTCTCAAGACCAAGACCAAGACTTGACGACGTTCAAGACCAAGACCAAGATCGACCAAGACTCTACCTCGAGAGTCTCGTCTTGGTCTTGGTCTTGAAAAGAAAAATCGACAAAATATATATTAATATCTGCAAATGTCTGTATCTACTTTCAAGTCTTTTAGGTAAATATATTCCTCGAAAATGTATAATTGGAATTTCCCAATTTTCGCTTCCTTGACCAATAATATACAATAATAATGTCCCGAAAGATAATTTTACACCTCTATTAATATTTTATTTCGATTTAAATGATAAAATTAGCAAGAAATTCAACGTTTTATCAATCATTGATCGAATGACACATGACACAACTCGATGCAGTCCGATTCAATTGCATGACAGGAATGACACTCAAATGACAGAATGCGGAGGGTTTCAGACCGCTAGCCTCAAATGACGTCATATTTTCCCCCTTCCGTCTTTACCACGGGCGAAGTGAGGCCAAGGCAGAGGCCAAGGTTTCTATACAGGGTGTTTCAGAATAACATGCTAATAATAAAGGGGGTGATTCTTGGGCTCATTTTAAGAAAAAAAATTCATATGAACGTATGTCCTAAACGCCTTAACTTTTGAGATACAGGGTGTCAAAGTTTTAAAAAATAGATACTTTTTTTACAATAACTTTGTCATTACTGTAGATATCTTTATGAAATTTGAGTCATGTATTTTAGGCATTAATACTCATTCTTTGATGCACCAACAATTTAATTATTCTGACCAGTGCCGTCCATGCGGGTTTTGGTTTGCATATTTTTTGGGAAAAAAGTTAAGGCGTTTAGGACATACGTTCATATGGATTTTTTTTCTTAAAATGAGCCCAAGAATCACCCCCTTTATTATTAGCATGTTATTCTGAAACACCCTGTATAAGAGGTTGCCTCACTTCGCCTGAGGTAAAGACGGAAGGGGAAAATATGACGTCATTTGAGGCTAGCGGTCTGAAACAGTCCGCATTCTGTCATTTGAGTGTCATTCCTGTCATACAATTGAATCGGACTGCATCAAGTCGTGTCATGTGTCATTCGATCAATGATTGATAAAACGTTGAATTTCTTGCTAATTTTATCGTTTAAATCGAAATAAAATATTAATAGAGGTGTAAAATTATCTTTTGGGACATTATTATTGTATATTATTGGTCAAGGAAGCGAAAATACTGTTCCAAATGTGAGTATTTTCTATATGTATATTCAAAACATCAACCCTCAGATTTCCACAACTTTTTAACTATTATTTTATATTAGTCCTGCCTAAATATACTGAGAAATCTACTATTGAAATATAATGAAAGCTAAATTTAGGTAGAATATAATAAACAGTTGAACACATGTGAACAAACTCTATTATTATGATCATTTCTAGACACTCCTACCTTTAAAACACTATATTTGATAAACAAATCCAAGGATAAGACACTTATAAACAGTTTTCAAAACGTAAATGGATAATTTCACAAAAGAAAAACCATCGACAGCAAAAAATCTGTCGTCCACCAGGAAATAAATAGTGAGTTTATGATATTGATAAATGACATTCTTGATTTTATGATGGAATGGTTCGAGAAATGGCCGCAGTGGCGCTACAGTAGACACAAATGACGTCATGACCGTAAAAGTGAGGCAACCTCTTATATAGAAACCTTGCGTCTGGGGTGCGTTCACAATTATTAACCCGGAACTTTCGTCAAATGTCAGTTTCATCTGACAGATGACGTATGGTAAATAATCCTCGTTCACGATTGTTCGACTTGTTATGGTTTATCATAACCTTTAAAATTTGAAAGTGTAATATGACTGTTACGGTCATTGAATAATAATACAACCATTATACAAAAACACTAAATAATACCACCATAGCTATACTTTCTAAGCTTTCATTTTATACTGTGTTTCTAAGAAGTTATAAGCGTGTGGAATAAGGAATAAATGTAAAATATGGATCCCGGCATTCCAGGACAGTGATTCGTCGTCAGATAGCGCCTCTCATTCTTATTTGCCATTGTCACAGGGAAATACTCTAAAGCATTGTCTGGAAAAAAGTTAATTGACAATGATATTTTTTTAGCTTACAATTTTTACCTTCGATTTGGTTTAATTACATTTTTCCATCGTCTGACATAATTGGTATCCGCATCTACCACAAGATTATGCGATTCTGACGACATAATATTCATTTTTTAATTAAATTAACACCAGCCCTAATGTATCAACGATCAGCCGTGAAGTTTGTTGTTTTTGGTTAGGATCACACGTTTGTACACACAACGCAGACGCGACAAATCTTCACCAGCTAAAAAGTGGGTTGAAAAGTTGATCGCC
Source organism: Orchestes rusci (assembly GCA_958502075.1). NCBI lineage: Eukaryota > Metazoa > Arthropoda > Insecta > Coleoptera > Curculionidae > Orchestes > Orchestes rusci. The sequence continues at coordinate 37,592,983 of OY293306.1, forward strand.
CGGAGAATATTTACCCGAATTGTGAATGAGTTTAAATCTTACTCGGCGAGAATTGTGAACAGCCGGGAAAGGTCAGAGCGTCGCCGTGCGATCACCCGACGACATTTGTGAACGCACCCCTGGGCGAGGGTCTTTCGGATCAATTTGACAAATAATGTCACATGTGGAGCGATCAATCTACGACATACTGCCAAACGTCAAATACTGTGACGTGACCGCAGAAAAGCCATGAACAGACTGTACAAAATTGTTGACTGCACAGATATGTCAAAAATTCTGACTTATTAACCCCCATATGCACCGTAGAAATCTAATCCGGATGAAGACTTCATCGCGATTATTTTCTATTAGGTGGTATGGAAGATAATCGCGATAAAGACTTCATCCGGATTAGATTTCTACGGTGCATATGGGGATAAAATAATTTGTATTTTTTATTTTTGGTGGCCTTCAGCGCCTTCGTACTTTTCAGTAATAGATCGTGTCCAAGTACGTCACGAATCTCAGCGGATTCCTGAAATTGACACATTAAAATCATTGTGACATATTTGAGAATTTGATGTTGAAGTTATGCCTGAGTTACATTCAATTTAATTTCGAAGTGAAACTGTCAAATTTCCGCTTGGCAAACGGGAATCTTATGCTACCATCCACATTGTATTTGGCGTAAGCGTGACTTTTAAAACCTTGGCGACTTCAACCTAAAACTTTGAACTGTCACTGTACTTTCAAAAAATGTTTTATTGTAATCGTGTAACATGCTTTGCCAGGAATCAGATGTTTTTTACGTCACATGGAATCGGTCTTTTCCATTAAGTACTAATTTGAACGGGCATACATGTGACGTATGCCGCGCTTGAATTCAAGTATTGTGTTGATTTGGCCGAAAGCTGTCTATCCAAAAACTGTCTGTTGGCGAGCGGTGCGGTAAGTGACTGTAATAATTCACAACGGTTACTGAACTCTGTACTTGAATACACCCATTGCCAACTGCTGGAAAGTTAGGTTAAAAAATTCTGTCAGTCATTCAATTTTCCATAAGCAATTTGTTTTGGTTTTTCCAACAAGTTTCTTCTGTTTCTCGCAGTTGATTTCAAATTCCTACAGCCAAAATTAGGATTAAAGTAACAGAAAGTAAAATGGCTGCTGTAAAAAGTGTAACCGACGAAGCTAATTTCCAGGCCGAATTGACTAGCGCCGGAACCAAACTTGTAGTTGTTGATTTTACAGCTACTTGGTAAGTAGTCGAGGTAGGGTTCTTTTTTTTGTGTATAAAATTCGAAACATCAATTCTTGGTGATTTTTTAGTTTACGTGTCAGATTAGTTTAGCCCAGAGTTAAGCAATGGGGATGCTTCCTAAACATGCTACAATAACTCACCTATAAAAGTTAAGTACCGAAATAAGTACTTAATCATGATACTACATACTAAATCAACATTTCGCTTTTCAAAAATTCACCAATGCAGTTTTATCCTTGCCTCAAAACCACGTTTAAAACGTATTCATACACGCGAGTTTGAATAATAATATGTTTTTTATTGCAACCTTTCCAAGAAGTGAACCTCATTTATTTTGTTGTCTGTCACTTATTGATTATAATTACTCAAAATACTCAAACCCTTGCTCAATCCAAAACAATCGATTTATTATTCAAGTAAATAAGTATATTGTCTTTTGTTATAAGACTCGGTGGTGAGTCCATTATTCTAAAATTTCAAGTACGTAAAAGCGTATCAAAGAGATAAATAAATTATGAAAGTGAAAAATTATGTTACTTTTTCACGAAACATGAATTTTACATAATATGTTTGATTCTTGTAAAGAATAGGCATCCACACATTAATGAATTTTCTCAATTTTTGAGTATAGTTTTGGGTTTATAGAACAATTTCAACTAAAAAAAATGCTGGATGAACAGCTTTTAACAAAAAAAATAATCCCATAACAATTTAAAATTTTATCAGGATTCAGTGAGAAAAACTCCCTTAAATGACAGCTTTGTCACATTGTTACAATCCATACAAGCTACATACATAGTATAATAAATAACAAGTAGCGACAGCTCCATATACCTAAAGGTGGTCAAATTTCGTCTGTCTCAATGACAGAAATTCGCCTCATTTATACACTGCTAATCTTATGAAATGTAAAATAAAACCATACTGTAGCCGATTCCATGACTTCAATGATACTGATACATAGGTGAATTATCTATCAAGTTAAACAATACGATTACCCACTCTGCAGTATGTCTAAAGATTAATGCGAAGTTTCAAAGTCTTGATTTAGAAAACAGTTTCACATTACAAAATGTTAGCAGGGTATAAATGAGGCGAATTTCTGTCATTGGGACAGAACGAAATTTGACCCCAGATATTTGGAGCTGTCGCTACTTGTTGTTTATTATACTATGCTACATATTAGAACAAACAGGCAATGTTGCCAAACTTACCCAAACTTCTTAAAAACGAATGCAATAGTTTTTGTCTGTATATTTAAATATACTATGACAAACATAATAAAACAGTAAAAAAACGACCATATGGGAGGAGCGTTACTTTTTAAACGTTATTCAAGACAACATCCACCGGCTACGCTGGGCATGAGCGTACCTTTTTACTCGGGCAGGAGCAGCAATATGGGCAGGAGCGTTACTTTTTAAACGATATTTAAGAGAACATCCAACGGCTACGCTGGGCAGGAGCGTACCTTTTTACTCGGGCAGGAGCAGCCATATGGGCAGGAGCGTTACTTTTTAAACGATATTTAAGAGAACATCCACCGGCTACGCTGGGCAGGAGCGTACCTTTTTACTCGGGCAGAAGCGTTACTTTCTAAACGATATTTTAGATATGGCGGCATGATGGAAATCTGAATATCAATATTTTATCAATAAAATGGCGCCAAAACGAAAAAGAAAAATAAATGAAAAAGGAAAACTTGGCAACAGCGCGTATTTTTCACTCTCGGTCGTTATTTAGTGAGTAGTGTCTAGTGTCTTGACATTCTTGACAATGGACCATTTGCACATGTTTTGGAAATATGAAAAATATAAGGATTAGTAAGTACTGATGCCATCGATGTTTAAAAAATCAACCTACTACCTTTAATAATAATAATCGGTGATTAGTACCACCGATTAAAGAGCGCCAATCAACATCCACTACGTCACAGAATACACTATCTATCTCCGTCTGACGTATTGACTGAGATATGACTCTCTCTCTCGGGAGGGTAATATGGCCCCACCCCTTTTGGGATCATGCAGTGAAATTAGCGTCTTCTTTTTCATTTATTTAGTATATTTTTGGGTATTTCCGAAAAAAATTTTCGCTGGTGACTTTCAAATAATATCTAGAATACGTATATAAAATTTCAAGTCATTTGAAAATGTATGCAAATTGTCCATTGTTATTGATAATATCGAGTTCACCGGGATGTTCTGTGAATCAAATTTTTAAAATTTATTTTTCCTGCTTAACTATATGTTTTAACTTCTTTAGTGGTTACGTGAGGAACTGTAGTACATGAGAACAACAGAAATTGTCCATTTCAATGACCCACAACTGGAACAAATCGAGATTTTTAGAAAATGTTCGTATGAAACAATATGCCTAAAATAGTGTTTTTTCTACAAAAAAAGTGATTCATCCAGCATAATTTTCCAAATTCGCCTTTGAAAAGTAAAAAATACGTGGATGCCTAATGTTTCTTCTTTCTTCTTCTTTCAGCAAGCCTTTTGCATCCACTCCTGGACATAGGTCTCCCCTTGCTGCCTCCATTCAAATCGGTTCAATGCCATCTGGTGCCAATTTCTTCCCGCTCTCTCTCTTATATCGTCGATCCATCGCTTCTGTGGACGACCAGCATTTCTTTTATGTTGCCTTGGACGCCATTGTACTATACGTCTTGTCCATCTGTCGTTGTCTTGTCGTGCCACATGTCCCACCCAACGCCATTTCTGACGTGCGATGTGCTCTATAACGTCGTCTACTTTTGTTCTTCTTCTAATTTCCTCGTTCTGTTTGTGGTCCCTTAGGCTTACCCCTAACATAGTTCTTTCGATTGCTCGTTGTGTTGTTCTTAGTCTATTCGCGCTTTTAACAGTGAGAGTCATTGTTTCCATACCATAGGTCAAGACTGGCAAAATACATGTGTTGAAAACTTTCTTTTTTAAGTTGATAGGAAGAGTTTGATTTCTTAATGTTGTACCCAATCTTCAATCCCAGCCTAATGTTTACAAGATATTAAAATATAGGTAAAATTCAAGTTAATAGAAAATTGAATTTCTTTTTTATACTTTTTTATCGCTTATTATGGGGATGACGGTTCGATTTCAACAAGCTTATAAAAAACAGTAGTTGTCTCTTTTCACTCTACTTTATAGCCTGTGAAATCAAAAACGTTACTCGCTTTCGCATTTTTGGGGCTCTTTTCTTCTTTGTGAATGGTTTGCATATTTCAAGACCTATTAGGCCTATCGATCCGGGCTCTACTGTACCTATAATATGATATATTCTCAGTAAATCCTTGGTTTGTTTTGAAATCAAATACAGGGTGTCTCACGGTCTATGGTACCTTGGACGTTTACCTAAAACTAGACAGACTTGGGATCGCTCTGAAAATTTGGCTGAGCTCATAATCAAGTATGATCTATATTTCTAAATATTTTCAGTTTTGCAGTGTTGCCGCTTCCTCCCAAAAGTCGTGGCAACTTTCTTATTTTGAATGGACCTTTTTTTAAAAAAATAATATCTGAATTTTGAATTGAACACTACCATTTAGTATTTGAACCCTGAAAATTACATCAAAATCGGTTGAGCGGTTTTCAAAATAAATTTAGATATTCATTTTTTTTTTTGAAAAACTTGTACACCCTGTATCTAGGAAACGGGGCACTTCCGGGTTCCCCATCTCAAACTTCTTATTTATGGTTCCTCTATTTGCTGTATAAGTTGTGACCACTTGATCTGGGATACCCTGTATGTTAGTATTTGGTTCAACCCCGGGTTCAGCCGTTTTTGGGCTATTCAAGTTGAAAGTTTCTAAAAATCACATTACTGGGACATTACCTTGATCTGGGTTGCCAAGAGACGGTAGAAACCAAATCAACATAATGTAATTTTTAAGAGACTTTAAACTTGAATAGCGTAGAAACCTATGAATCAAATAAAGAGTGTTCAATAAAAAATACGATCATGTCACCTATGGATTGCAATTGTTTCAAAAAACGTATGTCTTGGTTAACATCGCAATTATGACATGACAATCCACTTTCTAACCGTCACAGATGCCATGATGACAAACCATACAAATTAGCCACGACCTACGTTCATGACAGAAAAAGAAAAGCAGAGGTGACTTGATCGTATTTTTTATTGAACACTCGTTACCAAAATCCTTATGGTATATTGGGAATCAGATGAAAAAGATGTATCATTCTAGCCAAAAATATACAGGGTGTCCCATTAAAAAAATAGCATAAGTCAAATTTTTACATTTTCGATGCATCTCCGCCTCGATCTTCGCATTTCTTAGTATCAGATTCTGAATGATAGAATTTAAGCTATTGATGAAAATATAATATACAGGTTGTTCCATTTGAAAAAAATGTGTCCAGGTCATCTTTGCAAAACTTGATCACCCTGTATAATAACAAATAATTTTATTCAAAGTTTATGGCTTATTATTGTGTTCAAGGATAAGTAATGTTTTATGGGCCAGTTGGTTTTTCGATACTTTTTTTTTCTATTTCGCTTAAAAAATGGCCCAACTATGAGTCCTTTTTAAACTTTGATCGCCTCCCATTCCTTTATTATAAGTTTTTGACCCAACAAACCTTATATCAAAATGATCATACGAGATAGAAGAAATGATTAGAATTCTAACATAAAGGGTGTTCCATTTAAAATATACAAGTTCAACTTGCCACAAACTTTTTGGGACACCCTGTAGTATCGCTAAATTTTTAAAACATAGCTTTTTTGACTAACTATAATATACAAAAAAAAAAACCAAATTCCTCACCATTTTCCCTCAATTGTCTTGGTTGCACCATCCTGTATTACTGATTACTGATTACTGAAGTACAGGCGCTACGAGTTTCGGGCTGTTGGCCCCGACTCTGGCCTCTAGTTGGGCTTATTGTATCTTCTCTGTGCCTGTCTCTCAGTCGAAGAGCTCCATTGCCCGAATAAGGTTTATGACTCGTTCTACTGTTTCCCTGTCCGTCCTTTGAGGAGTGGTTGTGAATTCCCCATTATCTCTTCTCCAGTACGCCAGCACTTCACATTCGAATACAATGTGGGAGGCGGTTTCCTCCTCCTCGTTGCACAGCCTACATATGGGTTCCTCGTTGAAAAGACCCATGATATGCATGTGTTTCCTTAGAGTGCAGTGTCCAGTTAATATACCTGTTACTTTCCTAAGCTGATTCCTGCTGAGTTTCAGTAGGCTTCCAGAAAATGATGATTCGATCTCGTCTGCCATCATTAATTTACTGTGTTTCAGACCTGGTGATTGGCACCATCTAGTTCTGTTCCTGTATTAAATATTTGATTGTTTCAATCGCGTGAAAACGGGGGGCTCTTGATGCAATCCGCTCTCTCTGATACAGTCATATACAGGGTGTCCCAACGATAGAGTAACGTAGGTTTTATCATATAGGATATGAAAAATATCAATATCAATATGCGTCACAGGTTAGGGGTGTAAATAGCGCACATTCTGAAAATATTTGGAAACATACAGGGTGCGTCACAAAAGTATGGCACGAAAAAGTATGATTTTTTTAAATGGAACCCCCTGTATATCAATTGATATTTCAATTCTTTCTTCAATTTGGAACAAAAATTGTGATACAACTAATGTTCCTAAATTCAACCGTTATCGAGATATCGCGTTTTAAAAATGGCATGTTTGCAACTTTGACATGCTATATATAAAACTCAAACTATTCAAGTAAGAGAAAAATGGTTTGCACATTCCTATCCTAACTTTTCAAGAGCTATTCAAGGAGATTAAATCCATTATTGTGAAAAAATGTCAAAATGTGCCGAAAAAAGTTGACAGTTGACGTTACCTTCTATCCAAATGACAGAAGAGCTCTTGAAAAGTTAAGATAGGAAAGTGCAAACCATTTTCCTCTAACTTGAATAGTTTGAGTTTTATAGCATGTCAAAGTTGCAAAAATGCCATTTTTAAAACGCGACATCTCGATAACGGTTGAATTCAGGAACATTAGTTGTATCACAATTTTTGTTCCAAATTGAAGAAAGAATTGAAATATCAATTAATATACAGTGGGTTCCATTTAAAAAAATCATACTTTTTCGTGCCATACTTTTGTGACGCACCCTGTATGTTTCCAAATATTTTCAGAATGTGCGCTATTTACACCCCTAACCTGTGACGCATATTGATTTTGATATTTTTCATATCCTATATGATAAAACCTACTTTACTCTATCGTTGGGACACAATGTACACGCGAGACGTGTTCCGGCGTGTTCATAGATGTGGGCGCTGACGTCAAAATTTCTAGTAACCATATTATACAGTAGAGACTCGATAATTCGATGATGATACGCCCATGCCTTGATACTTGAAGGGTGTGGAAACAGCGACAGCTAGAGAACGCCGCGCATTTGCCGCCCCGGTCAAAGCTTCTTCAGTTAGTTCTTCAGCTCTATGACACGTCTCGAATCATACGGATGAGCGGAGCTAGGCACAATTTTGAATAATTAATTCCTTCGAACATTATTAGAGGCTGTATGTTAATTTCTAAACATTAATTTTCAGGTGTGGGCCATGTCAAAGAATGACTCCAGTATTCCAACAATATGCTGTCAAATATCCGAAAGCAGTGTTCCTGAAGGTTGATGTGGACCAGTGTCAAGAGACTGCAGCTGCTCAAGGTGTTTCTGCCATGCCAACCTTCATTTTTTATAGAAATAAGGTGAGGCATAAATCATTAACCATCTTCCGCCTACCTCGTTGATCCGCCAGTTTTGAATGAATTTATTTAAATAATTTATAATTTATATTATATTCCCCTCTGATAACTTACTAAAAACTTTTCTTTTTCAAGTCATTCATGGCCTTATTAAAAAATTGATCAATTTTTCAGACTAAAGTTGATAGATTACAAGGTGCTGACCCTCAAGCTTTGGAGAGCAAAATCCAACAATATTATGGAAGTGAAGATGGTGAAGATACTGAGGGTATTTCTGGGCATGTAAGTTGAATAGCATTATTCCACTTGAATATGAAACATGAGTGAAATTCGGTTCATCGGAATAATACCTTTCGATTCATCGTGAATTATTGTTTGGAAAAAACTCCGTATCTAACAGACCCTCCACTATAGCTTACTGTTCTGGCAATGTCTAGACATTCTTCTGCGGCGGTCATCAGAAAAACAAAATCTGGACTCATCCATAAATAAGACATATTGTTCCATCAAGTTTAAGTTTTCTTGAGCAAGCTGAGACCAAAAACTGTGATACATGAAAGTTGTGAGGTATTTTGTCTACAATCAAGACGAACTATTTTCACTGTGCCTTTGCTTTTGAAAATTTCATGTAGATTTGAGAAAATTTTCGTCGTTCGTATGTTATATTATATAAAATGGGGTCTTCTGATCGGAATCATTTAAAATCACAACATGGAAGAGCAGACAATCCTCGACAGAACAATACCAAGATCATAGAAAAGTGATTAAAATATTATTATATTCACTTTTCCATGGCCAAGATCATGTCAGTCGTTTGAACTGTTATAAGCTTTCTGATAACAGTTCAGTGAAGTTTGACAGCTCAAAACTGTCTTATTTGACATGCTAGAAAAAAAAAGCAAATTTGATGGGAATTCCTCAAAAAATCCATGTCTGTACTCATTTATAATATTTAGTTATATTTAAAAATCTCGAGAAAACATCATTAATTGCGTTTTGAGAGCATCCTGGGAACTTCTGATATACAGGGTGTCCGGAAATGATGAGCAAAAAATTCAGGTGAGAATTCCGGACAAAAAATAAATGCTTTCTTTTTCTTTAATATTTTTTCGAAAATTGATGATTATTGACGGAGTTACAGAGTTTACAGTTTTTTGCAATACCTTTTGCCACGCTCATAATACACTACGTCGCAAAATTAAAGCATAAGCAATATATTTTTTATAAGACAATGTAAACATCCATTAATGAAAATTTCATATTATCTTTGAAAAACCATCTATCAAGTTTACATTTGCATACTTCACAAAGTTATTTTGATTTCCAAGACATTTCACCCAATGGTTAGTGAATGGTGAGCGTGCCTCCATTATTTTGAAACAATCTGTGGATTATACAGGTTAAAATAGACTTTTCTGTTGTTAAAATATTGTGGCTACATTCACTGTTTGCAAATCAATGTTCGAGCCAACTTGAATAACTTGATACATGGTTTTTCAAAAAAGAAATGATATTTTGTAGCAAGTCATGTTTACATAGGCCGTTTCAGAAACCTGTCAACATAACGTCAAAATTGACAGCTTGTACAGCAAACAATACATATATTACAAAAAAATCAATTACATTGATATTGGGACATCAAGAAAAAAGGGCTAATAATGTAAATATAACTTTCTTTAGCTCTGATATTGATAATAATATGGTCTGCATTGCAACTTCCACAGTGAGTACAAAACCCGGCCTTGAAATTGTTGAAAGCATCATTCAAACTTTTATAATGCCTGGTTTATACAACAAATTCATAAGCATAAGCATAACTCTACTCATAAGCACAGTCGTAAATATTTGCGTAACTTTGAGGTGGTTTATACAACTTCATAAGCATAAGCGTTAAAAATTTGCCTGTCAAGCAAAATTCATACTCAACATCAAATAAAACTGACTTCAGAAAATATTGGAATATTCACAAAAATGCACAAAACAGAGTGAACAGTCCAGAAACCAAAACAGAACATAAAAAACTATCGAGAAGCCAGGCGCCAAAGAAAATCATGATAATACTTACATGAAGACAGGACTATATTTGACTACTAACGTAGATTGTCAGAAATGACGCCTGCGCTGTTCCGATTTTTGCATAACTTAATACATAAAGATGAAAATTATCAACTTTCTTATCCTTATGCTTATCGATATGTTTGTGAAAGTTTGGGTTAGCTTATAAATGTGTTGTATAAACCAGGCATAAGATTTTAACTGCCTATGCAGTATAATAACTTGTGGTAGACAAAAGGGTCTATGTTGTTTACAATCGAAATTTTGTGCTTGTATTAAATCAAAATTTCTTGGCTTCCTGCTTCTAACTTCGCGAGATAATCGATCATAGCTTTTCAGGATCAGAATCTCAACAAAACCATATTGCACACTTGAATTTGGAAAAATGTCTCAGAAAGTGAAGGAAAAAAATGACAATTAGAGGTTAATGTTTGTTTTCGGTACAATCAGCTGACTTTTAGGATATGTTCTGAAATGGCCTATTGAGTCTTATGAAAAATATATTGCTTATGCGTTAATTTTGCGGTACGTGGACATTTTCGTGACTGGCTTGTGATTGAGAAGGAAACAGTGGTGGGTAGCAGTGAAAATGAAAGGCCTACGATGCGTGAGTTCTCATATATTGTTGAATCGAGCTTCCGGAACTGATTCGTTCCTTCTTCAGGATGACAATAATTAGAGATACACTAAGGTAGCACATACAACAAACAGAGAATTGGACATAGTGGTTCATTGGTAGTATGAATTAAATACTTAAATGTTGATAATTGGACAAATTAAAAGAGTAAAACACATACAGCAAATGCCAAACAACTTTCGATTCACGTCATAATTGCCATCAAGCGAGTTTCAATGTGATTTGCAGGTGACCCAATCTGGCCACCAGCAAACTTCATAACAACGAGCCTGGTGGCAACGATGACGTAGATGGTCTCAACTTTTTTGTGCTACACTGTATGCGACATTTGACCAAATATTTTTATCATCTCAACCTTAAAAAAGGGATATTACTTTTGTTTCGATAAATCTAACCGTTTTTTGAAAACGCCAAAATAACTGCTTGAATGTAATGAATACAAAATCATTTTAACTTATTTTCAACCTCAAACAGCATGTTTTGGAAACTTGCACTATAGTAGGCGTAGAAATATGTTTGGGAAGAACGACAAAGATACTGAAATTTAGAAAAATCCAAAAAAATGTACAAAATTACCAACTATAAAAACTCATTTTCTTCAGACTTGTTTTTACGGCAACTTATACCGCATGATGCCAAAGAATGCTATGTTCAAGGTTGAAAATAAATCAAAAATGTCGTATTGATCATAGTAAGTTATCTTAGCGGCTAGATTTATCGAAACAAAAGTAGTATACCTATGTCAAAATATTAGTAGAATAAAAATATTGACTCAAATGTCGCATACAGTGTAGCACAAAAAAGTTGGGACTATTCAAATCAAACTATAGATTGGTATGGCGCCCTTTACAAAATACGAAAAAACGATGGCCAAATTTGAATTACTCACTCCGATAAATCCAGATACGAGATTTCGTCAAAATATTATGAGCGTGGCAAAAGGCATTGCCAAAAAACTACAAATACAATCTAAGTTCAACACCCTGTAACTCCTTCAATAATCAATTTTCGAAAACATGTGATGGGAAACGGTGGCATTTATTTTCGGTCTAGAATGTTCCCTTGAATTTTTTGCTCATCATTTCCAGACACCCAGTACTATATTTCCAGCATTATTACCACATACAGGTTGTCAGGATCTGGGTACGGAGCGGCTGTATCTCGATAATGGTAAGACTTATGCCCGATTGCACCGTTCTTGCCTTAAACGTTGATTAACTAATCAGTTGTTTAATTTAATCATTGATTAGATTTCATAAGGTTTGTACCGCAAAGAATGAAACACCGTTTAGGTAATCAGCGAAAACAACTTGTCAACAGCGCATTTTACAAGTGTTGCTAACTTCAGTGTGGTAGCTAACAAGCTAACCGAACATACCTAACCTTAGTCAATAGTCAGTGTCAGTTGTGATTTCACTTCACTTTCGACTTTCGAGTATTTTTGTTCGTTGTTTTCGGTTTGAAAATACATATTGTGAACGGTTCAACGGTTTCATCTGAATTTCTTTAGTGCCGGTCTTAAAATGAGTGGATTTAGTTGGAAACGACGACGACGAAAATGAAGAGACAACGGTGCATCAGTTTTTCAAATGATGAAAAACTTTTAATCGCAAATATTTGTGCCAAATATAAGCACGTACTAGAAAACAAAAAGACTTTCAAAATCATCCAAATCGTGAAAATGGTTTTTTTCTGGCATACATTTTTCGAGGAAATCCATAATCAATGATGTCCAAAATATCCAAATCATCATTTATGAAAATATCGTCAAAATCGTCAAGATCCATTATGTGTATTAAACAAAATGACACGAGCTATAGAAATATTCGAAATAATAAATCCAGGAAAAAATCACGCACTGCTCACCGCAAAAATTGCTATGCTAATCATACATTTGAAGTTTAAACGTCCAAATATGGCTGTTTAGTTTAATCATCGTTTAGTGGTCGTTAAACATTGTTTACTGGACGGTGCAATACGTTTCACAAATAATCATTGTTTATATTTTTAAACAGTTGTTCAAGGGAACGGTGCAAACGGGCATTAGATTGGGCGAAGAAATCTGTATGAGTAAAGTGGGCAAGAGAAATGACTGGGTATCATTTTGAAGCTCGTAATTCGACCACGAGAGGGCGTGCTGCTATAAAGAAACATACAGTTCAGGCTGTCTCGAAAAGATAGACGATGAGCTATAACTTTGAAAACGCCATTTTATAGCTTGGGTGATACCGGATCATTTTACTTCATGACATTTTTTCGAATCTGTCATAATAACGGAGGGGGAGGCCAATGTATCTTGCAATATTTGAACTCCAATATGTCCTGAACCGTTCATCCGATTTGGATGATTTTGAAAGAGCATTTCATGATCTTGTGAATGGAATTTTCTGTGAAACTTTTAGTTCAAAACAAATACACTGGAGGGCGATATTTGCAGCGATTATGAAGTTTCACAATTTTTGGAAATAAGTCAAATTGAACGGTACCATTTTCTTGACAGGCCCTTAACCACCATAAAATAAGCTGAATTTTAGTGAAAACCGCGTCGCAGTATCTCGCATGATAATAATACTTGTATTAATAACATAAAAGTCGCACTGTCTAGTTAACATACACTATGAGCTATAGCTTTGAAAACGTCATTTTATAGTTTGGGGGATATTGGAATTGAAATATTGAAAGATACATTGTCCAAATCAACTAACCGTTGAAGAAAACGTCGACGGTTCGAAATCAGCAATTTATTCCGCTATTTTACATTTTTTTTACACAAAAGTCGGCTTGAAGTCTTGCTAATTTTTTGACAATTTGTAACCAACTGAATACTGAAAAACTTCTCCATTTCAACAATAACACTTAGCAACCAACCAGGGTTGCCGTTCTCCATCCGGGGTTGTGGTCCTAATCTTACCAGTTGAACCCACCTTACTGAATTCCCAACATTGGCCTTCCCCACCTTATTATGACAGATACGAAAAAATTTCATTTCTCTCGCCCACTTCACTCATGGAGATTTTTTTCCAAAAACTCTACTTACCATTATCAGGACAAAGCCGCTCCGTGCCCGTATCCGGTCACAATAATTTGGTTTTTCAGCCTCTGAGATAAATAGTTTTCTGAGATCCTTGCTTTTCTATCATGTACAAGGTTTCAAACAGATGCTTATCATTCAAATCCGTTAATTATTTTTTCAGATGGATCTCGCTCCCTTCATCACCAAATCTCAATGTGAATGTTTGAACGAGAGTGATGATCACCCTTTCACACATGCACTTACATCTGGCGGAGGGTACCTAGAATCTGACTGTGATGAACAATTGATCATTTCCTTAACGTTCAATCAATCTGTCAAGATCCACAGCTTGAAAATTAAGGGTCCCGCTGATAAAGGCCCAAAATACGTTAGGATATTCATCAATCAGCCCCGAACGTTGGACTTTGATTTGGCAGATGGGTATACCAGTGTCCAGGATATAGAGTACGTATAGATTTTATTACATGCGGACCCTAATTCCCAATATAATCATCGATTCAAAGTAAGTTTTATTTAATATTTTTTTTATTCAGAGTAACCAAAGAAGATTTAGAAGGCAACCCCATCAACCTGCGGTACGTCAAATTCCAAAATGTCCAGAATGTACAGTTTTTCATCAAAGACAACCAATCTGGAGGCGAGGTTACACAAATTGACCATTTTGCAATAATTGGCTCGCCTGTTGCAACCACCAACATGGGAGATTTCAAGAGAGTTGCAGGAAAAAAAGGAGAAAGTCATTAACGCCGTGAAATATAAGTGTATGATAGGAACCAATTGAAAAAAGAAATGTTTTTAAACCATATTGTTCTAATCAATTTTTTATCATTTTAGAATTGTATTTTCACATCATAGATGCTTGAATTTTTTTAATATACATACCTATGTATTTTATACATTTCATACTAATTTGTCTATAACAATAAATGGATCTTCCGATCGTCGATAAAAAGTTTGTAAGTATCAAATTGGAACCTTATTATTAGGATCATGGGATCTTACTGATCTTAGACACCGTAAAAGCTACAGGAAGTACATGGTCGGCAGGCACGTATCCAGGATTTGGTTTCGGGGAGGGTCCAGTTAGTGTGTATGAAAAAAACTACATCAGAGGAAAAACGCTTTTGAATAATGTGAAGAGAAAAGCGAAAAGTCTTTTTGAAACGCAATCTACGACTTCTTGTATTCGCCATAACATTCATAATTTAGTAAATAGCGGCATAATCAAGATTATGAAATCGTTTTGGGGTACAATGTACTATATTGGGTTTCGGTAAGGTATAAATGACAAAAATCTTCCGAGTTCGATACTGAGAATCGCTTCTGCTTGGTCTAAAAGTGAGATGTGAAAATGAGCGAAATCAATTATTGTTATTCAGGGTGGTTTGGATCTGATTTGGTAAGAATACACAAGAGTGAAGCACATGCTTATTTTTTGAGAGATATCAGAAAAGTTTATTGAGAAAAGTTGTCATAAGCTTAGGCATACTTTCAATTTTCAGACAAACGAGCCCACTTGGATCTTAACAGTAGATTTTATCGTGATCAAAAAAATAATTGCTTATTTTGAAATACTAACAAAACAAAAATGGATAAATAATTTATCATAACAATATAAAACGTGTATTGCTGGCAACAATCATTACGAACAAGAGAAATCAATTAATAATTTCATAACATAGTTACATAATCAAAGTTGGCTAATTTGTCTGAACATTGAGTCTGCTTAAGCTTTTAATTCGAAACAACTTTTCTTATCAAGCTTCTCTGATATCCCTTGAAACAAAGGTACTTTACTTTTATAAATTTTTACTAAATCAGTAAACCACCGCCTGTATCAACTGATTTCGTTCATTTTCTCAACATCTTAGTTTTAGACCAAGCAGGAGCGATTCCCTAACTCGGAAAATTGGTTTCATTTTTATCTTACCGAAACCCAATCCATGGGACACACTGTATAAATGAACTACTACTGTAGTAGCACCACTCTCCCAAAAAAACGTGCGCATTTTGTCATGATGTATAGAGAATAATGGGATAAGCACTTTTTGTGGAGGAACATGTGTCTGCAAACGTCTCGTTAAAAAAAAATAGTGTTGGAAGTTCAAGAAAATTTTGTTTTTTTGTCTAGATTCGAAGCGTCTTAAGCGATTTGGTTCAAACTTTCAGGAAGAATATCCGGGGTTGTTGGAACATCTTATCTTATTGAGACATTCGTTTGAGTTTAACTTTTCCAGAACCGGACCTGAGCGACTCATTTTTCTTTTATCGAAGAGAAAAGTGGTACTCCATCAAATTTTCACAATTTTAAAACCATTTTTTTTTATTTTGCGTTCAATTTAAAAAAAAAAGATTATTTTTCTTCTTCGAGGTAGAAAATAAAAATTAATGTGATGCAGAAAAAATCACTTATTTTAAGCTCTAAGAAAAATGAAAAATCAAATGATTTTATAGTAACTGCTCAAATTGCTGGGCTTTGTTGCTTTGAAATCAACAAAACTTATAAAGTTTCCTTGAGACGTTACAGACAAAAAATCGAAATTATTATTCTTATTATTATTTCTTAACGAAACGTTCGCGAAAACATATGTTCATTTACATAAAGTTGATTTTCCCACAATACTTTATTCACCATGTCAAAATGCGCACGTTTTTCAGACTCACCCTGTATTATTGAAAAACATCTCTGGCATAACCATGATACTACGCGTAGTATCATGTGGCATAACCATGCTAACATTGCTAACTCAGCGATCGGAAACTTCCGCAACAATTCGGACCAACAGAAAGTGGCAGAAAAAGTTCCAAGGGTTTTTGGCGATTGCGTCTACTAATTTATTTATACTATGGTAGAACGTTATAGATAAAGAAGCGGCTGAACCTTTGTGACTAATTTTGCGACATACCTCGAAAACAGTCATTGCGGGCACAAATGTTGGATAGGAGTGAGATAGTGAAAGAAAAAAGACTTCATCACCAAGAGTATGGATCAAGTTTTTTTAGAAGCTGAATTCACAAATGAATCTTCAAGATATAGATCAGTAACCTGGATCCTAGAAATATCAAAATATTAAGGCTGAAAGAATGGTGTAACATTCCAACCAACATGCCAAGATTCGATACAAAACTTGTATCCAACACACCTTTACAACTCCTTTTAAACATCTGATTATTGCTGATATGCCAATTCATATTGCATATATATCAATAATTGATTTTGGGAATAATTCTATTAAATTGCGAATTTATCAAATGTAATTCAAAATAGGGAACTTGCCCATTTTTTTTTATTCTATCAAAGTGTGCGTTCATGTCTAAAAACACCGTATACCAAATATAGCCTTTAAATTGCACTAGTTATTCTACAATAAATTATCAAAGTTGACATCGACGATGAGAAAATTCAAACGAAGCAAAATGCGCGGGAAAGTTGTGACGTCATAACGCGTTACTTTGGCAACCATCAGAATGTTTGAAGTCTGAAGTGACATTGAGTTAGTTTATTTCGTAGTTTTTGAAAAAAAGGGGATGATATAAGTATTACTGTGGTATTACATTCTGCCGCAGTGTAGGTACTAATTTGACTTAGACATGTCCAAAGAAATTTTTATTCAGGTGCCTGATAACGAAAATCGGCGAACAAAATTGCTGAGAGTTTACAGTAGAGAATATCTCATTGAAAAAAAGTGATATTTATGTATGTGGAGATCATTTTAATGTAAGCAGTATCATGACAAAAAAAAAACAATAATTGTGTTATTAAATTTTTTTAGATTTTATTCTTAGGTACGTATATTACCTCGCATAGTACAGGGTGTCCCAACGATAAAGTAGGTTTTATCATGTAGGATATGAAAAATATCAATATCAATATGCGTCACAGGTTAGGGGTGTAAATAGCGCACATTCTGAAAATATTTGGAAACATACAGGGTGCGTCACAAAAGTATGGCACGAAAAAGTATGATTTTTTTAAATGGAACCCCCTGTATATTAATTGATATTTCAATTCTTTCTTCAATTTGGAACAAAAATTGTAATACATTTAATGTTCCTAAATTCAACCGTTATCGAGATATCGCATTTTAAAAATGGCATTTTTGCAACTTTGACATGCTATAAAACTCAAACTATTCAAGTTAGAGGAAAATGGTTTGCACTTTCCTATCTTGACTTATCAAGAGCTCTTCTGTCTTTTGGATAGAAGGTAACGTCAACGGTCAACTTTTTTCGGCACATTTTGACATTTTTTCACAATAATGGATTTAATCTCCTTGAATAGCTCTTGAAAAGTTAAGACAGGAATGTGCAATCCATTTTTCTCTAACTTGAATAGTTTGAGTTTTATAGCATGTCAAAGTTGCAAAAATGCCATTTTTAAAACGCGATATCTCGATAACGGTTGAATTTAGGAACATTAGTTGTATCACAATTTTTGTTCTAAATTGGAGAAAGAATTGAAATATCAATTAATATAAAGGGGGTTCCATTTAAAAAAATCATACTTTTTCGTGCCATACTTTTGTGACGCACCCTGTATGTTTCCAAATATTCTCAGAATGTGCGCTATTTACACCCCTAACCTGTGACGCATATTCATATTGATATTTTTCATATCCTATATGATAAAACCTACTTTACTCTATCGTTGGGACACCCTGTACATATTACAAATTCAAAAAATTGAACCTTGTTATTTTATTTTACCAGTATCCTATAGTATGTATGCCGAGGAGGTATACAAAAGGACAAATGGACCCAAACTTTAATTTCTCGAGAAAAAGTCATTCTTTATGAAAATTTTTGCTCACTAGAGAAAAACGATTGTCGATGGAAAAAAATCAAATTTTGTACAGGGTCTTCAATAAGTCGAAAAATGAACTACCTACATTCATAATATATTCAGAAGTTTTTTGCAAAAATGTAACTTTTAAACATTCTATTGGTGTACAGTGTTGATAATGGAGCAAAGAAGACACATTTTTTTCATTTCTTATTATGTACTTCGAAGAAGGCGCATAAAGTGATACTTTTAACGTGATACGATAAATATAATAATATAAACCAATAATTATTTTTAGTGATTATTAGTCAAGGCATAATTCATAAATATTTAAATCAATATCAGATAACACACCTTACAATAATAATTATTCGCGAAATACAGATTTGAATTTTAAAAAATGTGGGTTTCCCAATTTAATTTTTCTCTTTTTGCTAGAATCTTCAAATTATGGCCCGAGAATTCACGCTTTACGCTTGAAAAAATATATATATTTCAACTTTTTTTTTCAAAGGGTATTCCTGTTGAGGCAATCGGGGTAATTGGAAACTGGGGTGAATAAGAATGGCTTAAAATGTTCACTAAAATATTCCGCTTCTTGATCTGAAGTATCTCAATTAATTATAGTGACAACTTTGATTATGATATTTTGTATGTGATATGGTCGTTAACGTTTCAACGTGAAAGTAAGTTGATTTTAATCATTTACCACAATAGAATGTGTAGCATTTTCAACGATGCATACGAAAACACTTTTTTTTCAAAAGACATGTGACGACGAGGAGCGGTGGCTGATATATTAGCCAATAATTTGACAAATCGGCAAGCTTCTGATCTATACAGAATACCAAAGAAGAAAAGAAAAAGTTTTAAAATGGACTAAAGTTTTTATACGTCTTATATATATTATCTGTTATTATTATCTGTTATTATTATTATCTGTTATTATTATCTTATTAACCCTTTTACCATACAATACGTCTTATACAAATCTATTCCTTGAGAAAAAAAATGTTAGTTGTGTTGTTCAATGTTCTTTTTATGAATAAACCGTTTTCACTGACATTTTTGTTATCATCTCTACTGGAGAACCTATGAAGAATATCTGCCCCCCAGTTGGCTTAACTTCTTAACTAAGACACTGTGAAAACCGGGTGGTTTTCGTTTACCCCAGAATAATGGGTAAATGGAAACATCCATGGGGCAAATGGAAAAATGGTACTCCCACTAGTATTCCTACTTAGTACTTTCCCCTTGATAAAAATTCACATGTTTTTCTGAGAAAGAGCCGCCCATACATAGGATAATTGAAGACTTCAAAAATCGTTTCTAGTTACCCCGATTGACCCTATAAAATATATATATTTTTTTATCGACAATCATATTCTTTTAACAAGCAACATTTTTTATAAAAATGACTTTCTCAAGAAATGAAAAGTTTGGTCCATAATTTGTCCTAGAGTGCAACCTCATCGCCGGACATACTGTATACTGGTAAAATAAAATAGAAGGTTCATTTTTTTAATCTGTCTGTAGTAATAGTAGGTACCCAAGAAAAAATCCCAAAATCTAGAAACACAATTAGGTAATGGTATTTTTGTCATGATACATACATTAAAATGATCTCCATATACATAAATAGCACTGCTTTTCAACGAAATATCCCTCTCATTGCTTCTGCATGTTCTAAGTTATAATGTTTGTCGCCGATTTTTGTCATCAGGGACGCAAATTCAAAGTTGAACAAGAACACAGCGGCACAATGCAACATTCATATAATAACTAAACTTTATTTTTTCAAAAGCTATGAAATAAACTTACTCAATGTCACTTCAGACTTAAAACCACAGAAGAAACCAAGTTGGTTTCTTCTGTGCTTAAAACATTCAAATGGTTGCCAAAGATACGCGTTATGACGTCAAAACTTTCCCAGGCTTTTTGCTTCGTTTGAATTTTCTCAGAGTCAATGTCAACTTTTATAATTTATTGTAAAATAACCAGTGCGATTTAAGGGCTGATATCTGGTATACGGTGTTTTTAGACATGAACGCACACTTTAAAATTAATAAATAAGATAAAGAAAAAATGGGCAAGTTCCCTAAAGTCAATTGATATACTCAGTGACATAGAAAATGCAATTTGACAACATGTTGACCTATAACTTAGTAGTTAGTGATTAGAATTTGAGCCCGCGGAACATCAAGTAGAAACAGAGATATCCTTAATGTTAATAATCACGGACCTATATAAAAACTGGACTGCAAAAGCATATGGCCGACCTTGCCAAAAATCACTGAGGCATGGGCGCCGCCATGATGGGACAATTTGTGTTGGTATCTGTGATTTTTTTGACGTGCCACTTATGGCTGCGTTCCGAGAACCAGCGCTTTATTTGAGAGGTCCTACTGGAATGACATGATTCCCTGTGCTGCAGCACAGTGAGTGGTCTTGCGAAAAAAAGTATATTTCTTTCGCTTTATCGCTGGAACTGTGATGCAGCGGTGGAAATTATCATTGATGTCATTTCAGTGAGATCGATCGAAAAAGCGATTTAGCGCTGCAATTCCTCTTATGCGGCCATTGCAAAATGCAGAAAGCTGACTTTCTGCTAATTATTTTGTTTTTGAGGTTATGTCATATCACCTATTCCTACATATACTTATAGTATAATATGTTTCCTATTATTTCGATTCGGTTTTGGATTATTGGATTTTAAGAAGACACCTAGGTACTCAAAATTCAATATTCACATTCACATTGTAATTTTGTGCAGGGTTTTTAACATTATTCTAGATAATTATAAATCTATGAAACGTTTTGTGTTGGATTATTATTAACATAAAAATGAGCCTTAATTCATTCTTCATTCAACTCAATTCTTCAAAAATATCATTACCTATTGATCCTATTATGTCCTTTCAACAGCATTATAAGTAGCGAATAGCACTTGATCTGTAGGTACCTTACCTACCTACTATTTCGTAACGAGTTTAACTTGGACCCTGGAGATTGGTATAGGTAGTAGGTACTTGAGATAGTCGATGTTTCATGATTTATGCATTCTGCGGTTTTAGAATTGATATAATAATATTCTCTTCAATATGCACAAAAACCACGGGAACGCGAAGTCACAGACACTTGAAGAAAAAAAAAAGAAATATTTACCAATTTCCTTCGTCCTTTATCTTATTATATTAATAACAATTAATAACCCCGAAATCGAAATCAGACGGTAGCGGGTAGATGTATGTAAGGTTTACATTCAATTGGTTTTCGAATTGGAACTGTCAAATTTCCGCTTGGCAAACGGGAATCATATGCTACCATCTATATAGAATTTGTGTCACGCTTACGCCAAATACAATGTAAATGGTGCCATATGATTCCCGTGTGCGAAGCGGAAATTTAACAGTTCCAATTCGAAACGGAATTCAATGTAGATTACAGATTTCTGCAATTTTCAACGATGGCACCACTGAAAATCAGAAGCACCAACTTAAATTGTCCCATCATGGCAGCGCCCATGCTCCAGTGATTTTCTTCTCATTGAATTAGCAGTCCATTTTTATTTACCAAGTCCGTGTTAATAATGTGTTGATGCTCCTCTTTTCGCTAACTCTCGTGGAATCGTTGCGGCATCGATTCGATAAGGTGGTTGACGTCTTCTTGGGGTAGGGTGACCCAGGACACCTGAACTTTGTTGCGTAGAGCTACCGGTGTTTGCGGGGGTGCGGTAAATTATGCGGCCTTTTTTCCATCCTATCCCAGACATGTTCCATTGGAGAAATTTCTGGAGATCGAAGGGGTCTGGGAAGAAAATTTATATCTAAAGCTTCAAAAATGTCTAGAGTTACACGCAATCTGTGTAATCTATGGTTACACGGGCTACATGTGGTCTTGCATTTTCATGTCGAAAAACTGTATTTGCGAGTGTTGGCAGGAAGTGAGTGTGGTTGTAACACCTCGTTGATCTATCCTTGGGCGGTCATGCCCATTGCACGATGGTCGTGCAAGAGTATGAAGGAGACGTGGTGAAAGACAGAATATCCAATTTTCAATTTAACGGCATGTTGGTGTTACGGCAGCAGGTTTTGTTTAGTACTCATTCGAGGTAACATAGCCGTTATATGCGTTTTCACACAGGAATCGACATCGTCACTGTACTCTTTACCAATTGCACGGACTCTTACCAAAACTACTTCTTTGCTTTTTGCTTCACTGTTCAACAATATTCGTTTTGCTCAACGTTCAGCCTTATGACGACGAAAATGCGCCTTAATAAAACGTTTCAATACTGAACTTCTCTAGAGAAACAGATTTCCGGCAAACTGACTTTAAATCTAGATTTAGTTAACAGTTTTGAGACCTGGAAACCTATTTTCAAAATTCTGGTCAATGCAGGAAGGTGTTGTAAATTAAATAAATGATAAAACAAACATTTTATTGAAAATGTTCATAATAAACTTTAACCTTACGTAACAAAAATTTGAAATAACCTAAATTAACCACTATCGCTACCTGCCCGACTTTTGTCTTCTATGCCTCATCTCCATTGCCTTGATATTTTGTTTGGTATCTTTCTTTATCTTCTCCACCTCCTTTTCGACGGTGGGATTTTTAAAATCAATTTCCTCTCTCGCATTATTTTCATTGAATAAAGCACTAACATCCATCAGCCTATTATGTTTTTGTGAGAAGGCAAAATTTAACTTGGATTTCATGTCCACGGGAGATTCGAAAAGTGCTAGTAACCCACTTCCAGATTTTTTTTCCTCTAAAATCCAGGCAGCGTTCCGTATTTCAATCTTCAGTTTCTCCACTTCTTCCAGGCTCATATTTTTACTGACATTCAACCCTCTTTCCAAAGGGTTTACAATATAAAGAGGACTATGCTCAGGTTTTACTATCGAAACAGCTTCGTTCAAGCATACAGCTTTACTTGAAAAGTCAAATTGAGCATAGTATTCAAAAAACTCCAATAATAGTGACTCAAGGGAGCTTTGGTTTTTGGTTTTAGATTTGAGTTTTGTGATGTCACGTAAAAATGTACCATTTATGCCGTCTTCAGTTACGTATCTATCATTTGGCTCTGAAAAAGAAAAAAAACATAGTGTTTATACCTAAGAATATACAGTGTGACCTATTTGTTTTCGGGTCACTCTGAAAAAAAGCTATTGACCCAATGTATTTACCTGCCAATTTCGTCAGCTCATTCAACGTAGGCAAAATAGGTGGCGACCGCAGAGGTTTTTGTAGAAAAGACAATGCTAACAAAGTCAAAGAAAAATTTGTTATCCACCGTCCAGGGGTCGGATTGGTAAGGTAAACTTGTTGGGCCCATTTTCGTATTGCGAATATTAACGGTCTAACTCGTGGATCAATTTCTCCCATTACATAGAGGAAATCCGACATGTATACACCACTCCTGAGAAATGATGATAAAACAAAACCCTACACACCTTGCAATTAGAAAATACTTACATATTACTCATTGATAAATCACATTCAACATTAGTCAACTGTTGGTAATATTTAATTATTGGCACTCTAGCTTGTAATATCCTTCTCACTTGAGAACACCCAGGTAAAAATAGATTTATCAAGTCTCCGATAGTTTCCATATTTCTTTGGTTAGTAGATCTTTCTGAACCAGCGGAGGCTTTACAGTGGTAAATTAGTCTGCTATCCTCTTTTTCCTGAAAATGATGAATTGTACCAAATTGTCAGAAGGTACTTCGGCTTAGAAGGATCCCAGTAGAGTCCAGCCGCTTGAACCATCTTGTTTCCAATTTCCTTAAACAGGCTAAGACCCATTGCCATTAGCCCCCGCTTTTTTATGTAGCACAACGGGCTTGTCATTTAAAATTAGGAAGTTTTTTTTATCTACTTCCGGTATATCGGGATGAGTTTCCCTCCTACCATTTTCACTGCCGAGAATAAAAAATAAATTTTAGTGAATGAGGTATTATACTCTTCTCCAAAAATTGTCCTAAATCGTTATTTGATCTTTATTATTCACGAAATCACCTTCATTTTTGCCAAGTGACCCCATATGAATTTTTTATATAATTACTAATTTGCACATTCGCTCCGCCCCCTTGAAAAATTTAGAGTCAGTGACGTCATAATATCGGTGACGTCAAAATATCAAAACCGATGTAGGTATGTACAAAATTTAAATCTGGATAATACTCACCACTTCTAGAGTCAGTCTCATATTTATATCCAAGTCACACCCCATTTTTCCAAACCCATTAACAGACGAGCCAAACGGATATGCACAGACTAAAGGAAAAAGTCCCGATACTGTGCTTTCAACTTGTTTTGCTGTCAAGAACCTCAATCTTTGACCGATGTCGTTCAATCTTGTAAGCTTGTATAACTGTTCTATTTGATCTGATACCTTTAAAACAGATTAATTAAAAAAAAACGAATGTTTGATCTCAAGAACTCACTGAGGAACATTTACTCAACGCTCGTCTCAACTCTTCTTCACTAATAACTTTCGTACCATTCTCAACAGAGAGCATACATTGCCTATTGGCTTTTAGTTTCCCCAGCTTTTTACTTGTAGCTCGAAACCACAAAAATTGAGAAGTAGCAGGAATTGTTTGGGTTTCTCGCAGAAAACTACCGGATTTCAAAACATTCCCAACATCTGATTCGGATTCGAACTCAACAATCATAAAGTGCTGCAATTGACGATATTTATTGGAAACTAACTTCATTAACAAGTCCTACCCTACCATTGGATCTGTTCCTTCAGAAAAATGATACATATTCTTCACAGGCCCGAGTGATTCACAATATGTGTATAGTTGTCTAAATGATTTTTCTGACTGTACTTGTACTAAAATACTTTTCGCCGCCTGTGCTCTTCGTTCGCTTATCATGTCCAAGAATGGCACACATGCAGAATTATTTTCATCTATAAGAAAAATCTAATTTACCGCCGATCTGAGTTAAGTAAATAGTAAAGTAAATAGTGATAGTGAAGAAATAGGTTGCTGAACAATTCGTCATTATTATTCATCATATTCAGTCTAGCAACATGAAGTTTTTTAAAGTGAATACCCACTTCTTTGTGCATGATCATTTTTCAAGGCCGCGTCACGACATTTTCGTCTCGTTTTTGTTTCAGTATGTGTGATTGAACAATTCCCCATCAGAGGTCCAACACCTTAACCAATGCGTTACCGTTTATATGTTTGAAGAATTGGATGTGAACATAGATAAGTTGATATTAGTCAGGAGCTCGACTTACGTCTTGGACTCGTCTTCTTGTCGACTTGTTTTAATTTTTTTTTCAATTAATTTTCACATCCCGCACCTTCCAACATCATCAGAATTTCAGACAGGGTTGTTTGTTATTAGATCGAGGTATACAGGGTTATTCACGTTATTCGACAGGAAACATTATGGCTAAGGTATCTGATTTTAAAGATCTTTTTTTCTGTATGGATAGGGACCCTTTAAGGCTGCATTTTAAAAATATTTTCATGTTATACAGGGTGTCCCCAAAACACGAAACGTATCAAAGTTATATTTTTTTAAATGGAACCCCCTGTATATAAATTGATATTCCAATTCTTCCTTCAATTTGAAACAAAAGTTGTGATACAACTAATGTTCCTGAGTTCAACCGTTATCGCGTCTTAAAAATGACATTTTTGAACCTTTGACATGCTATAAAACTCAAACTACTTATTCAAGTTAGAGAAAAATGGTTTGCACATTCCTATCTTGACTTTTCAAGAGCTATTCAAGGAGATTAAATTCATTCTTGTGAAAAAATGTCAAAATGTGTCGAAAAAAGTTGACAGTTGACGGTACCTTCTATTCAAATGACAGACTAGCTCTTGAAAAGTTAAGATAGAAAGTGCAAACCATTTTTTTTCTAACTTGAATAGTTTGAGCTTAATAGCATGTCAAAGGTGCAAATTTTAAGACGCGATATCTCGATAACGGTTGAACTCAGGAACAAAAATGCTATTTTTAAAAAGCGATATCTCGATAATGGTTGAACTTAGGAACATTAGTTGTAACACAATTTTTGTTCAAACTTGAAGAAAGCATTGAAATATCATTCCATTTAAAAAAATACAACTCTGATGCGTTTCGTGTTTGGGGACACCCTGTATAACGTGAAAATATTTTTTAAATGTAGCTTTAAAGGGTCCCCATCCATCCAGAAAACAAAACTTTTTTAAAATCAGATACTTCAGTCATAATATTTCGTGTCGAATAACGTGAATAACCCTGTATAAGGGTTGAGTCAGGTTGGTTACCAAAACCATGAACAAAGGTGGGGTGGTTGATCGTTGAAGGTTGTGGGACTTAAAACCTAGGTACAGGGTGGTCACGCTAGAACTGAAACCTCTTAAAACTTTGTTATTTTTCAAGTTACGAAAAATAGTGAAGAGACAAATGTTGCAGGTATCATGAAACAACTTTCCACTACTATATAAGAAAGACAAATAAAGAAGTTCGCGTTTCAAAGATATTAAGCCATCATACATTTTTTTTTAATGAAACAGGGTATTATTACATATTTAGAAAGAGGTCATTTTCTGATTTCAAAAATATGTAGTTTGATTCTTTTCTGATGATGATATTCGAATTTGAATATTTTGGATCAAGCGATGAATAACCAAATGAGTCTCCAAGCATCCGTCATCATCACGATAAAGCCAAAAAAGAATGTATGGGGAACGGATAGGAGGAAGGGGAACAATAGGATTGACTCCAAGTAGCCCTGACCTCATACCGCCAGATAAGTTTTCGTGTGGATATTTAAACAATAAAGAAAATTAAGAAAAGAGATACAACTGCGGATAGAAAAAAAAGAGGAGAATAATATGTAGAGTGTAGAGCCTTTTCTGTAATTCTATCTACTAGACTGCTTACCAGAAGAATCCTTTCATCCAAATATGTACTTTAAAGACATAACGCTATACTGCAAACTCATGTTCTTTATTTTTGAACAGACTACAGAGACAAAC
This sequence comes from Orchestes rusci, assembly GCA_958502075.1. NCBI lineage: Eukaryota > Metazoa > Arthropoda > Insecta > Coleoptera > Curculionidae > Orchestes > Orchestes rusci. Next base: position 37,620,450 of record OY293306.1, read on the forward strand.
TTTCGGAGGAGCTATAAAAAGCCCCTTCCCAATAAGGACGAAGATTATTTTTAAATTTATCACTATAACCACTGATGCTAGCCTAAATTTTTCTGAATTAATAATGGTAAGGGTAACAGTTTACGAAACGGTTTTTCCCCATTAAACTATTATAAGCAATTTTGCCTATATAGAGCCGGAATAGTGTTTATAGAAAGCACAAAATCAGTTGCGCAGATGGAAAAACCATCTATTTGAACTGAAAAAAACCTTTGTTTAGATACAAAATCTCCATTACTTTCAATGCATTTTCACCAGAAAAAACTAACCCAACCTAACCAAAACGGACCCAATCTAACCCTAACTCAAAGCTAACCTGAAAAAACAATTCTTTTCGCCCCAAATCCTGTGAATTACCTATTTTTTTTTTGAATTCATATTCCTTATGAGCAACCGAGTGAGCAACAAAACGTACCTATGCAAACATTATTGTATTAAATGCCAAAATAGCAGAAAACCGTTTTGTAAATGATTACATGGTGGTGAATGATGTACCTACCAACACATAGTTTTGTTTTTTAATACTTATCTCGATACAGAATAGAATATCAAACCAAAATAGATATTCAAAACATTCAAGTTAGTCTGAACACTATGCAATTGAAGTTTTTCAAATAATGCTTAGTTATTATAATAATTTCCCCCCGGGGTGTCTCCGCCTTGACGTAGTCAGGGATATCGTCCCTGGCGGGCGGGGGGGCTTGCGAGTCTCAGCGATCCTGATGGCTATGCCGGCGGTAGCCCAGTTACTGGGCTACTGGTATTGTCACTCATGCCGGACAGGCGGATGGGGAGCGACCAGACCAAGAGAGATACCCTTAGGGGAGCCTGTAACCCCTATAGATAGCGTGGGAAGGGGAAGAAAGGGAAAACCCAACAGGACAGGGACTCCCACATCTCCCCTTTCTGCAAAACAACAGGCTGGGGGTGGTACCCCGAGAGAACAACCACTATGGAGGGGACAACCTTGAAGGAAGGAGCCGGGCTACTCGGAAGCTCGGCAACGCCGGCAGAGAGTGAGCGGACAGGCTCTCTGAAGTCGACAGCCAACGACTGTTCAGACAACCCGGTGAAGAACCAGGCTGGGGCGTTAGTGGATGCGACTGGTCAGAACAAAGCGGAGGACGACTGTAAACCGGAGGATACGGGTAAGGTCAACCAACTTGGCATTCAAACCCAGTTGAAAAATCTCCGTATCGACTCAGCGGCCGAAGATGACTTGTCATCAAAAGGCAGCACCGTCGATATGGAGGATTAGGAGGCTGAGGCTAGATTGCTGGGAGAGGAAGACACAACCACTAACCCCTGGGGAACAGTCAACCTCCGAAAAACCGGGGCAAAAAGCTAGAAATACCTATAAGAGCGTCAAGAACTACCTGAGGAAGATGAAAGGAAGGAAGGATGAAGAACTCTTCAAAAGAGAGAAAGACTTCATCAAGAAGAACCGGAAGACTGTTGCGAAATTTGAGCGTAAGCAAAGTTTGAAGCAACAGGAACCGGGGAAGGAACCGCAGAGGCAAGAGCAACAGCAAAAGCTGAAGCGAGAGCCAAAGCGAAGGCCGCTGGTAAGGTCTGACGCGGTGTCATCCCTAGCTGCGAACGTACCGAAGGAGCAAAATCCCCCAGCTTCTGGAAGGAAAATGCAAACACGGATGCGTTCGAGCGAGGAAGAACAAAACACCGCGAAGAAGGCAAGAACTCCAGAAGCTTCGATACGCCAGAAGAGCTGCAGGTGGCCATCGTGGATCGATCAGATCTCGATGGCAGCCGACCGGTGGCTCGAGGTGGAAGCGAGGATACTGGACGCCATACTCGAGCTAGACGAGCAGAGCGGTAACGAGGAGGTCAACTTCGACGAGGCTGGCTGGCAGAAAGGAGTCAAAGTTGTCGGCTGCAACAACGGAAAGTCTATTGACTTTCTAAAGCGTTTAGTCGGCGGCTGCGGCGAAATCTGGCAGGGAGCCAAACTCGAGGTAATACCTGTCTTGAGGCTGCCTCTGCGTCGATTGATATCAGTGTGGATTCCGCCTCCGGTTCCGGCGAGCGATGAATCCATACTAAAGATCATCGACAAACAGAACAAGGGCCTGAACATACAAAGCTGGAGAGTTATCTCTTCGACAAAGTGCAAGTTTGGGCCAGGAAAGGAGATCGTCTGCACGGTGGAGGACGATACCTTCGGGATACTGAGGAGCAACAACGGGAGCATCAAGTTCGGGTTAGGCACCCTGAAAGCGAGGCTCCCCAATGACAAGAAGGATGGCACCAAGGAACCTGAAGCTGCAAGCAGTGCAAATTAAATGCATCACTGCGAAGCGGCATCGGAGGACTTGGTGATGTTTATGACGGAGAATAAGGTAGACATCGCGCTAATACAAGAACCATGGCTCAATAGAGCCAAAATTCAAGGGTTAAAAGCGACAGACTACCATCTATACCATTCTTTGTCGATAAGTAAAATGAGAACCTGTATACTTGCAAAGAGGACACTTAATCTAAGCCTATCCTCACAGCACAGTACAGGTGACTTGACGACAGTGGTAACATGCGAACAAAAGGATAAGCAGCCGCTTATTCTAACGTCTGCATACATGCCATACGAAGAACCGGAACCACCAACAACAGCAATTCGAACTCTAGCCCACCCCGCCAGGGAGAAAGGAAAGCTATTGGTGATAGGCTGCGAGCTGCGATGCCAATGGTCATCACACGCAATGGGGCAGCAGTGACATTAAACAGAGGTGAGTCAATTTTGGACTTTATACTAACCACCGACCTTGTAATATGCAATAGGAGGGATGTACCAACGTTAACAGGGTTAGGAAAAAGGTGATAGATTGAACTTTGGCTACCAGTTCCGACGAGCTAACGGTTGAAAATTGGAGAGTCTCTCGTCGAAATCAACGGTGAGCTACGAAAAGTAGAACTATTCCGGAATCCTCGAAGAACAGACTGGCAAAAATTCTCTGACCTCATGGAAGGGGACAGAAAACTATTGGCTTCGGCCAAGGTATCACGATCACCTACCAAAGAGAAAAATAAAATAATGCGCAGGACTTCTGCGACTCTATAATGGATACAAATGAGTCTGCAAGGCTAAGAAAGATGCTTTCAAGGGAAGTGGTGACCCCAAGGAGCATAAAAAGGCCAGATAACTCATGGACAGAATCCTGCAGTGAGACACTGAAACTTTTAATGGAGACACACTTTCCAGGATGTACCGTAGCGGAAATCAGCAGTTCCAACTAACAACAGCTGATGCCAAATACGAGAACACATGAGGAGGTTGTATGCATGATATCGAGGGAAAAAGTAAAGTGGGCAGTGAACAGTTTCGAGTCGTATAAAGCGGCGGGACCGGACGGAATAATGCCAATCATGTTACAGAAATCCCTCGACAGCATATTAGATGACCTGGTCGAAATATACCCTGATTGTGTCCAATTGGGATACACACCAGGTAGATGGAGGGAAGTCAAAGTTATTATTATACCCAAATCGGGAAAATCAAATAACTCAACTCCAAAAGATTACAGACCGATCAGCCTATCATCCTTCTTGCTGAAGACACTGGAAAAGCTGATTGACCTGCACATAAGAGAATCAACAAAGATAGAAATGCAATGTCCGGATCAACATGCTTACCTTAAGGGTAAGTCAAATGACAGCGCTATGCATGAAGTTGTGAGAACAATTGAAAAATCTCTAGGAGCATTCAATAATGTCACGACTGAGGCCATTGAAAGAGAAATGGAAAGCATGAAATAGAACCAATCATCATCAACTGGACAATAAAAATGCTGAAAAGCAGGATTATAAATTCAGAAAATGGGAATTGTTCTATAAGGAAAAGAGCAACAAGAGGGACACCACAACGAGGAGTTATCTCTCCACTCTTGTGGTTGATCGTAGTAAACTCGATCTTAAAAACCTATAGAGAACAAAGAATAAAGATGGTAGCATATGCAGACGATGTGGCAATCCTGGTAGTGGGCAAAAGCTTGTCAACTATCAGTGAAATCATGGGATCTGCATTGAAGGAACTTTCCAAATGGGCAAGACAGAACGGTCTTGGTGTAAACCCTGATAAGACAAATCAAGTACTGTTCACAAGGAAATATAAGGTGCCCAACAGTAAAATGCCCACATTCGGGGGACAAACTCTTAGGCTTTCCAATGAGGCAAAGTACCTAGGGATCATCCTAGACTCAAAGCTCTCCTGGAAAAGAAACACAGAGGAAAGGATGAAGAGAGGCCTCAATGCATTATAAATATGCAGGAGTTTGATTGGTAAAAAATGGGGACTAAAGCGGCACATTATCCACTGGATGTATACAGCGATCGTGAGACCCATAATTACCTACGAAGCCGTGGTATGGTGGAAAGCCATAGACACGAACTCGAACGTAAAGATGCTCACGAAAGTACAACGGCTGGCAGCGCTAAGTACAACGGGAGCAAAGAACAGCACACCGCAGGCAGCTTAGGTCATTCTAAACCTCCTGCCCATTGATTTGTTCATTAAAAGCACTGCCGCAAAAGGAGCTCTCAAACTGGGGGAGGCCAAATTGTGGAAATGCTAATGGAAATCTCAAAGGCAATGGATAACGAAGAGGCGAGGCTGCTACAAACGGCAACAGACTACATGGTGACCAAGAGCTCTTTTGAGAATAAGGTAGTGGTTAAAATTCCTACCAGAGAAGACTGGAATCAAAACTCAATTATAACGGAGGAAGAGATATCCATCTTCACAAACGCAGCAAAGACTGATATAGGCACGGGAGCAGGAATATACTCAAAGGAACTAAACATCCAAGAGTCTATCAATCTTGAGAAGGGATGTGGCATTCTGCATGCAGAAATCATTGTCATTAGGGAAGCAGCCAACCTGCTGCACAACACAACACAACAAAAAACGTCACAATCTATGCAGACAGCAAAGCAGCGTTGAGACTACTAGAATCAGAAAACACGATGGCAGATGAACTGGCGAAATGGGGACAGACAAAGGACGAAGCCGAAATGATAAACACATCGCTACCAACGATCAAACTATTGAAAGATACAGTAGATAAAAACATGGTAAAGCTACACAGCGACAGGTGGAGCAATCGAAACGACTGCAACACATCGAGAGCTCTGTGGCCAAACTTGGTGAGCACCCTTGTGGGAGTAATCACAGAACACTGCGAAATCGGAACCATGCACCGAAAGTGGGGCCTAGGGACTGATGATCTCTGCAAGAACTGCATCGAGGAGGATGAGACGATAGAACATCTATTGTGCCACTGCCCAACTCTAAAGGAAGGACGCCTCAGAAATATGGGACAATACTACCTTGAGGACTTGGAGAAAGCGGCATATGTAGACATAATGTCAATTTTGAACTTCGTAAAAACCATGGGATTGTTCAGAACGATGAAGAGAAAGGCTGCAGGTTAAACCGAGGGGACACCTCTTCAAACAAGAGAACACAATGGGCCATCTGGCCTCCGAGTGAAAGCAATGCGAAGCAGGAAGCAGGAAACTGTGGTGCAGGGCATTCCCCTTCGCAACCTAACCTAACCTATTATAATAATTAACTATCTGGGTACTTGAGGTTACACATGAATGGGAATTGGGTATTGGATTCTATGTTCTATCATGTTAGTATGACACCTAATTTTATTTTCTATTTTACCTTTTTGACAAAAAGACCTGATTCCATTTCCATTATTTTTGACATCTCTCAGGTACGAATTCCGCGCAGATCTTCCCGATTTCATCCAGTTCACCCCATAACTTCTCAATGAAAACATATTTGTTAATTGAACAAGTTCAGCATAGATATGGGCCAATTTCAAAATAGAATATTATTTCAAGATATATCTATTCCAAAAAGTGTTATTATTATATTCATTTTAGATTTTTTTAAAATTGAGAATTTTCAAATTATTTCAAAAACACATTTTTTTAAGGTTAAGTTGTACATATCCGCTGTCAAAAGTAGTTCTTTTGAACTAACCTTTGTGAACGCCAAGAAGCAAGATGAAGTCAGACGCAGATCTTTTGAACTAGTCTAGTAACCCGGCAAGATGAAGTTTCTAGATCAGGAGATAAGTGAGAACGTTTGATTGTAGATCATTTTTATTTTACGATATATTGTAATTCATGAGATACTTAACTTGAATCATGTACTACTAGCCTAGTTTACACCGATAACTCGTTTAGTTCGGTCCGATAGGACCAAGTGGGTGGGGATAGTACGATAGGACCAATGCTTGCTTCTCGCCCGTTTACACCGTCTCGCAACGCCTGAACTAAATGAGTACGCGCGCAATTCGTGAAATGTCAGAAACAAGTCGAAATTATTTATCAACACAATTCGTAACCAAAGAAAACATAAGTAAGTACGCTCAGATTGCCTTAGAAACTCAGAACCAACACAATTCACAATAATAACAATCAACATAACCTCATAATTTTGATCCAGATTGAACCAAATTTAGTTCGGTACACCTGCTGGCGAATACCGAACCAAGAGCGGACCAGCCTAGTCCGCAACTGTTTACACCATTCGAACCAAATATTTGGTTTTGATATAGTTCGATCGAATTTAGTACTTGGTGTCGGTGTAAACTAGGCTACTGAGAGAAAAGGAGTTTTGTAAAGATGAAAATAAAAATTCGCATTTAAAAAAATGTAATAATTGATGGTGGTTGTCAGTATCCACGATACCAGCATAATGTGGAACGGAAAAACTATGAATCTTTCGAATTCAAATTGTATCTCGAAAATATATAATCATTACTAAATTATTTATTTATTTATTTGTTTTTTTATTTATCAGAGTTCACGGCCAAGGCCATTAATGGTTTTTACACTTGAGAAGATCGCATGTTGAGAGTTAACTATTTACAAGTGACTCAAGGCTACATCCACAACGTCCAAATTACAATTACAATTAGTACTTAGAATTAGTGGCAAGTGTTTGGCATGCCAATAATAACATTATCATTCACAACCGTCAAATCAACGTTTCCACTTATACTTGCAATCACAATTAGAATTAATACATTGCAAGGTCCAAACTTTTGCCACTAATTCTAATTGAAAATCGACTGCGCTTGCGCGCTTGATGCCAAGCGATAACTGATAACCATAGACTAATATTATATACCCAGCTGATAACGAAAAATGGTCTGTCAAATGAAGTGAACGGTTCTTATTTTGCTTATAAGTCGTCATTACGCAAAATATGATGTTGCCGAGAAGAAAAGTTCAATTTTGACGAAAACTGTTGGCATCACTGGCTGTAGCGTTGGGTGCTAATTTCCGACGTTCTGAATGATCAAATTTTTCAAGTACAATTGTAATTGTAATTAGCTGGTTGTGAATGAAGCTAAATGTAAATTAGACCAGGTCACACAATATTCATATTCATGATCATGGCCGCAAAGTCCCTAGGTCTAGCGAAGAAATCAAGAAGAAAGGACTTTGAAGCATAATTTGTTGAAATTTTCTGTGGAATGTGTGGGTGGAGCAGGAGCGCATCAAAAAGACGTGTAGACATAGTTCATTCAGGAAAGCTGTCAGAGTCGACGGTTGAGTTTAAAATTTTCTAGAGTAGTTTTTAATCTCTTCGTTTCTTCTGTCCAGCAGGGGTTGTAGTCGGAATCAGTTGCACAGGCTTTTGTAGTCGTATGTGTATGTGTCCGGCTGTGTGATACCTGCTTTGAAGGCCAAGTATCGTGCGAACTTCATCCGTTGTATTTGCCAAGGCACGAAGAACAGTATCAAAAAGGATTGGCCTCACCAGGGAGCAAAACAGTCATACACACACCCAACGATTATACACTTAATCGTTGATACACGCACCAGCCTCAAGCATCTTGAGACGGGATATCGGACATATATGGGACCTGAATGATATTGGAGATTTATAAAAACCTCTGTATGCTTACTAATAAAAATGTTGAATCATGGTTGATGTATCTTGAAATGAGCTTCAAAAGGCGCAACTTGACATCAATTTTACCGATCACGTATAGCACTTACCGGTTATTGGGAGTTGCATGGTGGGATAGCAATGATCGTGGTACACGCTATAACAGACGACATGACACCTAGCTGTTCTATGGCATGATGGCCGATTGCACCAACTATTTATAAGTGATAACGCTAAAAGGAACCCTTAAATATGGTAAACGCCAAAAAACTTTGAATCTACGTCATCGATGGCACCAAGCGCGTTATTATGTGATTTACTGGTAACCAAATGTGGACCAGTACACATATACAACGCGCATGGTGGTAATGATGACGTAGATTCTAAGTTGCTTGACGTTTACTATACCACTTTTACATAATTAGCTACGCTAAGCTTATTCAGTGCATTCTGGCAGCTCTCTACAATCCTCGAAAGATATTTTTATTGTGGTAGCCCTCCAATCGGGTTCAAGCATCCATGGGTGCTATGAATTCAATTATTTTTGCTGATAGTGCAGCTTGAAATATTGTAGCTGATTTGCCCAGGCTGTGTGATATTTCAACTTTCTCCTGCTACAATATAGGCTCCAGATCCTGCGCCAGAGGGCGCTCTAGATCCATCCGTGTACCAGCAGGTGTCAGAGCCTATTTTGTTAGATTGGAAAGGCCCGGTGTCCACTGCTTCCGGAGAGAGATGTTATAGATTTTCCTGCTGATGGTGCTGGTGAGCGTGACATCAAGCACCCCTAATTCTCTTAAGTCTGTTTTGGATGTTATTGTGTCTGCCCTGCTAGTTCTGTGGTTGGCATTCTATACATTGCCCTTCTTGCCTCCTTTTCTAGCACAATATATGTAGAGGAGGGAGATTTAGCAGGCATTCAAGCGGTGTGGACCATCTGGTGCTGGTCGCTTTACCGATGACCAGGCTGGTTTGACGCTGTAGACTTGCTAGTTTGGCTCTAGAGGTTCTTTATTGATTGCCCTTCACATGCCAAACTAATGCACCGTAAGTTAATCATCGGTCTGTCGACTCTGTGACATATAACCATTAACCAGTTCGTTTGTTTGAGGTTGATTCTCCTGGTTTTTCCGCAAATGCGTTCGCATGTCCACAGAGACATTGCCGATGACATTCTCCAGATGAGCATTCCAAGTGTGGGTTTTGTCTGGCGTGACGCCTAGACATTCACCTCCGTCTCAAATGGAACAATAACCCAATTGAGAGTAGGGGGAAGAAGGAAGTTTAACTTCCTGCTTATTCTAGTGAAGGATTTTTGATTGTTTTGGCAGGGTTCACAGACATTTGCTCTCTCCTGCACCAATCATTCACAAGGTCAATGACCTCTTGGACCTTGAATCTTCCCAGTGATTTCTTCATCCGGGATATCCTGATAGTGAGATAGTAGGGCTGCCAGACCTCCCGCATTTTTTACTTTCCGTCCCGCTTCTTAAACTAAGTCATAATACTCCCGATTTTGATCAAGAACTTCCGAATAATCCCGAATCTATGGATTTTTCCCTAAAATCAGCTTATTATTTGGTCTCAGGAATAGGTGGGAACCTTCCGCCTTCCGCTTTTTATTTTCATAAATCTGACAGCCCTACATACCTAGGCATGTGATATGTATGTTTAGGGGTTTTGCCATTAGAGCTGATATGCACACCAAAGATCTTTTCCAAACGTTTCAGTAGAGAAGATGTTGGGCTTATTATTATTATTATGGGGGCAATGATTGAACGTTTACGTTAACTCAACATGTCCATTTCACCATATATAGTAACGCTGTTAGTAAATGGAACATTTGCATTAGTTAACAATGTCAACGTATACGTTAACTTAATGTGAATGTTCAATCATAGGGCCCATATATATAGTGAAAACCAAAAAAAAACAAAATAAAAATTCATAATTCTACTCAAATAATACAGCTTTTGATCACCCTATACCTAAATGTTTTTTCAATTTGTAGGTGTAGGTATATTCTTTATATTTTGAGGCAGTATGGCCGATTCAAATTAGATTCTCTTTTGTACAATTTGCATGTTACTAATACTAAAGGAAGTGACAACACATATGTACCCCAGGAATCAGGTACCTGAAATGAGCTACAAAGAATGCGTGATAAATAACCATTTTGATTTTATAATTATTTCATCAATTTCGCATATTAGTGCATAGTGCATAAAATAAAGTATCATGCGTCTCCGTTATCTTACTTCGTAGATGACTGTTTGATTTTAGACAAGTAGTCACAAGTGCTGCCATCTGTGAGTAGTCCTTGTACTACTTGAATTAAAGATGAACGGAGAGTTTCAATCACGTGATCACATGTCACAATCGATCTGGTGGGGGTAAATATGTCAAATCGAATTCAATGGAATTGTTTATGTCAAAAAAAGTAGTGTAGGTTGAGGGTGACAGTTTGTGTCTTTGAGTTTAAGCTCCTTTTCCGGATAATTTTTCGGCTTTCCACAGCGGAAAATATGCCATTTAATCTAACGGGTAGTGCTTTCACAAATCCCAACTTGTAGATAGCACTCCAATTCATGATAGTGTAAAAAATGGCCTCGGGCGATACGATTGAGAGAATCGAAGATTTAGGTTCTCATTTGGCGTTGAATATGAACAATTCGAAGGAACCACCCGGAATTTTTGAATCTGGAGCTGCTGGCGAATCCGACGGTATGTATTTTCCATCAATTTTCCCCTTGTTCTTTGCACTTTAACTCACACCCATTATTCGGGAAATTTGAGGTCAAGCCTGACAAGTAGGTACATAATTGTACCTTGAAAATCGAGTTTGGTTGAATTGATTTCTATTTCCTGCATACTAGTGCGTACTAAACACAATACAGAAGTGTTATGATGAGAACTGTCATTTATTTATAAACAAACATATATTTAGTTTATTCAAAATCCTTAACCTTAACTATCTCCACCTCCCACCAACCACCAATTTTTTGTAACTAGATTTGAATGAGTCATTGGATTTTCAAGAATAATTTGACCATGAAATCAAGTCATCAAATGACGAGAAAAGCTTCAACCTCGGCTTCAACATTACCAGAACTATTTACTTTATTTTTACGTAGTTCATATTTTATCTTTGGAATTTTCACAAAATAGGTATTAATAAGATAATAAATGTAGAAATTTCTGATACACCAATGCCAATACCTACGTTATCACCGTCAGCAAATATTGAATCTGCTTTCATTGTTGCCGAGCACATTGCCAAAATATTCGATTTATTTCCAAATCACAGTGGTAGTACAAATTAACGGTAAAAAATATAGGTATAGGTACCTCGATAGGTACCTAAACGATATTCTATTAGATCTGATTTTTTAGCAAGTCTCTAGTTCATTCCCCCAATTAAATCTAAATTGTTAGTGCAGAGTTCAATTATTTACTCAACTAGGTATATTTTTTTGGGTAACAATTGCTTTATACGGTTTTCTCGAGCATGTATATAAGGATTTTTATTGAAGAATATCAATCAAGTCCATTGTAACCAAATTCAAAATGGTAACCACCAATATTTTAGATCTAATACCATTCAAGTCCAACGCAGAGGACAGGTTTTTCATGAGCAAAATGGAGTTTTTTTCTTGTTTTTTTTTTCTTCTTAATTCGTCACCTCGGGTCCAAAACGAAAATTGCAACCAGATTTTTTGCACTCTCCTGTTATTTCTAGTCAAAACAACGGCACAAAGCGTCTTTTGATGATACAATCCATGCAGCGAAATAAAATAGGTAGATAATATTTCTCAAAAGGTCTATTCATATTTCGTATATCTACGCCCCATTAACAAAATTACGTGGACACTTTACGGTCTTTAATCAGTAGCCTACTTTATTGTTTTAATATGATCAAGAATATGATCATTAGATCATTAAAAACGTGTGCGGCAACTATTAATTATTGTTAAATAAATGTATACAGGGCAGGGCCTCCTAGGTTTTACGAAAATCACATCGAAGAGTGACGACGTTAAAAATAGGTTTGTGACATGTGATGTGTCCATTAATGACAGATTTACCACTAGGAGTGCCTTTTCACATGACCTTGAGTAATCCAGGGCAATTATTTTGACGAAGTGTATACCTACAGGGTGGCCTGCATAAGAACCGACACATAGCCGGAGCATAAAGGGGAACCCAACATATTATGTTTTAAAGCAACTTACCCTCGAACTTACCCGGGAACTTACCTATACACGGTGCCACAAATTCGAATGTTTTCACGGGGATCTCAGTTATTATAAGAGATACAGGGCCGTAATTTTGTAATTTGCCCACCTACTTCGAAGATATTCCAAAAAGTGGTCAAGTATTTTCTAATTTACATGTAAACGGTTCAACATAGAGGGTCAAACCAAAAACTATATTGAAGAGAATCCTCCTTTGCATGTTTCTATTGTCAAACATTTCCGATATTCACTTATCTTTTGATAAAAAACGGGTGGTACATATCTTAAAAAATATGTGTTTTTTTAAGACAATTTTCTAGAAAAGTAAGACACGAAATTACAAAAATAACACAACAGAAACTTTGATTCATCCTTTCTCTTTCCAAAAATATAAGATTTATCTCAATAAGTTGAAAATTAACTTGAAGAGGAAGAAAATAATGAACCTCTGCCGAGTACTTAAAATGGAATATTTCAATTTTAGGCTTTTTGGGTGGGCGGGATTTGGGGTGATCGTCAGCGGGTTTTGTCAGCAAGGGCGGATATCAAGCGGTCTTGACGACTAGACAAAATATTAGACACCGGAGATGATAATGATAAAATTTGGTCGTTCTTCTTATTTTACCAGTGCAAAGGTGCGTTCTAAGTTTGGAGGATAATTAGGATTATAATTATTCATTCTTCATTTATTTTCACGACTTATTTTGCTAAGAACAATATATTTTTTTGTGATTATTTTTGACTGGTCTCCATAAATATCTAGTTGGTAGGTATGGTGAAGAGGTTGGAGAAGACTACGACTACTAACAATTTTTCTCGGGCAAAAAAATTATATTCTCTGGAGGAGAAAACTGTCAAATGCCGGATTTGGATCAGGGAACTTTCCAGGAAATGAGAGAAGTATTTTTGAAGGAGCTGGACAGATCGGAAGATGATTTTCGGCTCATTGAAGAAGATACCAGGCTTCAGGTAGATCTCAGTGGATCATCAGTGGAAACAATTCCGCAAAAAGCTAGTGAGAGCTTCGCTATTTAGGCAAGTGTACAAAATGAAGCCATCCACTAGCTGCGCTTCCACTGTAAAGACGATTTTATATCGGAATGTTGAATCAACAGCAAGTTATTGGAATAAACAGAATGAGGATAGATCCAATGAAAAATTAGAAAGTCTATTGAGAGTGCCATTAAAAATTGTGGACTCTTGATAAACAAATGATAAACTACGCAATTCTGCAAAATGAAAAAGTATTTCAAAATTGAAAACACAAGCAAACAGCAAACGCTTGAAATATTAGGATAACATATATCTCCATGTTATTCTAATAACCTACAATGATGGAACAATATAAAATATCCAAGAAGGCGGAGGGTTTTTGAATTTTGCATTCTCACTCAGTTTTCCATTCTGTACCACTTTCTAACATTTTGTCGTATCTCCTATAGAAGAATCACTTTACTAGTTAGAAAAATAGCTTCTAGTTTAATTTCCAAGACATAATTAGTTTTTAGAAACTGAATTTATGACACATATTAGTTTCTATGCAAGAAGGGCTGACATTTTTTTCACCTACTGATTCGTTGATCCGGGTACATACTATATACAGGGTGCCCCTCAAATGGTCAAGACTTCTAGAGCATATTGAAGAACCATAGATAAGTGATTTGAGATATAACACTGATCGCCGCAATAAGTCTTTTCCAAAATACAGGGTGCTTTTTTTTACGAGAGAAAAAATGCACGCCTTTGTTTTTTGTTTTTTTTTTCGATATACTCATTCAATTTCCATGAAAAAGGTCTCTTGAGTTTTTCTCTCCGACGAATCGAACAGTAGGATTTCCTACTGATCCCGAAACTGCAAATTTTTGGTTATCAACGCTTTCGAAAGACACAAGTAGTGATGGTTTTTATTTTTTGTACTAGAAAACGCGTCGGAGAGAAAAAAGTCAAAAGAGCTTTTTTGTTGAAAATCGAATGAAGTTTTAGAAAAAATATTATTGTTTGAATTTTTGGTAGATTCTAGTTTTATTCTATGATTATTAATGTTATCTTGGTAATAATAAGTTATTGTGTCTTCTTTGCTCTACCAAAAAAAATATATATATTTTAATTCTACATGATACTAAAGCATGATTTGGTTTGGTTTGCTTCGATCCGGATTTCTTATTCTCACATACCTACAGGTACTGTTCTTTTTCAAATAAACTGTGAAGTCACAAAAAAACCCTCTCCACCCATTTCCAACTCTCAACTGGTGAACAGGGTTATCCATTACATTTTGACCCCCGCGTGCAGCACTTATTTTGACTGGTGGAAAGAAACTTTTAATAAAAATGTTGTATGTTTTTTCACGTCGTAGCTTTTGGTAATAGCGGAAATGAAAAATCGACTTTACAACATTGAAAAAATTGATAAAGTTTTATTTTTTTTAAATTGAATGGCCAAAATGATATTTTTTTTTTCCTGATTGCAAATATATAATATAATATTATGTTGGCATTTGATTTAGTCGTTTTTGCGCTATTCAAGTTCAAAGTCTCATGAAAATTACATTACATTGATCTGGATTCTACCGTATTAGTCCAGGGCAGTGAAATTTATTTCGACTTATTCTCTCTCCCAGTCGCTGTATTTGAATGAATCTGTTCTTTAAGTGACAAAAACCAAGAATGTTTGAGTCTGGATAAAATTTCTGGATGGGTTCAATGTGACTTTTAACTTGAATAGCGCAAAGTCGTTAGAACTAAATACCAACATAGAGTATGTCCACGGATGGGGTTTACAAGAGGTGAAATGGACCAAAAAATGAAAGATACGACAAAAATTAATTCCTGATAAAAGTTTTTGCTTGGTCGAAAAATAGGAGCTACGATGAGAAAATTGAATTTTTATTATACAGGGCGTCTCACAAATGTAAAAACATGAAATTTAACAAGAGCAAACAGTCTCTTTTTGACCTGTTAACGTGAAATGATAAATACATAAAACTTGCTTCAAATCTAGTCCTAACCCTGAATCCAAAATCCAAACTTACTGAAGGAAATTTTTCTATGAAAATTCTAAAAAATTGAACAATTTTGCAAGTCAGCATTTTACTACTTCCATTATGACTTTTATACCTAGAACAACAACAGGTGATCATGTACAATTATAAAATCAATAATATGCGAGTGGTAAAATGCGGACTTGCAAAATTGATTAATTTTTCAAAATTTTCTTTAGTAAGTTCGGATTCAGGGTTAGGACAAAATTTGGAGCAAGTTTGTTATTCATCATGTCACTTTAACAGGCCAAAAAATGACTGTCTACTCTTGTTTAATTTTATGTTTTTACATTTTCCAAAAAATCAATTTTCTCATCGTAGCTCCCATTTTTAGACCAAGTGACAAAGCCTTTCAACCCCCTTCCCCAAATATTTGAACTCCATTTTTTTCATGATATCTCAAAATCAGTATTGCATAACAACTCACTTATCTTTAATCTAGTTTTTTTAAATAAGTTGGAATTTTTTAAGTAGATATGCTCCGTAGTTTTGTGGCGCATCCATGATTTACAAGATTTTTTTGGGTATTTCGCCACACCCTATCAAATATCAATCAAACTAGTGTTTATACACCCGATCTTCTATACAGTGTGTCCAGAATAAAATGATGTACGTGGGGATATCGGAAACTACAGGAGATACAGTATCGGTTAAATGGAAGAAAAGTTGCGTATTTGCGTGCCCAAGAATAATCTCACTTTGGTTTGTTTTGATTCGATACCGTAATGGAGATACAGGGTGAAAAAGAAAAATGGCCATTTTTTAAATAGCACAATATTTCGGTTATTATAAAAGATGAGGTATTGAAAATTTCTGGATCTGGGTAAGAAGATACGGTGATTTTGAAAATTGTGTCGAAAAAATTGTAGGCCCACTATGTTGCTTCCGGCCGAAGTCAACTTTTGTTTTTCTTATGTGGGACATATTGAATTTTTTCATTTTCAAAATCCGCATTGAAAATGATTTTCAAAAATATGACTTTCATAAAAAAAAACAGACTTGACTTTGGCTGGACGCAACATAGTGGGCCTAAAATTTTTTTGACGTCGTTTTTAGAATTGTCGTATCCTCTTAACCATATCCTGGAAATTTGAAAGTTCTAGCATTTATAATAAGCAAAATTGTGTGGTTTCTTCAAAATTTGCCTTTTCCCTTTTCACCCTGTATCCACATTACGGTATCGATTTTAAATAAAACAAAGGTGGAATATTTTTGGGCATACAAATATGCTGCTTTTCTTCCATTTACGCAACGTCGTATCTTTTAAAGTTTCCAATATCCCCATATAGTGCCATAAACATCATTTTATTCTGGACACACTGTATATTACCTGAAAAAAGTCTATTAGTAAATAATAAAACCTATCAATATCAAACGTTTCGGAAACGAATCTGCTTCCGTCGTCAGTGAAAACCTAAAAATGGAACAATTAACTCAAATTCTAAAAATATAGTTCGTTTTTTGTGAGATTTTGTAGTGAAATTGACTTTTTCGTGTTTTTGGCACAAAATGTCACTTTTACTGACATTGAATTTTGATTTTTTTTTCCACAGCGTTCGTGAAATCATATTAAAATAAGAGTCAGGGAGGTTTTTTTGATCCGTGATCATTGATTAAAAGCAGGATATACCCAAATTTTAAACTTGGCAAAATTACCTCAGTTTCGCAAAAACATAACATAAACACGGACAACCAAACATTTTTGTATTCAAAACGTTACCGTAATACCTACCTATCTGAGTACAAAAACACATAGGTACACATAGCGGCTGTTTTAAAAGTGGAAGGGATTTGCTGAACCCCGCCTCTTGGTACCGTATAATTTTTTCCCCGCTCACCCCCGCCGGCAATACTACCCGGCAAGTCGGCAGAAAACGCACTCTTAACCCTTCAAAATGCCATAATTGAACTCCAATGGACAATTTGCATACATTTTCTCCAAATACCCAAAAATGTACCAAATACCTGAATAAAAAAGTAAACGCAAACTTCGCTAAATGACCGAAAATGGGGCGTGGCCTTATAATAAACTGTGACGTCATCCTCGTTGCTATTGAGTCGAGCTTTTATGCCTACGACCTTGCAAACCGCTCATTTGTACATTATTTTAGTCGATTTCGATTGGCAGAGAAGTTTCTTTTTGTTCTACGTTAATAAAAATGTACTTCTTTTTAATGGGACACCGTGTAGGTATATTTTTATTCTTATCGATTCCAATTCTTTCCTGAATATAAAATACGCATAACTACGTTATTTTTGTATTAAGGAAAAAAAAAACATATTGACTTTTGTTCAAAAAAGAGTGGCCAATCGATTATGATAAAAATATACACGGTGTTCCATTAAAAAAAAAAAAAAAATCGGAATAAAACAAGTTGGTCAAGTTGCTTTGAATCGTAATATTTTGGGTTAGTATATTGCATCAATCGCTACGACTCTAATGATTAAAAATTGTGGTCTTCCGTTTTTGTATTAAAAAAATGAGAACCATAATTATTGAATCCATGTCATTTGTTGGCGTTTTTGGACTGAATTTTTCATGTCACGAATCGACGTATCAACGAATAGTGAGTAGGGTACTTTCCAAACGCACGCACTATTGAAGTGAATCAACGCATTAAATAGGATGTACTGCGTCGACAAAACGAATGACCAGTCGTGTTAACACATAGTGAGTAGCTGCCTTTAAAGTGTCTGGTTTAAAATTATTTCGCAAACACTCGTAAATATGTCAAAAAGAATGATCACACCGATCACACTATCGAATTGGTAGATGGCTACAGAATAGAAAAAGCGTGGTAAAAAAGATTAATGTTGAGGCATCCGTCACTCTTTCTTGCAAAGACCTAACATTAGCAAAAGATGCAAAAAGATGCCCGACAGTCGGAAATAATAAATTACTTCAATTCTA
The DNA here is from genome assembly GCA_958502075.1 of Orchestes rusci. Lineage (NCBI taxonomy): Eukaryota > Metazoa > Arthropoda > Insecta > Coleoptera > Curculionidae > Orchestes > Orchestes rusci. The sequence continues at coordinate 37,638,602 of OY293306.1, forward strand.
AATTGAGAAGAATCATTGAAAACGATGGACCTGGTTATATTCCGGACATGTCATCATTTATTTTCGATGCAGATGAATTTTTATTGTCAGGACTTGAATAATTATAATGAATATGAAAAATTAGCAACAGATGTATGTTTTATTAATAAACGTCTTTTTTGGAATCTTCGTGTGGAGCCAGGAAAATCATCAAATTATGTTGATGATTATAATGTACCTGAAGCAAAGACACGCACACTATAATATGTCGGGCATTTCAAATGTTTACATTACATTTAAAACAGTTTCTATGAATTTATCGTATTTTTGTCCATAGTGTTCAGGAACTGAATATTTCTGGTCCTTTTGAAAAGTTCAACTTTATTAATTATAGTTATAAAGTGAACTACTGTTAACATTTTCGAATCAAGGGTGACTTTCGATTTCATCTTAGTTTATTCAAAAATATTTGGGTAAAGGATTTTTTAAAATGAAACTTACTTTTCAAGCTACCTAGCGAAAAGCTTTTTTTTTGTATCATGGCGACAAGCAACGTATGCAAGGATCACAGCAAACCAATCCAGAGATTTTTCAATCAGTCCAAGAAATACAAACGAAATATACATAAAAAAAAATAAAGAGCGCAAATGAATCATTTTTCCTGCTTTTGGCCTATTAAATACCAAGGTCTGTACAGGATATTTACTTTATGGTGTTTGAGTTCTATAAGAAATGTGTCTGAAATTGATAGAAAGGTAAGACATTTGAAGATGCGTGTTAATTCGGGTTTGGTTTATCGAGTGAAAGTTTTCATCGACCAGCGAACATCAGAAGGACACGCATGCCATCGACAAAAGGATAATTCTATCAGATTCAGTAGAGGGGTATTTGATGAATAAATTGAAACAATGGTTTCTGATTTTCATTTTTTCAAATTGACTGTAAAAACCGATTGGTCGTTCCCAGTATGATGAGAAATCGAAATCGATCTTGCATGTGAGAATACTCTTACGTTGATTTGTTAGCGATGGTGTGTTTATCGTGCCCAAAAACAACATTCTATTGATCTCTAATAATGATCTCAAATGTCTCCCTCATGACAGTAGCTAGCTGACTTGACATTCATACCTGTCACTGATCTGTCGGGCAAGGTGGACGAACTCGAGGCAGAATCGGACTTAGCTTTCCGTCAGAAAAAATATCATAATTAATGAAAACTTCTTTATATGTGGAAGGGGTGATATTTGTTGCTGCGGCTTTGCTTAGAGTTTATTTCTTAATGAAATGTGTCTCATATCAATCATATCATGTAAAACATTTCTGTAACTTATTTTAAATAATGCTCCAACAAACCTCTCTACATCAGTACAAAAACATTTTTACTCATGACCCAATAATTTTCACTGCAATGCATTGAATTATGTTTGCAATGAATCATTATCTCATTTGAATTGTCTTTATTTTAGCAGACAAGGACAATATATCCGTACTGAACAGCCTTCAAGATGTAAGTATATTCTAGTATTAAACAATAAATAATAGGTTTCAAACTGAAGTGTATGACCTTTATGTCACTTTTATTTGCTACATGTTGGTTACTTCCCCATTCCTCATTGAATTCCACTTTATTTTTCATAAAAATATCTTAATACAGGTTCGTCGTGTGAATATCAAAACATGATATTGGAACGACCAAGTTGTGCATTCTAATTATTGTAGGATGACACTCAACTGCTATTATAATTTACCTTTGAGCACGTAGCTGTTATGTTACCTTGTTTTCATGAAACTACATAGGGGTAAATAATAGTCTAAAGTTTAACATTGGAATCTAGTAACATGTTGCCATCCAAAGTAAAAAGTAACAATGGAATGGCTTTGGAGTAATTCGAGGAGTAATTGCTTGCTACTCTTCAAGTGTGAAATTTCCAGGCCCTTGGCGTTCGGTTTTTAGAAAATTGCGTCGGAATAGATCTTAATTGTAAAGACCTTGCGACATATATTTTCCGAAATATTTTGGTTTGAGAAACGTAAATATCTTTCGATAGGTGGATAGCTAGGCGCATTCTAGCAGGCGTTTATGACTTATTCAAACTAATCGGAAATTCAACCAACCGAGAAAATGACCGAGATAATTGTTTCTTAGCCATTCTGTACTCGATTAGTTTGACTCATCAATCTTAGCTACCAATTCTTCTGTGACGTTTTTAATAAGTTAGGTGATGAATTATAGAGATTTCATAACGAACGTTGGATAAACAGGGTGTCCCAAAGTGGATGGCACCGTTTAAGGAAAACGGGTCCTAGGATCGTTCTAAAAATTTGGTCATTAAGGTATCATCCTGCACCTCTACAGCGGTCTCAAGAAATCTATCAATTTCCTTTTTTGTCTTAAAATATGGGTCTAGTTTCTCTCCTATCACTACGCCACTGGGCTTCATAGAAAGTTGAAATTTTGAGAGTGATTCAGGAAGACCCTCTGTTTTGCTCCTGTGTAAAGAAGTGTTCCGTGAAATTTACAGGGTCGTATGAAATCATTATTTTTTCTTTAGGTTTAAAAAATCTTAAAAGTGTGTTTTTTGAATGGAACATACTGTAATATTATCTATTTTGAAAGCCATTTAGAATCATTTCCGAATGATATGTCATGTCCATATACCTAAATGTTCACGTTTTCGAAATAAACGTCTTTTTTATAAAAATCTTCTTTACACAGTGGGTTGCCATATCATTTGAAAAATATTTACACGTTACTAATTCACGAAATAATTTTATAAATAATCATAACTATGATTTTCACGTGATTAGGTTACTTCAAATACTTTTCAAAAGATGTTCCATTGCAACCCACTGTAAAAAGAAGTTTTTTATAAAAGAGGCGTCTATTTCGAAAACGGGTACATTTAGGTATATGGACATGACATGACATGAAGCCCAGTGGCGTAGTAATAGGAGAGAGACTAGAGCTATATTTTGTGTGAAAAAAAGGAAATTGATTAATTTCTCGACAACAGCTACAGATAGGTATAAGATAATATTCTTGAAAAATATCCAGGATGCTCTGAAGAATCTAAAAATGCAATAATATACATGGTGTCCCATTTAAAATTTCAAAGCTACTGCTACTTTCTGTTAGAAACGGCAACGTCGCCTCACTGAAAATATTTTAGATCGATAGAGCATTACCTTGGGACCTTGGGACACCTCATATTATGTTCAATAGTACCGATTTTCTTTTATCCTTCATTTTCAGTTGATGAAGTTAATAATGTCGAATAGTTTTTTTAAAGCACATTATGTATTTTGAAATCCAACTTGGATTTGTTGCTGAGTTTTGTTATTATATGGGAAATACTTTCTCCGATTTATTTAATTCATTTATTTTTTGTCGGGACTTTCAAAGATCATTCCTGCGGGTAATTCTTATGCTTTTCCTTCTTTCTTTCTTTATATTTTTTTTGATTCTTTCTGAGTAAATTCACCGCCGACTGACTCAAATCAATAACTCTAGTCAATATGAGGCTTGTGATATTTAACTGATTTTCTTTCTTAATTCAATGTTATCAGTACAGGGTTTTTCCTTATAATCTGCCAGCCCTTAGGAAACTCTATTTACGGAGATACAAACAAATTGTTCAAATGAAAGTTTCATGATTTTTCCTGAAGATTTGATAATTACTTAAGGAAAGAACATCACTATTGGAAATCAGAAAAATGTGATTTTTTTTTTAAATGGAATGCACTATATTTTATTACAGATTCAAGATCTTCTTAATTTCCTTTTTTCCAAAAATATATAGTTTGCCTGTGTTTGGAGTAGCCGTTTGTGAGTTATGTGACTTTGAATAATATAGTGTAAAGTTGCAATGCGGGTGGATGATGCTATAATTCATCGCAACCATTTTGAAAAACCATGGAAAACCAAGGAAAACCAAATATTTGATAACAGAAAGGTACTTTATATGAGTAACAATTGCTTTTTTTCTTGGTCATCCATGACAGTTGCGATTAAATATCTCATTCCCCGCATTGCAAGTTATTGAAAATCAAATAACTCAAGAACGGCCAGTCCAAACATAGGCAAACTATACAGGGTGATTTTTAAGTTGATACATTCTTCTTAACGCGGTATAGAATGCAAGAAAATAGGAACATTTTTCAAATAAAATGATGTCCAAAAATGCTTCTTTTGCGATTTACAGGGTGTCAAAGTTTTAAGAAAAAAATACCTTTTTTATAATAACTTTCCGACCACTACAGATATTTCCACAAAATCTGGTACACTTCTTTTGATCATTAAATTACATTTTTTGATGTAAAAGTTTTAAAAAAAATTCTACCAGTGCCGTTCGAACATGATTTGTATTGAATTTTTTAAAAGAAAAAAATAGTACGCCACTGCTTTTTCTAAAAATCAATATTATTCTTGAGATACTCATTTACTTTGGAGTTAATTTGGTCTCTTGACATTTTTTCGTACGATCAACGGTCTTCGAAAAAAGAAATAACAGCCATTTTGTTGCATGGATAAATCGCTAAAATTTGATATGGTGTTTTGTATGTAAAATTCGATTTTGTCACATTTGTATCAAAGTGAGGTTAACTGCTCACATTACTACAATTCAATTTTGATGAAAAAATGTATCAGTAGGTATTTTTCATTTTTATTTATATTTATAATTTTTATTTTTTTCTTAAAACATCAACACACTGTATCTCGGATACAAAGCATTCTCGGACATGATTTTATTTGAAAAATTTTCTTATTTTGTTGCATTCTATAAGGTGGTAACAGGAAAGTACCAACTTAAAAATCACCCTGTATATTTTTGAAAAGAGGAAAATGATATCTTGAATCTGTGATGAAATACAGGGCATTACATTTGAAAAATAAACTTCTCCACATTATCCTGATTTTCAATAGTGATATGTTTTTTCGCTTAGTTATTATAAAATCTTCAGGAAAAATCATGAAACTTTCATTTGAACATTTTTTTTGTCTCTATGTAAATAGAGTTTCTAAAAGGGTGGCAAATTATAAGGAAAAACCCTGTACATCAGTGATGATCAATAATAATCGGAATACTAGCTTTATACGCACATCAAGTATTTTCATAATTCATTAAAGTATGAAACTTTAATCCTGACTGTCCCCATACATGGTCATAATGTTCCGCATGGTGCCCATCAGACAAACAAACTATAGTCGTTGTTCATATCTATCGCCTTCAAGTTTTATTTCTACTTCCAAAATTAGACGCTCCAGAAGAACTTTATTATTTTTAGTAGAAAAGGTTAACTAGCACATGCTGAAGTCTTAAAGTGGTTTTAAAAATAACCCAATATTATTCTGGAGTAATTTATGCACCTGCTTTCCAGATAGTTCAAAATTTTAGTCTGTGTCTTTGTATTGTTTGTGACTTGATACAATGGTGTTCTGACATTGTTCTGAGCAGTTTTTGTGTTCCGTGTGTGTCAGGTAACTATTGGCTTTAGAATAAAAATCAGACTCTATCTGATTCCACTAGTATACACTAACTGGCTATTGCGTATGTTTTCATACCAACTTTCGGCTTTCTCCAAACATTGCTTTTTTATGAATAATTTTGTATTTGCCCTCCAGGAGGCTTCTGGCTGACAGGTGTGGAGAGAACTCTATAATAAATACTGCATAAATATTTACCTCTTTTATGCGATGGAAAACATAAAAGAATTTTATTCGGTTTTAATGTTACTCGCTTTTGAAAAGTTCTGCTCTGATATTCTTGAAAATGTGTATCGGCTATAATCCAGTTTATGAGTTTGGATGAAAGTTGAATTTCACGTCTTTCTGTTTTAGTGTAATTTTTAGAGTGACATGTGATGGGAAGTTTGTGTTCATTAGTTTGAGCTTTTTGTGTGTCTTGGTGAGGTAAATACGAATGATATTTCCAATCTTAAATAAAACAAAAACAAGCCAATAGTCAAAATGATTGATTCAATAAATTTATCAAATGTTCTTCGACTTTCCAAATTAATTCTAGGGTTTGGGACTTGAGGTTTAAGATATGGTTCAAGTTCTTATCCACATCTTAAACATATTTTTCTCGTCTCAAGAAAATTCATAAAACTATTTTATATGTATGTATCTGAATTAACTACATCATCTTGAAATGTAACAAGATATCAAGTTGAAAATCTCTTTTGTATTATATTCTTTGATTTTTGAGGATATTTAGACTTTTTTTTCAAGTTTTCTTATTTTTTGTAGACGGTTTGGCTCGAAATATTTATTATTTATGAACCGGGGGATAACGGCCATTTTTGAGTAACGTTCAATGCCCGTCTGCCGAGCTGGGGTTTGGTGTATTTAAATAATTGAAGTCGATCAAATTCAATAATTTTTTTTCCCTCCAGTGTACCAACTCCAAGATCAATAATTGAAATTGTACTAAAAAATTGAAAAAAATAACGATCGATGCACATCTGACGTTGTGATTTTATGATTGTGTAAGTACTAAGAAAAATCCATCGGTAACTCATCGGCAGACTGTTTCAAGTGATAGGTTCTGCAGAACCTTACTTTAAAATTGTTGTGAAAAATGATGAAAAAAATACGATTGATGCCCGTCTGCCAAATCAAAGGTAGGTTTAAAAGCTCAAAGGAAATCTTAAAAATCCATCGGCAGACATATAGGACATATACTTAATACTTATTGCGAATTTGTTGTTTGTTATATTTTCCATTAAAAATTCCCATTTATTATTAAGTATATGTCCTATATGTCTGTCGATGGATTTTTGAGGTTTCATTGAGCTTTTAAACCTACCTTTGATCCGGCAGACGGGCATCAATGGGTTTTTTTCATCATTTTTCACAACAGTTTCAAAGTAAGTCCTGCAGAACCTATCACTCGAAACTCGATCGTTATTTTTTCACAATTTTTTAGTACAATTTCAATTATTGCTCTTGGAGTTGGTACACTGGCGAGGAACAATTTTATTGCATTGATCGACTTGAAACATTGAAATATACCTTACCCCAGCTTGGCAGATGGGTATTGAACGTTACCCAAAAATGGTCGTTATCTCCCGGTTCATTAGGTCAATATCTTCTCAACAAATATGGCAATCGAACGAAAGTTTTTGAAGTATGGACCCCTTTCGTGTGAATTTTCAAGCTTTGCTTTATGATTTTAACCTATGGATCACGACTCAAACTGTCTTCAGGCTAAACATTGTTGAGCTCATCTATGTATTTGGAATTCCGCATAGAATTCTGGACCGTCATTGTTTGGGAACCTATGAACAACCTCTTGCGGCTGCTCTGGTACTCATTACTTCCATTACATCTTATGAAAAATGTGTTTATGAATTCAAAGATATGTCATTAGTTTTATTTGTTATAACATCTGATTTGGTAATATCGCATGTGCCAAAATATCACACAAAAATCCTGATTCATTGAACCAGAAATAGAACAATCGACAAGCAAAGCGTTCAGCACAATTTTTTGTCCAAATTGGTCATGAAAATCTATGATCAACTACCATTTTCACATTCTCCTGTGCTGAGATAATTGTGTTTGTGATAAAATAGCCATTGTTTCTGAATGAACAATCACATTAATTATTCTGAAAATCCTTCTGACTATAAAAAATAATAATGAGTAGGCGTCATTTCCAACTGTTCCGAGTTGATATTCATTCGTTTTTATCGGCTTCATATTTACTGTTTGAGTTGCAAGCGTTGAAATTTGGATAGGGCATTTAAGGAATCAAAATATGTACTTATATTTATGATACACATTTGAAAATGTCAAGTGGGATAAAACCGGGGATAATACTTAAACATCTGTTTTTTTTTTCATTCCATTATAAATAAATCATTCAACCATATTCCGGCTATTTTACTTTTATCCTGTTTTTAATATCGAAAACCCAACAAATGTTACAGTCATGAGAGGTACACAAATTATCTAACAAAATTTGGCATTCTGAGTTGGCATAGAGTTTTTAACATAAGGTACTCTTCTCCTACCACGTTAGGGCGCTCCGTTTTCGAGAAAAATACATTTGAAAATCATATTTCAAACAAAATTGAATATACTCTCAGCGAAAGCACAGGTTTACCTGTGATAGCCTAGCCAGAAGTACACGACATTTTTCACTAAAATCCAAGCTAAAATCAGTATGTGAAAAGATTTTCAAATGCGTTTTTCTCGAAAATGGTGCGTCTCAGGGAGTTACAAGCAAAGAACCTCATTTGTGTAGAAAACTCCAAATTTTTCAAAATTTATAGGCAAAACTACTAAAAATCAACAGCCAAAAATTTGGAGCCTATCTTTCTAAGACCCGTCCCTGTATATCCCACTCCTAAAGGGTATAGAATACTAAGTTTCCGTTCATTAGATAAAGTGTGAAAAATGTAGTGACTGTACTAAATTCTAGTCAATTATCTTGTCAGGTTTCGAAAATATCTACAAAAAACCGTCATCAGGTCTTCACCTTCAACACCCTGTATCTTGAAAACGAAGAGTTTGTGAATACTAGTTTATATGAAGTTTTATTTCTATTTTGGGGAATGGAATACGTGGCTTAAATATTGACGTGTAATTTCGGAACACCCTGTATGGATTATCAAACACAATAGTGAAATACTTTACACACATGAGGGACAGCCTAACCCACTATCAAAACTTGGATTTTATCTCAAACGCAGAACAACCACATAAAAAATCAGAGCTATTAGTACAGATCTACAGAATCGACAAGTTAGTGTGAATTATTAAATTGGAGAGGTGAATGGGTAAACAGTGAGATCCGTATGTTGAATTACAGCGCTATTAAAAAGTAATTTAAATTCTGAAAATAGCTTCATTGACAATACCATCATTCACATAACGCAATTATATGAAAACCACGCTGCTATGTTTGAACATTATTTTTCCAGTAAACGATACAAGTCACATAAATTAAAAAGTATGAAACAATCCACGAAATACCTGGGAAAGGGAACTACACCGCAAAACGGAAGTATTCAACATCTTAGTAAGCACAGCAAATTACTGTAAACGTGTAATCAAAGACACCACCATACAAAACGATATTTGCAGGAAGTGTAATTAATCCCTCGAAACAATAGATCAAAAACAAGTGGGTGTAAACTCCTTGACGCCACAGCAATAGCATTTAAACATAAATTGACAAATTCAGTCCCACAAATTCTCAGGGAAAAATGTTCTGCATACGGATACGATGGTTTCACACAATAATAGAGCAGACCTTAAACTTGAAACTTTTAAACAAAAAAGATAAAATGTGTGCTATACATTGTTATACTCAAAGGCAAGAAACATGGAACAAAACCACATACAAAAATAGAAAAATCCACCCGTCATTATATCGCCTGTAGTCAACATACCGGCTGCCCCATGCAAAAACACAGTAACTGACATTTTCGCCGAAATCGAGATTTCTCACTATTCGAATTACTGTGTTTCTGGCGCACATTTTGGTATAATTGGAATTGAAATCGGCCAGAAAATACCTGAGATTTCACAGTGCCCATACCTAGTAACTGCACTGAAATTTCCAAATTCCCATACTAAAACACAGCAACTCCAGTATCCCATGCTAAAACACAGTAAGTGAAAATGCAGTTACTGTGTTTCTGCAGTCCGGTGTGCACTTACTTTGTTTTTGCATGGGAAATATATTCAACTTTTCACCACAAATACTACAACCACCATTGCGGATACCTAGTAAGTGGCCGACTTGCTATTGAGCTTCCAGTTTTAGATCAAAATTCAAAAGAGGCGAACGTCATGTCGTCGTTTCCGTCGAATTCAAGTGGAAGAACAAAACTCATTATAGATTTCTCATTGCTGGAGACCGCTGAAGATCGTCGGAACAAAATGGTAATAATCATGTTTTTTTTTAACTCATTTGGAATATAAGGACAACTAGAACTAGCTTCTTCTCTCAATCTTAAATGTTAAAACTATAAAATAAGTTAGCAGTACAATTCTGGAATGTGTCTTGATAGATTGCTTTCAAAATAATGTCATATAAGAGACGGTTTTTGATAATTCCCACTTATTTAAAAAAAAGAATCTGCTTATAGCGTTATGTCGAACCAGTAGAAATATTTTCCGCCATAAAAAATGAGACATGTTCATGGTTTACTGATCGTCTGGAGAGCAACGAACAAAAAGATGGATATATTGAATTTCTAAGCGATGTTCTTCACATAACACAGCCCAGAACAACCTGTAGTATATTATCTTTGAGGAAATATTTATTCAGGAAACCCAGGAATTTGATACGAGTGGTGTGGGGACATACATTTAATAAAAACTCGGAATATTTTTTTGCAGTTACTGTGTTTTTGATCCAGAATTCAATTATTCTTTATCGGTGATCGAAATTAGTAAGTGCAGTTGCTGTGTTTCTGTAAAATATATTTATTTTAAATTGATAGGTATAATATGCAGAAACAGTTTTTCGATTGCCGAGGTCGCTTATTTTCCACTATTTTATTTGAAACTATCATGAAAACGTTGCTCAGATCGACCCTTCTATTGTGTATAAATTTGAAATAAAAATTCCAACAAATGGAGTAAGGCTTGTAGATTATAACAAAAACCCGATTTTCTCAAAACTTTTTTCTAAGTAGTTACTGTGTTTCTGCTTGGGGCAGCCGATACGTTAATCATCAAAACCCGCTTGAGCAGCGATCGGTTCTACGTATACGAAACAGATTGGTGAAACGTCAAAGTTCTCAAACTTCGAGTTTTGTAACCCAGATATTGATTTTTGTTTATATTTTTGGTTTGGTTTGGATGTTTGTGTGTTTTTCGTTTATCGTTTTTGAAAAGCTTTTGTTATAATTCTTCGATTAGTTAAGATGCGTTCTCAGATACGGATACGATTAAAGGCCCGCAACGATACGTGCAACGGAACGAATCGGAACCCCCGCATCTATTCTGAGCATGCGCAGATTGATGCGGATACGGATACGTTTGAAATTTAGGACGTGCTTAAAGTGTCTAATGTTGCTGTGAAATGGAGAAACTTATTTTGGTGCCAATGATATTTAGATTCGAAAGAATACATCTAAAATTGAGGGGTTTGTTTTGTGGGAAAACGGTCGGACACGTCGATTTTTATTTTTGGTTACGGTTTTTTTGCTTTCTCACTTACTGTTGAAGGTCAACAATTTAAACATTTATTTGGATTTGTAGCTCCGTTCTTCAATAAATCGTTCCAAATGAACATAACATTTTGAATCAATCGTGAATTACTCGAACTTTTGAGGTAGGGTTAGGGACATGATAGTACATGAAAGTTACTCAGAATTTCATGTAGAAGTCAAAAATGTAGGTTTCCATTCAAAAAAAGTTCATGGCCGTAAACCTGTATACATGAAATAACCGCAGTCAAAAATGAAATCGACGTGTCCGTGGGTGTTCTATGAAGTCAAACCCATGAATTTTAAAAGGGTCTGTTCCAAATGTCCATAAAGTTAGCGAGGCAACTTGAGAATAATTTTGTGGGATAAAGCTGATGATTTGCCGCTAATCAGCAGCTAATTAGTTGTGCTTCTTTCAATTTTGTAGGGAATATATTTTTTTTGCAACAACGTGTTTCGCTTACTTTATATGAAGTTAGCGAAACATCATCTAAAATTATTTGCACAAAAAAAAACAATATGTTCATAACTTGCCGCTAATTAGCCGCTAATTAGTGGTGCTTGTTTCAATTTTGTCGGGTATATATTTTTTTTTGCAACAAACGTGTTACATTAACTTCACATATGAAGCTAGCGAAAAATCATTTGAGATCATTTGCAGAAAAAAAGCATTATGTTCATAATTTGCCGCTAATTGGTTGTGCTTGTTTCAATTTTGTCGGGAATATATTTTTTTTGCAACAACGTGTTTCGCTAACTTTATATGAAGTTAGCGAAACATCATCTAGAAATATTTGCACAAAAAAAGCATTATGTTCATAATTTGCCGCTAATTGGTTGTGCTTGTTTCAATTTTGTCGGGAATATATTTTTTTTGCAACAACGTGTTTCGCTAACTTTATATGAAGATAGCGAAACATCATCTAAAATTATTTGCACAGTTATATAAAGTTAGCGAAACAAAATCGTAAATTATTTGCACAAAAAAACCAATATATTCATAATTTGCGGCTAATTAGACGCTAATTAGTTGTGCTTGTTTCAATTTTGTCGGGAATATATTTTTTTTGCAACAAACGTGTTACATTAACTTCATATATGAAGCTAGCGAAAAATCATTTGCAGAAAATAAGCATCATGTTCATAATTTGCCGCCAATTGGTTGTGCTTGTTTCAATTTTGTCGGAAATATACTTTTTTTGCAACAATGTGTTTCTCTTACTTCATAATATGAACAAGCGGCAAATTAGTAGCAAATTACGAACATATTGTTTTTTTCTGCAAATGATTTTAAATGATTTTTCGCTAGCTTCTCTTCATATGTGAATCTAATGTAAAATGTAACACGTTTGTTGCAAAAAAAAATATTCCCGACAAAATTAAAACAAGGACAACTACTTAGCGGCAGATTATGAACATATTGTTTTTTTTTTGCAAATAATTTTAGATGATGTTTCGCTAACTTCATATAAAGTTAGCGAAACACGTTGATGCAAAAGAAATATATTCCCAACAAAATGGAAACAAGCACAACCAATAAGCGGCAAATTATGAACATAATGCTTTTTTTCTGCAAATGATTTTAAATTATTTTTCGCTCGCTTCATATGTGAAGTTGATGTAACACGTTTGTTGCAAAAACAAATATATTCCTGACAAAATTGAAACAAGCACAACTAATTAGCGGCAAATTATGAACATATTGGTTTTTTTGTGAAAATAATTTTAGATGATGTTTCGCTAACTTCATATAAAGTTAGCGAAACACGTTATTGCAAAAAAAATATATTCACGACAAAATTGAAACAAGCACAACTAATTAGCGGCAAATTATGAACATATTGTTTATTTTTTGTGCAAATAATTTTAGATGATGTTTCGCTAACTTCATATAAAGTTAGCAAAACACGTTGTTGCAAAAAAAATATATTCACGACAAAATTGAAACAAGCACAACAAATTATGAAGATATTGTTTTTTTTGTGCAAATAATTTTAGATGATAATTCATAAAGTAAGCGATACTCGTTGTTGCAAAAAAAATATATTCACGACAAAATTAAAACAAGCACAACTAATTAGCGGCAAATCATCAGCCTTATCCCACAAGATTATTCTCAAATTGCTTCGCTAACTTTACATCTGTTCCAACCTACGCGCCATCACTGTATACATATTTCGAATGAGCCCGTTTTGTGTCCTTTGTGCAGAATTTTGGATTGGGAGTCTTCCAATCGTTCTTTCTTAATAGAACCCTACAGATGAATGACTGTCATGTACCGAGATGTTTCTTGGTTCTCTACGATTGACACAAAACGCCTAACATATTCGCAATAAGAGTTCAAGAAGTCTATATGGAAGTTACCAATGCAGATTACAAAATTCAAAACTAATCAACAAAACTATGACTAACGTGAGATCTAAGTCATAATTATCTTAAAGCAGCCACCGAATACGATCATGTATCGTTTATATCTTCCAACAATATCCATTTTTTTTTACATTCATAGGTTTGGCCGGAAATTGAGTAATATTTATAGTAATACTATGGTTTAAAGCCCCTCCATCTGAACTCTATTGTGGGGTTGGTGAATGTAAACCCTTTACTTTCATCTTTTACCCCACTGGGTTCGATTTGATTTACTTAAACAGGCAAATCCTGTATATCTATAATTTCATTACCTAGCTAATTATGTATTTTGAAATGATAATGAAATAAATATGTATTTAATACTAATGGATTGATTTTTGTATAGATAGTCTAAAAAGTAATTAAGCTAACTCGTCATGTCAGAATATTTTTAAATACACGATATTATGTATGAATCTGTAACATTCCATCATTTTCTTAATCGCAACAGTAATGTCGCCCAACTATTCATTCATAACGAAGATTATTTTCTAATATTCTGAAAGACCTAAGTGATGTAGATAAACTTCAAGCTGATCCATATTCAAGGCTATACCAAGTCATTGGAATTGTACCTGCATATATAATTGTATGAAAGTTAATGAACCAAGTCAATGTCTTGTGTCTTGATATATTGAACCCCCAGTCAATACCCTAGGTGTACCTTCAGTTTGATCCCCTATGACATTCAGTAATAAATATAGGTACCAATTGCATTTCCCACCATCAGGTTGATCCAAAATCAATCATATCAAATGCGGCGAAAGCGAGAGCAGAAAGAGAGAAAGAAAAGGAGAGGAAAATTGGGCATAGAAGGGTGGGAGTCGGAGGAGAGATCACCTACAAGAAGATCCAAACTACCCAGATTATGGGATCCATACAACTGGGTGAGTTTAATTGATATTTTTTATATTTTATTGTATCAGATATCACTAATATGAATTAAATCTCACGGATACTTTTCAAGTATTATAAGTAAAATAGGTCATTGACTTTAATGTTGATTGTAGTAATACATGATTGTTTTCAAAATATTTTGTAGATGATATTGAAATGATCCATGCATATCAAAAATGATTGTTCTCTTCCAAATCAGACAAAGATTACGAATCTTTGAACAACTTTTTTTTCATTCCGGATCATTGGTTCCATAAAAATCAATCCATCTTTCACCATATAATTCGAATCCACTCGATTGAGTTAATTTTATAATAGATTATCTGATGTCTAATTGGTATTCCTGGTAATCCATTTGTAAAATTTTAACGACTATTCGATAATTTGTCATGCTCGAACACCTAGATAATTATGTTTTTTTTTAATTCAATCATTTTGTGAGTAGGTAGGTTATCAGTTACTCCAGATTCACATCTGAGAGCCAAAGTTGGCGCTCGCAACGTTCGTCCAAGTGTGTATTGATAAAATAGTTTTTGAGTGTCTGTCGAAGCCAATGCTTGTGTTGCCGTCTACACAATCGTGAGATTTTTTCTATCTATGATCGTGAGCTTGTTCACTCTTTAGCCTGTTAGTAAGGTGTGAGGATGATGATGTGGTAGAATTCTTGGAACACTTCGCCTATCCTACTTCCCTCAATGCGTGAATGACAGTTTGAACCTGTGTGGAGTAGCCCTAAGAGTAATGGTAATGTTCCAACACGAAACTTGACACATGTCAGACATTAAGGGCCGGTTGCATAAAACTTTGAACCGTGGTTCACTGTTGATCTGCAGTTCAAAGTGTTTATGCAACCGGCCCTAAAACAACAAAACCATTAGCGATGAGTTTGGGTTTCAAGACTTAACAAACATTTTTTCTGTGATGTCAACAATCAAAGCAGCCACCACAATAACTTGTGTTCCATTATTGATTTAGCATTTATTTCTAGTTAAAAAGATCTGAGTTAATTATTTATCTTGTCTTTCATCACAATCATAGAGTTCTTGTATGTCGTGAAAAAGGATCCGATGTCGCGTTTGAATTAATAGTTCCATGAACTTAACTCCATTAATCATTTTTAATCAACCATTTTTTTGAAGTGTGGGCAGAAAGGGGGATGAAGCACTATAGAAATAGACAGTTGAAGGTAATTTTAACAAAACCTGGCATTTTTATAGTTGTGACTCAAAATTTAGATTCGCAATTCGATACAATCATCAGATGACCAAATATGTTATGCCCACTGATTTTTCCAAATGTCAATTCTAAACGATTTTTGTATCTGTCGTCTGGTGACATATTTGAATCTTATCGAATTAGCAAGATTCTCTTGAACATCAGGATCGGATGATTAACGATTGGAACCCTATTATACAACACAATCTCCATGTGGGTAGAACTGTATCATCGGTTGAAGTCTCATTTATACCAGGTGTGATTTTTATTTTTCAATTCACGAGATACAGAGTGACCCATTTGAAAGCGGGCCACCCCCATAACATTTTTAATTTATGGAGCGATTTTGATGATTTTTTTTTTGGAATGTGGAGAGTGGAAAGGTTTATTTTGAGGCAATACGTTCCAAAAACCAAGGCCTACTAGAGCATATTTAGAGGCTGAAAAATCCAGAAAACATATTAGCGTTTTTTTTAAAAAAAATCTGTCTACGTCACTGGATTCTTCATACCCTGAAATGGATCTGTACCAAATTTCATGGAAAAATATTAAAAATTAACGAATAATTTTTTATGCACCAAGAAGTATTCTTCCTCGAAACTCTTGCGACAGCAAATCTATCCGAAAAAAAAACTAAATATGAACATTTTATAGATATTCTCATGTCAAAATACAATGGAAACAAACAAACAAGACTGTCAAAAAAAAAAATAGAAAAAAAATTACACACAGAAATGATATTTTTGAATTGAATATTTTTTCATGAAATTTGGTACAGACCCAATTCAGGTGATGAAAAATCCAGTGGCGTAGGCAGATTTTCTCCAAAAAAACGCTAATATGTTTTCTGGATTTCTCAGCCTCTAAATATGCTCTAGTAGGCCTTGGGTTTTGAAAAAACCTGGGCGACGTATGGCCTCAAAATACACCTTTCCCCTCTCTACATTTCACAAAAGAAAATCGTCAAAATCGATCAATAAATTGAAAAGTCATGAGGGTGGCGCGCTTTCAAATGGGTCACTCTGTATGTCTGAAGTAATATGCATGGAGGAAAGAGCTCACAGATAGAAGCTTACGGTATTAGATATAGCATTGTTCCGAAAATTTGGCTATTTATGTTAGGGTTAGTTTGGGTTACGAATCTAGCAATCTAAAATATTTTAGCGATGCGAAGCTGAAAGGACCAGACAATATGACATAGATCATTTATTTTGACCGCTTACCATTTTCGAAACAGATAAAACACGTTCTGAAAAAACTTATAATTATCCAAGTATGATGACATCATTTAAAAAAAAACTGGTAGAGCAATTCCATATCTGTATAGCTAGAAAAATGACTATTTTTGAACCACACTGTATAATGTACACAATTTTTAAATTACGCATGTAAAATTCCGGAACCAAAAATTCAATAACACACAGGTTGTCCCATGCACATCAAGGTTGCTGGTTCTTTAACTTCTGGTCCAGACGCCATAACAACTCAATTTTCAAGAATTTCGATCTATGTAACAAAAAAGTGTTTTGTTATTGTATCCTTTTTAACACCAATCACGATGCAACGATCATCCATCAAATCATTTTCACTGCCGAAGCGACCCTAGCTGAACGAGGATGTTAAATTGGCGAAATAACCATATTACGGAACTGGAAAATGCACACTCAACCAGAGAATGTCATTTTATATAGGGATTCTCAATAATTGTTTGATGTATAATGATTGGTATGAAATGATGGTATTATTGGACTTTTTGGACTAGCATAAGAAACAACTAACTTATTGGTCAAGGGATACATAGAAGTGATTGGTGATCATTTTGCGCATATTTTGAAGTGATGTTTTTTATTAATTGTTCATAATCAACGTATACATCACCAAAACAGTTTTATTGTTTACTATTTTATGACTTGCAATAAAATACTGAAATGCAAACATTTCGAAAACGGTTGGTTCAATCGAAATAAAAATGTCATATTATATACTTTTCTACTACTCTTTAATAAAAACATGGAATGAATTAGGGAGACTATAACTACATAGTGATAACGTTGAAATAGAATAAAAGCGTTGCCAATTATTATTTTCATGTCGATATAGCTATAGAAAATTTGAATTAAACCTTAAAAATTACTTTAATAATCATTATTATTGACTTTTTGTCAAGATTTATTCAGCTCAATATCATAATTTTTGCTTTTTGGCGCATTCATTACTGAGCTCCGTGTATACGTTTCCACTTTTTTATAAATTATGTTATTTATTTTGAATTTTCGCCTCGGTTATCGCATAATCAACCAATCCGTTATAACAGCATCATGGGACATCGCTATTCAAACAATGCGGTATTTTTGTATCAATGCAAAGATTTTCATATTGTAATCATCTATGCTGAGAGTTTATATCTTATCACGATTCGAGAACGATAAGAGATTGCGCCATACTATAGCAAATAAGTGTAGGAAAAATGTTATTGCTATGTAGCCCACAGTCACACCGGTATATCTATAAAATTAACACCTCGCAGTTGGTACCACTCGAAATCTCGAAACTATATCGAAGTGTTGAATTCCAATGTAAAATGTATTCCGGAAGTGGATATTTCAAAGGCAGCTTATCCTGTATCAGTGTTGTGAAACATCAGTCTCATTTGAGTATCAAGATACAAATAGGTGCGTGTTCTAGTTTATTTACTATAGTTATGTGGTTTACACAGTATACCTACAGTAATTATTATTATTGATTGACGTGACCGCAGTACTGCTAATAACTTATTTGCAGTTTTATTTATCAGTGGAATAGAAATGTCTCCCTCTTGATTAATATAAATAATTATTATGACCGTCGTACGATGTCTTGTAGTTCTACAAAATGATCATTTTGGCGTTCTTTCATGAAAATCTTTACTTTCATCCTGAATTAGCCCACTGATGATGTTTACTCTTTGTGTTCAACATAATTTCCAACGTAAATCTCTTATGAATGTATTCGCAACGTAGCTCCATGCCTTTTGGCCATCTGCCAGTCAGTTTTCTTTGAACTATATTAAACTGTGAATAAATCAGAAAGCTATGTTCTTATCTTTGTCTGATTGGGTGCTTGTTGCTAGGGATTTCAATAAATTTCTTTTTATAGGGTGTCCCATAACTTATCCGCCATAGAGCAGCAGGTGATGATATAAATGAAGATGGGATTTCTATAATAAATGTGGTGGCAAATTCAAGTCGTTTAAAAGATACAGTGTGTTGAAAGTACAACGTGAAAAGCGCCCTCTAGGAAAATATAAAATGTATTGAGATAAATGGCGGCACTTTCAACATTCATTAAAGATGATATAAAAATGTTTTTAGATAGTCTGAATAAATTGAGTTCTCGTTTTGATATCCGGATTTTTATTATTCTCAGGTATTTTTACTTTCATGGTCGAATATCTCGCAAACGACCTGAGATATCGACATTCATCAAGAGTACATTTTTTACGTAGAAAGATTGACTCTTTCCAAGTATGAAGTTAAAACCGTATCACCTTTACAGATTAAAACATCATAGAAACATTAATTCATCATTAAGTACGTAGAAAACGCCCTCTAGGAATTAGGCTCAAACCAATTCCGAATTCGGATTTTTCACCTTCCAAAACGCTAGTATAACAATTTTGAATCCGTTAACTTAATCCGTTTAAAAAATATTGAATTTTTTCGAAAATAAAGTTCCACTTTCAACAGAGTATTGAAAGTTAACGATAATCATTTGCCACCACATGTATTTGACAAATCTTTTTATTTTCATTTATTTTTTCACCTGCTGATCTATGGCGGATAAGTTATGGGACACCCTGTATTATAGTGGTAGGGAAAATAAGAAAAAATGTGGTTTGATAAACTTAACTGTTGCTCGAACCTAAGTAAATTTTCAGTTTCACTTGTTTTTGTCATGCATATTATTGAATTGATCTGATTGGATTATAGACTTATAATAGATGTTGATTTTTAGAATTAATGTTCCCGTTTTATTGCTTCAATAATATCAAAGAACAGTTAGAATAAATTGAAAAACTTCATTACATTTCAAATAAAAATTCATCAGTGATGACTCATTCATATTTTGCTGGAACAAATCAGAAAATTGGTTAAGCATTCATATCTTTATTGTATGTTTCCTGTAAAAATAGAGATTAGTAGGTATGAATTTTCTTTCTACTCTAACATGTCTAAATCCACTGTCATTCTCGACTGAAAAAAGTACCTACGAATCTGATTTGCAACCCTTTTATCTGTTTGACAGTGACTTATAGTTGTCATTGAATTTGAATATATTATACATTTACACATAAAAATTAAAAATATGGCCGAGAATACGGCTTTCACAGAAGATCAAATGAATGAATTCCAAATTGCATTTCAAACTTTTGACAAAGACAAGGACGGTGTGGTAGCTCCAAAAGAAATGGCAGTACTTTTGAGAGCCTTAGGTATCAATCCTACTGAAAGTGAACTGGAAGATTTACTTGCAGAATTTGGAAATGAGAATGGGATCGATTTTGAACAGTTTTTGAAGATTATGGAGAGGAAAACTAGTGATGTGAATAACATAGATCAATTGCTTGAAGCTTTCAGAGTTTTTGATAGAAAAGGAGAGGGGTTCATACCAGCTGCAGAGTTAAGACATATCATGACTAGTTTGGGAGATGTTTTGACTGATAAAGAAGTTGATGAGATGCTGAAGGCTTCAGAAGTCGATTCACATGGAAATATTGCTTATGAGAGATTTGTTGAGAAAATGATGAGATATTGAATTGAACAAATTTTTGTGAATATGAAGTATACAACATTCTATAAACCAACGAGATCTTTCAATGAAATACCTGCTACGTTTGTGGATAATATCATAAGAAATAATACCTATGCCAAACAAACATAATATTATTATCAACTTGAATCAGAAAACGTCATTCCATCGTTAGACATCAGCTACAAACGTCAGCCCTTTACAACACGAACAACAAACCATCATCTACTTCGACATTGGCAAACTGATCAAACTTTGAAAAAGCTCAGTTGAGATCTGAACAAATCGTCAGTTCTTCTCATAAAATAATTCCGTTTCGTTTTAGTTTTAATATGAATTTTTTTTGTAGGCTACCTACGGATTCAAAATAATAATAGGTATCATGTTTTCATATTTTTATTATTACTTAGGTATATGTTTCCTTTTTCAAGTTGATCCACCGAAACAACTAATACCTACTAACTAGATCAAATCTATGTGAAGCCAACTTTTTCACAAAAATCTTGACTTCCTTAGAGCTAGTGAGACCCTTTTATCTCAATTCAGAATGAGGAACATTGTCCACTTCTTCCAAAAATTCGTTTCTTACGACCTGGAAAAACAAAAGCCATGTCTAACTGGGTGATGAGTAGATAAATCAGCAATAAATTATTTTCCTAACAACTATGAAGAAATAACTTTGAAACCCGACAACACTTTGTATCTATCCACTCCTGAAATTGTCCAACAAGTTATCATTGATTATACTGAACCACATAAATGATGTTCCGAAGTGATATTATCCCAATCAATATTACTGCTAGTTTTATATTTTTAGATCAAAATGCATTTTTTCATGTAATACCAGGCATCGTAATTCACTCGAATGTTGGCGTTGGAAGTGCCAGAATCGTTTTTGATTATGTGCTCATAAATATGCATGAGATTTGTTACTCTTAGGCTATGAAAAAAGTCTATTTGAAAAAAAAATGATAGCGTGTTTTCCATTCATCCGAATCTCAGCTCAGATAAATACTAATAGTGTGTCCCAGATTCGTTTCTCTAAACAGGGATCTTGGCTCCTATTATACCTACATCATAGGTTAAATGAAGAAACTTTTAGAGGAAACTTGGTGCATTCGATATCCGGTTTCAGATTTGCTATCGGTCAATTGGTTTTGGAAATATCGGCGAAAAACCGAAAATGGCGGATTCTGTTTTTTGCCAGTAAATCCGAAACGGCTAATTTGACAGCTATGGAAATGTGACATTATCCGGACACTTTTTTGAGACGAATAAAATGGCGTACATGATATGTCTCGATCGTCTTTTGTTTTTCCGCAACCCGCCTCAACTCTCATTTTTCTTATGGTCACCATATTGGATTTTTCGATTTTTGGAAAGAGTGCAAAATTTCCATTCTAGTGATGTCTCACAAGTGCATAAAAGATTTGAATATCATCGAAAACTCACATTTGAGTTGGGACTCAGTCTTACCTAAGGAGGCCATGATTTATTTGCCGCAAAATATGAATAAGTACTGTATCAGCTTAAGGTCAACGCATCAAGCGAGGCATCAAGTGTGCGGCAAATGTGTTGGACGCATTGATTTCTCAAAAGAACATGGATTTGCATCGTGACATTTTTGACGATTAGCGACTGTTTATTGAACAACCCTCACAAGTTTATTTCTGTTTATAGTTGACCAAATTAATCATTATCAATCGGTTTTTCTAAATTGTGTTTTATGAGGCTGCCGTCGTTCGGGATACATCTCCAAATACCTTGACCTTGCTGCTAACATGACCAGCTTTTCTTCATTTGATCAGAGAAATTAAGAATACCGGGCATTTTTAACAGGTTTCGACAATCAGTTTTTCAGATTTATTATTTTAATTTGAAAAGCGTGGGTACTCATTATCAAAACACAACCGTCATACTGAATTAGTGAACGATAGATCAGAGCCTCCTTAGATAAAAAAAAAAGATTCTGCTTACAAACCAATTTTCAGACAAATAGAAAAGAAGGCCATGACATAATTACGAAATGTGATATTTCAATGACTCTCAAATCTTTTATGCACTTGTGAGACATCACTAGAATGGAAATTTTGCACTCTTTCCAAAAATCGAAAAATCCAATATGGTGACCATAAGAAAAATGAGAGTTGAGGCGGGTTGCGAGAAAAGAAGATTGAAACATGTCATACACGCCATTTTATTCGTCTTCAAAAAGTGCCCATATTAATGACATATTTTGACAGCTGTCAAATTAGCCGTTTCGGATTTACTGGCAAAAAATGAAATCCGCCATTTTCGGTTTTTCGACGATAATTCCAAAACCAATTGACCGATAATAAATCTGAAGGCGGATATCGAATGCACTAAGATTCCTCTAAAACTTTCTCCATTTAACCTTTGCTGTATGTATAGTAGGAGCTAAGATCCCTGTATAGAAAAGCGAATCTGGGACACACTGTATATTATCCAAACGTCATCAGACAGTGGGCAAATGTATTTACACATATTTGTTTACTATTGTGATTATCATCACCAAATTTGGTGAATGTATAGGCTCACCATAAAGCATGGATTTGGCATTGTAAAGAATTTGTCCGATAGCGTTCTACAGATCATTTTGATTATGAGTTGAAAGCATCATTTTATCGTAAGATACCTAAGGGCCGGTTGCATAAAACTATGAACTGTAGTTCACTGTTGATCTGCACTCTGCAGTTCAACGTCAAAAATTACATGGACTTTTTTACGTTGAACTGCAGATCAACAATGAACTATAGTTCAAAGTGTTTATGCAACCGGCCCTAAAAATGTTCAAAATGATAACCCTTTTTATCCAGAGACGAGTTATATTATATTGTTTGATATGTGTAACATTGTTATTTTGTTATAATCCACGACCAGTTGTATCAATGTGCATATAATATTAGATTCTATAAGGATATTTTTTTAAGCAGATTTTTTCATGAGAAAAAAAATCATAATGGTGCAAATATAAAAATTGTCTTTGTTTGAGTTATCATCACGATAAGTTCTGATTTTTTTGAATACATTCTTGTTATCAAAGTTGAATGAATTTCTTAGAAATTCATAGATCTAAGTGATCTCTTTTGAATGATTAACATCTGTTATATATTCGTATTTTAAATTTCACGTTCTTAGTGGAAATATTCTTCTACTATGCTAACAATGTGTTTCAACGTCTGAGCTTTGTAGGCAGAGAGTAGAACTGATAGATATGGTATAAACCTCATTTAAAAGTTCACTTAATGAAAGGATCAGCTTCATTTTGCGATATTTGTATCCAAAAAAGAATTGCTGTCGCGTAATTATTCTTGTTGAAAATATTTTGTAGTAACTTCAAGTCTGGTCAAATAAAATCATTTAGTATTCCCAGAGCCATTGCTATCCAAAATGACAATTTCAAAATAATGATCAGTTTGTACAATAATAATTATTATGCTATGTCAACTTTACAAGAAGATAATTTTTGTTGGTTTTATCAAAAGCGGGCTAACTCTAACACTGAGTCAATTTAGCCCGTGCCAAATGAACGAACAATGTCAAACATTTTGAGGTTATTCTAAGGTCATCGCTAGCCAAGGGGTGACTCTCAATTGATAAACAGGCCCTCAATTGACTAACTATAACCCAGAATAATCCCGATCAAAATCACTTTGATCAATCAACCCAATAATAATTCTGGACACAAATGTCTCGAATGTTTGATTTTCTCTTTACATTATGTTCAATGTTAACTATACATCAACGTTTACTAGATTAAGGTCACTTTTATCAGGCTCCTTGAACTATCAAATGTGATTAATAATACCTACGACTGGATCCGGATCATTTTGCATTTGAAATGGGTTTATTCATGTATCGGGAAGATGGGATACAGTAAAATCATTTGTACAGGTCAGATCGATAATAATCATTATTGATTAAACATGCTCCAACAATGTTTAATGATTAATTCTACATGTTTCAAGTATATTTTTTTCCTCAGGTATTCAACATGCTGTAGGTGGTCTGGCCTCCAAACCCGAAAGAGATCTATTGATGCATGATTTCATGACAGTGGAGACCACCAATTTCCCCACCGAAGGCTCCAATCATACTCCTGCGCATCATTATTCAGATTTTAAGTTCAAAAATTACGCTCCAATAGCTTTTAGATATTTCAGAGATTTGTTTGGTATCCAACCTGATGATTTTCTGGTAATTACTGGAGAAGTCTTAGAGAATTAGGTCATCAAGCATGATTTTCAGATGTCCTTATGTGATACTCCACTTAGAGAACTGTCGAATCCAGGTGCTAGCGGATCTATATTCTACTTAACTAGTGATGATGAGTTTATAATCAAGACTGTTCAACATAAAGAGGGCGAGTTCTTACAAAAATTGTTAGCAGGTATGTGGTTGTACTTTTTATGAATAATTGGAAGTATAAACTTCATTTTAGTGATTGATTTATTTTGGAAAACCTAAATTTTAATAATACATGTAAAAACTGCATTTACAATCAATTTCTACTTATTGTACTTCATACATATAGAGATCATTTCAACTAAAGGGATAACGAAAATATCTTATGATATTGTATTATTTGCATGGTGATATTCCACAGGAGAAAATCTTCATTCTCTTAATATACAGGGTGTCCACTCTGAAGTGTCCCACCCCTGTAACATTTTTGTTTATTAACCGATTCTCATTGTTTGTTTGTTTGTTAGGTCTCGTTCAAACACTTTTTGAACATTATACCAAATCAGTTCCAGGGACGTACTTTGGGGTGATTATGGGGGTTCAAAGTGGGTAAAATTTCAAAAAATCGTATTAGGGGATTTTTTAGGAAAAAACTGACAACGGAATCTCAATCAGAATGACCAAAAACCTCCCTGTTCACATTTTCAAAAAAAAAATGCTACTGTCTCGGTTACTGTTTTGGTTATTTTTTTGTATTAATTTATTTGTTAATTTATTACTTATACTGCTCATTGAGTCTTCCTGTACGTTCTAATTAATAAGATGTTAATAAAATCCCAGAATGTGTGTTTTAAACAAAAAATCATCGATACCTAATACAGGGTGAGCGACTTCAGAGTGGACACACCGTAGAGTTATGAAAAACAGAGTATGCGGGAATGGAAAAAAAAACTCAAATATTTTATATGAAAAAAACTAGCATATTAAATTATCGAATTGATTTCTTCACTCAGACCACAAATATGATATTTTAGATAAAGCATAAAAATAAATCAAATTTTATAATATTTTAACATTATAAGTTGCCTTCAAGATCTTGGAAACCGTTGATTCAAGACTTCAAGATATTTTCATCAAAAGGATATTTTTCGTGAAAACTGTTGGAAGATCTTGTGAAATACAGCATCACTTCCTATCCAAGAAATAATTTTTTTGAGTTTTGGTTTTCTTGTGAACGATATCTCGGTTTTTAAGCGAGCATTTTCACTAGTTTCTTTGTCAATGCAAAACTTTCCATTTTCAAACCTGTTTTAGAAGTATTAATGGATTGTCTCACGTCATTTTGATAACACCCTCTGTATCTCACGCTCTCAATAAAATCCCGTTTATCCGAAAACTTCTGGAGATATTCGGAAAAACATGAAATTTGAAAAAATGATTTTGCTTTTTCCTAGGATCATCTGGAGAAATAATTCAAACTAAATGTCACATCACCAATCTACAAAATTGCGTCAACAAATCTTCGTTCCGACGTTTCGTTTTTTTTTTTTTAAATTGAAAAATTCATTTTTCCGTGACAAAGATATACTTTGTGGAGTAACCTTTTTCAAAATATTTGCACTTGAAGTAATCCATGCAATGTGGTTTCAAATGGCAAATTTTGAAAATAAACCTAGGGGGCTTCGAAAACGGCGTTGTCATGCTAATTTTGACAGTAGCTTCAATGTTCAATCGTTTTTTTTTTCACAAGAAGCATAAAAACATACATAAATACAGATACGTGATTTTAACTAGGCAGATACCCTTATTCAATGGAGCAACATTTCGGCTAACAAATAAATTGAGGGAACCAAACAAAACTTTAATACTTTAGAGCATACAAGAAAAAAAACAAACAGAATTCATTTTCATCATCTTGCTCTTTGGGGTAAGTGGACGAACCCTATGGGGGAGAAATGACAATTAAGTGTTGAAATAACAGATGAAAGTCCTCTTCTCGTACAAACTGCACGCCTCATGCCACCAACCCTCCTCGCATCCTCCACATTGGATACAATTCTCTATTGGAGGTTTAGTGTAGGGTTCCTGGCAATCTAGACACAAATATCTTCTTTCCTGTGTTGGTAAGGTTTGTCTCGAATCATGAAACACTTTTTTCTTTGCTTCTTATTCTTAGAAATTTTTTCTTCATCTTCTTGATCAATCTTTTCTAGATTTGTTCCCAATCTCTTCTTTATCAAGAGGTGATGTGATAATCGCCATCTCCCGTCAATTGCCCCAGAAAATATTTTTTTAGTGAAAAGACAGAAATAAAAACAGATAAGGAGCAATCGTGTTATTTTCTATTTTATCATATTCGAGACAATGGTTGACATTTCATAAAATTTGTTTTGGATGCAATTCGTTAACTTGCCCCATTCGTCATGTTTCCCCACTCTCCCCTGCTCCACTGTTTAAGAGCCAATCAGAAAACTCGACAAGTTGGCAAAATACGTCAACCTTCAAATCCATCATTTTGAAACAGGCCATTTGACCGTCCATACTTCATCCTCGTGAGTAACAGTCACCAATACCCACTCGTTGAATGATATACTATTAATTTATTAACTTTACTCCTCCTGCAACTTTACTCATTAATCGAAATCAGCGCCCATCAAGGAATAATAAAATAAGTAAACTGTCGTAGTGTTTAGTTAAAGTTCAGTTTTATTCTCAAATCATTATCTACTAGTATCCTGTGCATAGTTCTATTAATCTTGAATTTCAAACTTCGATTATGTTTGATAAGTTTTCTAGCGTCTAATAGTAAACCAGCCAATTTCGAGGAAATGTGGTTTCAGTTTTCAGTAGTAATGTGCATACTGGTGATCATAGAAGAGAGAACTGTACAACGTGTTTTAGTTACTTCAGTGTAATAAAACAACTACTTAGTTACTTAGAGAGGCTCCGGAAAGTTTTCAAAGTCGTTAAGACCTCACAAGAAATTCAATTATTGTTCAGATTTTCAGACTTTCAGTCGTCACGTTTAATGGGAAATCTGTTTTAATACAATTAGTCGCTTATTGGAACTGTTTAAAGTAATTCGCAGCATTCTTTAGCATTATTTAATGATAATGGTTTGAATTTGTTAGAGTTCAGAAAATCTTGTGACAAATGCTTAGTTATGTTGAGGAGAAAAAAAATCTTCAATCGATCATACAATAATTGCAAAGTTCAACTAACACGAACAAAATTCAAATAAACTGCTCAACAATTGAAATGATCGACTCTGAAAAATGCTACGTGCATTGGCCAGCAAACTCCCCTGATCTCAATCCGATAGAACATGTTTGGTCGGAGTTAAAAAGGCGACTTGTGGTTATTCGTAAACGAGGAGGACCTATCAAATATTGATTGAATTAAAATTATTCGTGAATTATGTTTTGTTGGTTTTTTCATTTTTTTTTCCTAATTTTGTGAATACACTTTTATCTTGGGAATAAACACTGACTTTTTATCAAAAATACAAGGTGTCTCACGGTCTATGGTACCTTAGACGTTTACGGAAAACTAGACATAGGATCGATCTGAAAATCTGGCTCAGTACATAATCGAGTATGATCTATATTTTGAAAATATTTTCAGTTCTGCAGTGTTGCCGCTTCTACCCAAAAGTCGTGGCAACTTTCGTATTTTAAATGGACCACCCTGTATATTATTATTTTTTTGGATTCCTTGACTTATTCTAATCACTTTTGCTCGATATACTCCTATACCTATCGGCAGCGGTTTTCGAGATATAAATTAATTTATAATATTTTTGTCGTAAAACACATCAGTGGATTGAGTTCAATAATTTCGTACTTGAAAACGGTGGAGAGTTGAAATTGCTATGCCGACTAGAGGAAGGTAGGTTTATATGGTTCCAATGGAGAAACCGATCTGAAAATATACAGGGGTGCTTCAAATTTATTAATCTTATTCCTTCACAAAAAATGATAAAAAATCAATTTTTTCAAATGGAACCCCCTGTATATCACTTGAAAAATGAAAAGGCCAATAAATTTCCTTTCAAATGGTATCCCATGTTCCTATACCTAAACCTTCAGGATCTACAAGAAAAATGCATTTTACTAAAAAATAAATTATATTGGTAATACATGATAATATGAAACATAATGTAGTTTCTAGGGCAACCTATAGTTGCCAGGTCACACAGCAATAACAATTTATTTTTAGTAGCAAACTGCAACTACATTATGTTTCATATCAATAATACCAATATAATTTATTTTTTAGACAAATGCATTTTTCTTGTAGAACCTGAAGGTTTAGGTATAGGAACATGGGATACCATTTGAAAGGAAATTTATTGATCTTTTCATTTTTCAAGTAATATACAGGGGGTTCCATTTGAAAAAATAGCTTTTTTATCATTTTTGTGTATAGGAAAAAGATTAATAAATTTCAAGCACCCTGTATATTCACAGATCGGTTTCTCCATTGGAACCATATTAACCTACCTTCCTCTAGTCGGCATAGCACTTTCAACTCTCCACCGTTTTCAAGTACGAAATTATTGAACTCAATCCACTGATGTGTTTTACGACAAAAATATTATAAATTAATTTATATCTCGAAAACCGCTGCCGATAGGTATAGGAGTATATCAAGCAAAAGTGATTAGATTCAGTCAAGGAATCCAAAAAAATAATAATATACAGGGTGGTCCATTTAAAATAAGAAAGTTGCCACGAATATAGATCATACTCGATTATGTGCTGAGCCAAATTTTCAGATCGATCCTATGTCTAGTTTTCCGTAAACGTCTAACGTAACATAGACCGTGAGATACCCTGTATGTTACTAACATTTATTTTTCCCTTAATGTTCATCTAAAAACTCCAAACAATTTTTAAACCATTGTTGCGGAGTGGATCATTTCATTTGTTGAGCAGTTTATGTCAGATCTCATCTTATCTGAAACTGTTCTCTTGAAGATCTAGATCTTTCCTTTAGTCGAACCGTCTGTATATCCTTCAGATATCATTTTATCAGTTATGTTTTTTTTTCAGGATACTACATGAATCTAAATCAAAATCCTAGGACACTTTTACCAAAATTCTTTGGTCTATTCTGTTATCAATGCAACAGTAAAAACGTAAGGCTAGTGGTTATGAACAATTTATTACCTAGCAATGTAACTATGCATCAGAAATATGACTTGAAAGGAAGCACATATAAAAGAAAGGTAAGATTATTCTAAATATCGAATAATGGAATAAGTTCACTTGAATCAATACTGAAAAAAAATCTCTTTGTAGGCGTCGAAAGCTGAAAGACAAAAAAGATCACCAACCTACAAAGACTTGGATTTTATGGAGCATCATCCGGATGGCATATTAATGGAGCAAGATACGTACAATGCATTGGTCAAAACTATACAAAGAGATTGTAGAGTCCTGGAAAGCTTCAAAATTATGGATTACAGTTTGCTATTGGCTATTCATAATTTGGATCAGGCACAACGAGAAAAGCTGGTAGGTCATTATTATTATAACCCTATATCGGGAATTATTGTTGACAAGATAATGCTCACTTTTTTTTTGGACTTTTACGAATCTACCCGTATTGTTCAGAAGCCTGGAGAAGCCTGAAATAAACAACAGCGCACATATGGCAATTATCTCTATTTATCAAGCCAAAAATTTAAATACATCGTTTCGAAACATATACATACGTACTAATGCTCTGTAAACATCCGCGGTCTTATCTGAATTCACGGCATCGGCAACATCGAATATATGAGTGATATTATGTGCCTAAATGTTGCTCTTTCATTTTTAAGTGTTCACGCAGTTCATGACGAACGCAAGCGGACATCTTGTTGATGGAATAATATGTGCTTTTGTTTATTTATTGCAAGATTTATTGTTACCAAGAATTTTTTCCAAGATGGACTGCGAGGCTTCATGTCAGTTCAAGCGTGAACATGGTTTGAGCTTGATCGAAATCTGAACCGTCATAATCGAGTGTTTAAAGTGAGATCTTCTGGCATATGAATGTTCCTAGGGAATAAATAATCGATAGCAGCAGAAGCCTTTTTCTATGCATGTGATGTTGATGATTTTCATTCGACTCTCAGCATTGTCTCAGAAGGATTCTTCAGATCGCAAAAAAAAACAATGCCAGTATACCGGAAGTAGGTACCAACTCCCTTATTTTAAAATGACAACCCTAATGTTTTTATTTAACATTTAGATTATTTTTTGAAAATTAAGGTCAGTTTGTTAAATAATATCTATTAATGAACTCCAAATTTTCAGCTTTTTATGGATTCAAATACCGTAGTGACAGACATTTTATTGAAGCTATTAATGAAAAAAGATGAACATTTATTATTTTCTTGAAAACCGCCCAAGATAGGGGAGCATTATGAAAAAATAATCTTAAAACAAGCGGTATATACAATAATATACAGGGTGTCCCATTTAAAATAGCAAAGTTGTTGCAATATTTTCAAAGAAGCGGCAATGTCGCATCGCTGAAAATATTTTAAATCGATAGAGCATCATGCCTTATGTATATGATCAAATTTTCAGAACGATCCCATATCTGGCTCCCCGTAAACGTCTTATTTACTATCGACCGTGAATCACCCTGTGTACAGTATATCCACGAATAGAGTACCCAATAGAGTACCAAAAATTTCATTTTTTGATCAAAAGTCACTCTTCATAAAAAGGGAGTCGAAAAACAAGAAAACGTGAAATACTGTTAGAAGTAAACTACCTTTATTTTTCGTTTTTGAGGAAAGTGTCAAATAAAACGAAAGATTCTGAATCCTATCCAAACACTAATTACAAATTTCAACTCAGTATTCCAAATTTTATTTTTCTGTAAATTTTTAAAATTTTGTTTCTAATTTATTTTTCTCTACATCATTTCACATATTTATTATTCATTTATTGACGGCAAATGAAACCATGGAATAGAGTATGATGATAAATCAAACTTAGACTTGAACTTATCTAATCCCAAGTATTCAAGTGCTTGCGGTATGTAAACTAGGTATTCATTTTAATGAATTCATGATCGCTGTCTTAAATTGCATATACCCTATGCCCAAAATATTGAGAAAATATATTTGTACTAGTTTTGTTCTATTGTTTCACGTAATCTGTACTATTATCATGTTTTGATTTGATTTGATATACTAAAAAAGTCTACACCATCATTCTCCAGAACATTATCACCCTCATCGCATATTCTAGTAATTGCTGAAAAACCTCGAAAACAAATAATGAGTCACACGGATCAGTAACCGCTAAAATCTGTTCATAATCAATACATCGCTTGAAATATCCCACTTGGAGGGAGCCGTGGAGCCTAAGAATTTTTTTGTACTCTCTCGATGCTTAATGTTTCTTTGTTAACAACACAAGTACACTAAAAAATGGATCTTACTAAGCTCTTCACCTATGTATGACGGGGAATATCGAGTTGAAATTTTAGAATTAGTCTTTGGATAGGATTCATAATTAGTCATGGGATAGGATTCAAAATCTTTTTTCATTAGACGCTTCGCTCCAAAACGAAAAATAAAGGTAGTTCACGTTTTCTTGTTTCTCGACCACCCTGTAAAATATTTTCCAATTGAAAATTGGAAATAGACTTCTTAAGACAAGCAGAATTTTTTATGAATAATGACTTTTGGTCAAAAGATTAAATTTTGGGTCTGTTATGACCTTAGGGTACTCGATCCGTGGACGTACTGTAAAGATTTACTGAACAATGTGTCACGTCATAACATTGCAATTTTAAGACATTTCGAAGCGTTAAGTATATCCCCGTCAATTCTCGAATAACAACAAAAAGAAAAAATTCTTATTTTTCATGGATTTTTGTATCCGGCAATAGAGAAATTTAATGCAAGTTCCCCATTGCATAAGTAATATTTGCCGATTGTTATACCAACATGTGTAATATAGAACATACGGCGTTTCTCCAGATAAAATGATATTATTAACCTACTGTTGTACTGTTTCACCCTCTCTGATCAATAAGAATTTGATGAATTGCGGGATGAGGGCAGGCAAAGAAAACCACTATTCTATTTTGTTACCCAATGTTTCGTGATGAATGGCCACTTTTTCAATAAAAAACTGATAAGTCAAATGTCAACATCAAGTGCAATTTGTCAATCCTAGATCTGCTTGTTTTGGATAATAATATGTTAGATAATGCTTTTAAAGGTTCAAGAACCGCCTAGTTTTTATTGACCCTTGAAAAAGTGGCCATTCGCCACGAAACGTTGGGAGACAAAATAGAATACTGGTTTTCCTTGCCTGCCCTCATCCCGCGATACTTCAAATTCTTATCGATATTAGGTGAGTTCGAGTTTACGCTCTCAACTACACTCCCAGCAAGAAAAATTGTACAGGCTTGAATGCACAATTTTCGTGCTCGGAGTGTTTAGAGCGTAAACTCGAACGCACCTTTAATTAACATTACAATAAACTATCGTATTTCTACTCAGATTAGTAAAAGAACTGCATGATGTATTGTAAACGTACCTCATTGTGCTCATTGTGCAATCACACTGGATAAAATTGCGTCAACATAAAATGAACCTGTTTTTTTTTTTAATATCGCTCGCTTTACTCAAATCGACGTTTTTTATATAAATCCAAATGCTACGAAATAGAATTATTCTAGTAGAAAGCAATTACGGAGTAAGGAAACATCAGCGTCCTGTCTTGGCAATGGTAATTGGTCTCCTTTACCACAGTGGAAGCAGTCAGTATAGTTACCCTCGTGCTGCACAAGATTGCTTCTAGACGTTTCGGAAACAATTTACCATAATACGTATGTTGTGTCTCCTAATTGAATTGGGTTTTATTTCATGACTTTTAGTGTCCTAGTCTTCTATACAATCTGAATCAATACTTTATCTACAACTGCCAAAAAATAGTTGTTTTATGCAACCATCTATAGATACAAAATGTTCCACATATTACACGGCCTGAGAAAAACCCGTGGATCATAGTTCTTTATCCACGGGCAGGTTCTTTATTCACGGGCAGTGGGCCAATCATAAGCGAGTATTACCAGTAACGCGTGGATCATAGTTTTTTATCCACGGGCAGGCTCTTTATTCACGGCAGTGGGCCTAAACACAACTATTTTTGGCTTTATTTAGTGACTTTTTTTCCAAATTTTTTGACAGTTCTAGATAATAGTATATTATTCAATGAGCATGTAATGACAGCAATTACTCACGAGGATGAAGTTTGCGACACGAGCCGGAGGCGAGTGTTGCAATCATACGAGTGAGTAATTGTCATTACATGCGAGTAGAATACTATACTTTTTCTACGGCCTTTATACCGGGTGTCCAAAAAAATCTGCACATAATTTGAAAAGTAAGATCATGTGACAACCAAACCCGTGAGTAATGACCCGTGAGTAATGAATCATTACTCACGGGGTAAGTAATAGGTATTATTATCTATGAAATATAAATTTTTATAATTATCTAATTAAAAACTAAATCAAATAATTTGATAAAAATAAAATTAAATTTTATTCAAAATGCGTGAGTAATAAGCCTATTATTAAACGGTCGTAGAAAAAGCATTGTATTTGACTCGCATATAATAAACATATTACACTCGAATAAAATTAATAACACTCGCCTCCGGCTCGTGATATAAATTTTAATCTCGTGTAATATTTGGCACATTATATGCTCGTTAAATAAAATACTATTATTTTATCAGATGAAAAACTTCCTTGATTGTGCATATTTGAAAGTTGAAACTTATTGTCTATTATTCGTGTTATTTCAAAGTTGGCTGGAGTCTTTACAAGGGGCATCTTAAATACGTGAACAGGTTTCAAGGTTGAAGTCAAACTCCTTTTTTATTGTAACTTCAAAATCTATAGATAGGAATCCTGTAAGTGAGGAGCAGTCTTTCTGTATGCATTTTGTCGTTGGGTGAAAATAGAAACGGAGTTTGTTTAAAAGTGTTTTTTATATATTTAAGAAGATCGATACTAGAATTTTTGCATGTAGGTAATAACTAAATGATTTTTCATCCGTTTCATCTGAATATATCAATATTTTGGTAAATCTTTGTCAAACGCGAGGCTGTTTTTCTTCATTTGTCAACATGATGAGAGAAACATGAGACAAAAAAGGGTAATTTTTAGATATAACAGTACAACATTTCTATAACAAATATTCGGTTTATTCATTATCAACACTATCATCCGTTGATGCTTCAATTGTTTATACTGTAATTAATGATTTGTTCGATATCAATTGTTATAATTTCTTAATAATTTCTATTTCAAAATACAGAATTCATGTATAAATGTGTTAGAAAGCACAACACGCTTTTATCACAATAGCCGCCCAGAGAACGGCGTTCTTTCCTGGCAATAGGTGCCCACAGACCAGCATTCAATACCGTCATTCCTTTCCGTCATTTTTTCCCGTCATTCTTTCCCGTCGTTCTGTCCCGTCACTTATTCCCGTCATTCTTTCTTTTCGAAATTAATGGATAATAAAAATCTCATCACCCACCAACACGTAACGTTTTCCTGCCATGTTTCCATCTTTTCTCATCATGACAGGAAAGATGCAATGCGCATTTACCATCTTGCCCACTAACTTGACGTTCCAAGAAAAGAGAACGCAGGTTTGTCCTGTCGGATTGCAACGTTGGTTCATCGTGACAAGAAAGATGGAATGTCCAGCGTTTTTTCCTGACACTGTTTCCCGTCATTCCATCTGTGGGCGACTATTCATTCCCGTCATTCCATCCTTTCAAAGGAAAGAACGCCACTTGGTGGGGAATGAGATGATAAATGCACATTCCATCTTTCCTGTCACGTTGAACCGACATCCCAATTCGCATTCCATCTTTCCTGTCATAATGA
This sequence comes from Orchestes rusci, assembly GCA_958502075.1. Classification (NCBI taxonomy): domain Eukaryota; kingdom Metazoa; phylum Arthropoda; class Insecta; order Coleoptera; family Curculionidae; genus Orchestes; species Orchestes rusci. Next base: position 37,674,194 of record OY293306.1, read on the forward strand.
GAAAAGATGGAAATATGGCAGGAAAACGTTACGTGTTAGTGAGTGATGAGATTTCATTATCCATTCATTTTGAAAGGAAAGAATGACGGGACAGAACGACGGGAAAGAATGACGGTATTGAATGCTGGACCGTGGGCACCTAATGACATTAATTTTCTCGTTTTGAAATTATTGTATCGACATCGGCTCTTGACAAGTGTCTTTTCGAATCAATCTGGGCATTTGAAGTGCGAAAAAATCGAGTTCCGAGATTCCGTTCGTTAGCGGCTTGACAAGAGAATTACCTTGGCAACGTTGCATATCAGACGCGCGGTTTAAGTTTGAGAATTACAGTCCCATCAACCAGTGTTTCATTCACCATCTGTTTTGCACGCCAAAAGTCAGGTAATTCAACATAACCACGATTTTGTTAAATTTAAAGTCCGTTTTTTTTTTAAAATGCCTGACATACATCAATTTTAGTTTTGAAGTATTGGCACTATTGATACTAATAACGTGATCGAAAAATGAAATGATCTGCATCGTATGTGTACCAGGTGAACCGAAATGCTTTATTTAGGGTTTTCCAACAATTTCAACAATAAACTTTTATTATTTTTTTCGCTTGAAATATAATATAATACTAAGTAAAAAACATGCATTTAGTGATATTATGTAATAGTTAGAATAATTTGATGTATGATTGTTGCAATTAAACATTTTGCCGCCTCTCCACAATTGATGGACGAACGTAGAGACATCATGTCTTCGTTTTGGCCTTGTTTGTCCGCTTTCTGGTTTCGTCTCTTCTGTCTTTTCCTGATGATCAGTTTCACTGCACGACATCCTGCTAGGATCACCATTAGGCTATTGTCGTAATACTGCTGTTGAACGCTACGCCATACGCCATACCGTGTCATAGAGACGATCTTTGAGGTCCCTTTCTTTTTTTATCAACTCTCCAAAGCTATCTGTTTGCTTGAGTATGGGCTCGGTGGCTTGGTATGGAGGTTTTTGGTTGACCAGGCTGCCATTGAAGATGATGGACAGTATTTTGGAGTAACTGCCTATAACAGGAACGCTTCCGCTTCTAGTGTGTGTCAAGATGTTTGGCTTTGTCTGGATGATGCATTCTTGGGGTATTTGGATTTTTCTGGTTGTATTCAATACCAAATCTTTCCGGATGCCGGCGCGCCGTTGAAAATCACTGCGACTGTTGAAGAATTTGCCATGAACATCCAAGTATTCGTTGCGCATAATTTCAAAGTATGCCGTTTGTTCTGTGCTGTTGGCTGTTGGATGTGACAATGTCTGGGAAGTGGTCGTTCGTATACTTCATCGATGACGCAAGACGGGTTTGATTCAATGCTTCGTATGGAGACAGGAGAGCAGACGAGCTTTTGCGGATGGAGTGGATACACTGTTGGAGTTCACTTTCTTGAAGCTGAAAATATAATTGAGTGTCATGATCGACTGCTGTGCACTCGTCTGATAGGTACCAGGTCCATCCGTCTTTAAGTAATTCATTTTGTCTGTTCTAGTCAATGCAGATTTTTCATGGATGATGTTTTTGAAAATGTCACAAATCATATTTGACATAGAACATTGGAATCTGTAGATGCTGTTGGGGTTGATTAAGTTGTACTTGTTGAATCGGTGCTATGACGTTTTGCTAGAGTTTGATGGTCAGATCGTCATCCACTTGTTCGAATTGTCTGCGGATCTCTTCTGATACGTTTTGAGTGCAATATTCGTTTTCATTTTCTTTTTCGTTGACTAAGATTGCTTCATGGAGGTACTGGATCACATCCCATTGTTGGTTAACTTTTTCTATAAGATGCTTGTAGTGATACTCTGCTTTGTTTTGTTCCAACTCTGATTGTATTTGCATAAGTGAGTCTTTCAGTTGTTCCATTTTGAACTCTTTCATTTCTATCCGTTTTTGTTGGCTGCTGGAGAAAGTGGGATCAGATTGGGTGGTGGATGTAGCTGCGGTCTCTGGGCATGTTAGTAAAAAGTAGGTCCAGAATTAGTCATATTTGGCAAACACTTGTTGAAAATAATATTTGGTTTTTTAGGGATGCTCGAAGTCCTTTAGTTTTCTGATTGAATTGTCGTTCTTCCCATAATTTTTCCAGTTGTTTTCATAGATGTTTTTGGATGTAGGATTCTGTTTTTCTGGTTTGTGAGCCTTTTTTGCTGTGGTTCATCGTCACATTTTCTTGTTCTAGTGCAAGGCGGTCGAGCTCGTTCTTGTCTGCCATTGTGTTTGACTGGTAGCTTTATTGAGAGTTGATCAGGATGAATGACCAGCGAGCCTCTATGGACTGTCCTTGTATGGATGGTTGAACAGCGAGCCTCTGTGGACTGGCTGGTGACGGCAGGCGGCTTGTTGCGGTCTGGAAGACGAGTCTCTGTGGACTGGGGCCCTTGGTGGGGAGGGGGACGTATTCATGTGATATTACCACAGAGTGTCTGCTTTCTCGAATATGATTCGCCATGTGATGATATTAAACGATATTTAAACAATAATTATATAGGTAATTTTAGTTAGCCGAACTACTCCCAGGAAAAATATGATTCATTATGATAAGACGTACAGCTATGCGGTATAACGTGTTAACCACTCAACTAACAATAATCTGTTTTATAAATGCTCTAAGAACGTTAACGCAGAACTATTTTTATGAAACAACAGTGTCGCTAAAAACGTTTATACAAAGCTTATAAACACAAAAAGGGCGCACTTTTGTGCAGCAATTTGCTCAATTTGTTTTATTATGGCTTCCAAAGCTTTCATCGGACAGTTTTATAAAAATGTACGGAATAATTATTATAAAACATGTACTGTGAAACAATTTTATAATAAAAAGGTTTTATAAAAGTTGTGTTATTATAATATCCTGGGTAGCTTTTTTGTTTTAACCAACACCATAAAAGTAAAGTTTTGTTGTGGAATTGTACCCACTGAGAATAATGTATTTTTTGATGGTCCTCAACATAACTAAAAAGCTAAATATCGCATGTTTTTTGACGAATGAAATTTTTTCATTTGGACTGTATTGTGATAGAATGATTCAGATGATCCATCTTAGATAATCATAAAATACTAAATAGTTATCCACAGCATTCTATCATTGGTTAAATGATTTTTTTTGTAACAATTTTGAAAATGGCCGACTCACTGATGGGCAGTCAAAATAACAAAAAATATGGCTTCCATGTTATACAATAATTTCATTCGTTCGCAAAAGAATGACCTTGTATCAGATGATACCGGTATAAATATATTATAAAACAAATATTATGTTCGATAAGCAAAAATATCGTAAAGAATCTATTGTGTAAACGCTTATAAAACAATATCAAAATTGGTCGTAAAACCATGTAAAACTGTTTTGTATTTTTGCCCCAATAATGTTCTTACGAGTACACATTATAAAGCAAAATCTTTCTCAAGAGCTAAATAATTTACTTGCAATGTTTATATAAAACAAAATGGTGTTGGAAGAGCAGTAATAAAGCAGTTATAAAACAAAATAGCACCAATAGTTGAAAATTATTGTTGTGCTAGTTGGGCAGAAATAAAAAATTTATTGAGGATAAGACTTCAAAAGACATCTTCGATAATATCATTTGAAAATCAGTCCTCATCTTCAGAAGATAAATAGTCATTATCAGAATCAGATGATGAATCCTTATCAAATGATATTATTAAAGGAGGTACTTCGTTAATACTAGTTACACCCATGTCTTTTGTCCAGTCGTCTCTAATTAATTTTTCTGTATGGTCAACACAATTATTCCACATATCTATACTGAATTTGGATAATGACTCGGACCACACTTGTAAAACTTTATCACTACCGACTAATTTAGAATTTGTAATGTTCTTGTTGTAATAAGTTTTACAAGATGTCCATACCATTTCAATAGGGTTATACTGACAATGATATGGGGGCAGTCGAAGAACTTCATAGCCTTGCGACTGAAGAAACTCGTCGACTACGTAGTTTTTACCACAAGAATTTTTAGCCAAAGGTTCTGCCAAATTCCACAATTGCATTCTGGTACAATCGGGACTGCATTCAATTTTATGTTTTTCCAAAAATGCCGAAAGGGTCGATTTGTTTGAAAATTTTGTAACCGGTTTTTCCGAAAGTACTGAGTGGTATGGCGCATTATCCTCCACAACGACACATTTCTCTTTAATTTTGCCCAGATCCGGAACCAATTTATTTTTAACCCAATCCATAAAGATATCTCCATTCATTGTTTTATGATAATCCCTGTCATTATTTTTACTAGAAAAAAGTAACCCACAATTTGGAAGAAACCCGCCCCTGTACCCAGCATGTAAAATTGTGAACCTTTCGCCCTCGCTGCAAATTTTGATATTAGTCATCCTGCGATCATATTCTTTTACCCACATTCTAATCTGCCTTCCATTCCGATAAATCCACGTCTTGTCCAAAAAAATAAAAACCACGTTTTCAGTAGAATTTTCATATTCCAAATATTTTCGCAAAAAAGTTATTTTTAAACGTTTTACATGACTATTTTCGCATAAAATTTTCCGTCCATCTATTTTTTTAAATTTAAAACCCATATCCCTAATTATTTTGTGCAGAAGACTCCTCGATCCATCAAAATCAACCACTTCCCGCACGTGACCTAATATTTCTGTCAGACAAAAATTTAGCCCCTCTTCCAAACTTTTAAAAATATATCTCCCAATTTCCTCCCTCAAAAAAATGTGGTTAAACCATGGCCCTTTCTTTTTTCTTCCCCTTTTCACGCTTCTTTTCTCTGCGGTTGTTTCCTTTTCTTCAAGAACTTTTAAAATAGTCTTCTGATGAATCTAGAAAATAATATATATTATGATCTACAATATTAACATATGTATTTCTATAGTGCCTAGACATTATTCGAACTAATGAGATTTAGTAATGGCCACGGTGTGAGATAAATAGGTGGTGTCACGCGCCATCTCAACATACAGACCGGTTGTCTCATATTTGCTAACGCAACAGAGACGAAATTGTGCGACAAGGACGCACTGAAGTGGGCCTAAAATATTTCTTCCGGCTATTAATGCGAGCGATGTAGGCGCGTCAAATTATAAAAAAACGAGTTTTTCATGCTTGATTTATTGATTATTTTATTAGTCCCACCTTGACGTGTCAACGGCAAATTTGTCGCAATTACAATAATTTTTGTGTAAGTTATCAAGTAAATCATGGGAAGAAAATGCTGTGTGCCGAACTGTAAAAGCGGGTACGCTACATGTAAAGAAAAATATTCCATATTCGCAATTCCTAAGAACGATTTAAGAAAATATAACCAGGCAATTCCTCGAAAACACAGAAAATTAACTGAAAAGGATTGTGCCTGCGAAAGACATTTTGAACCGGAATGTATAGTTCGTTTTCTAGAAATCGAGTGAAACAAGGTGAGTATGCAAATGTCACACTTTCAATGTTTGTAACAAATAATCCACGAGCATCCCGAAATATCCTAATAAATTAATTAATAATTAATTAATCACTATTCTGCATTGGTGGATAATAGATTGCAAAAGACTTGAAAACATGTTGAATAAACGTTGTTTAAATTTTAATTTTGATTGATTGATTGATTTTCACAATTACTTTTATATTCAACTCGACATTTAATTTTGTCAAACACCATACCTATTAGGTATGTAGTAGATTATTACTTTTTTGATACATATTACAGATAAGCATAACTTTGGCATCTGTATTTAAATCAAATATTGTTTTTCATTTTTATATAAATAGATATACATATTATTTATGATCAGTGTCTTATTATTTTATCATTTTGTTTTTCAAATTGTTTTCATCATCCATGATCATTGAATCAGCTGTAAAACCATCTCACAGGAAGAGGTTAACAACAATTACATACTTATAGAGATGACAAACAACAAATCCTTTTATATTATGCCTGGCGGTAAAACACAATCACTGGCGACAACGGCGTGAACGCTTGAAATTGAAAAAAAAATCTTGCATTTTCGTGGAGATGAAACTCGAAAACCATATGAGCTAAAAATTTGCCAGCAGGACTATTTTGTAGAAAATTTCCTCAGCTCCAATTTTTAATAAGAAATTTTTGTTGTCAGAGTAGCCATTTAGGCTGCGTTTGCAAAAATTTGCAAAATAACCCATATTTGCATTTTTTAATGATTGTCTCAAGCCTTCCTGGAGGTCTTGATTCTTAATTTTTAATAAGAATTCCCTAATAAAACATATACTCGATTGAAACCAACTAACCCAAACCTTTTTAATCAAATACTATGACCACAGGAACATTTTGATTGATACCCGTCTAAAAATTCTTCGGCCCACTAACCTGTCTGACTACTACGGCCGGCGTTAGTAGTTTCGAGACACGTTCTGCCGGCTCGTGACATCACCTATTTATCTTACACCGTGGTAATGGCTCACGGCTCTATAATGGATGAAAGCGAAATCAATGACAAAAAACATCAAAAAGTAGTATTAAAACAATATTACTCGTTTTCCAATAAATATTACCTTGAATGTTCTTGATAATCTATCTATGCAGTCATTCCGCTCCTTGCATATGTCTCCAGACGCCCGATACGCATTGTTGATCGCAGCTTTTATCTCTGCAGATAAATGTTTACCATACGGCATGATGAAATTTTATAAAATTTTGACATATTATTATTATCATAGTCAAGGTGAAGTTCGGTGTTCCGTAAATTCTTACCCAGTCTACCATTTCCATTTCAAATACGCTAGGTTTCTGTGACGTCATAACGTCAGCTGTCAGACGGAAATATCCAAACAAGCTATTTTTTATTACCTCAAAAGCTGACTTTTCACTCGGCTAATCATATACGCACTAACGGGACACACGATATATGTACTAAACCCAAAAATATGGTCCAAAGAAGTCCAAATTAAACACAAACACTGATTTAAAACTCACAGAATACAAAACCACAAGTCACAAAAGCTTGTTTGGATACCAAATTCGGCCACGACCAATCATATGGTACCTGTGACGTTTTCAAAAACGTCGCGTATTGCGAGTAATCTATACAAGATTGCCAACCTTTAACCTACAATTTTGGCACATGTCAGGCATTTAAAAAAAAAACGGACTTTAACATTATTGATTTCTTTTTAGCTCTTTTTTAATCATTGAAATGATTGTTCCGTCATCGGTTCTTGACAAGTGTGCAAAGTTTCGAATAAATCTGGGGTGGGTAAAAATTATCGAGTTTAAGCAAGCTCTCTTTGTCATTATCAATTCGTTATATCTTTCTTCTCTCTTTTGTAACAAAATCTCAAAACGTTCAATTTTTTCTTATTCACTTCTCATTGTCGACCAAAAATCAGAACGTCTCAAAAGATATTTCATTTAAAAATGTACAAAATACATTTAGACTAGAAAATCTGCTCCTCACTGAGTGCAGCAAGCGCATTGGCCTAGGCACATTATTAAAAGGGGTCTCCGGATTTTTTTAATCTTGAGATGCATGCATACATCGTGTGGCTATTATTTTTCTTTCAGTTTTATTCTTTACGGAGCGGCTATATCTCGACAATAGTAAGACCTAGAGGTTTGTGAAAAAATCTCTATGAGCAAGTTGGTCTAGAGAAGTTACTGGAAATTGTTTTTAATCTCGTTCCTCGACCGCTAGGGGGCTTAATTGCTATAAAGGAACATAAAGTTCACTCTGTCCCGGAAAGATACCCGATGCGCTATAACTTTGAAGCCGCCATTTTATAGCTTGGGTATTACCAGATCATTTTGATCCACGACATTTTTCCGTATCTGTCATAATAACAAGAGGGGGGGGGAGTGCAGCTTTCAGTATTCAAATCGCAATATCTCCTGAACTATTCAATCGATTTGAATAATTTTGGCCTTGCTCAAAAGAGCATTTTAGGGCATTTTAAAATAATTTTCTGCTAGTTCAAAAAAAACATAATATGGAGCGCTATGTAGCATTTTTGTGATTTTTGGAAAAAAATTAAATAATGGAACGGTACTATTTTCTTGACGGGTCTTAACCACCATAAAATAAGCTAAGTTTTAGTTAAAACCGAATCGTGATATCTCCATAATGATAATGGAGATATCGCGATGCAGTTTTCACTAAAATTCAACTATATTATAACATAATATTAAAATCGGTCGAACGGTTCAGGAGATATTGGAATTCAAATATTGGATGATGCATTTTCACGGCTCCATATTTACAATGTGTTCATGAATGACTGGCTCTGTCTATTTTATTTTCAGTGTAAGCTCTACACGGTTTATGTTATCATATTTCCACTACTGTTTTTAGTAATTGTTCCAGCTAGTTATAAATTCGCGTCTTAAGCAAACATTTGTGAAGCTCTCATCACAAATGTTTGCTTAAGATGTCATCGAAGTGAACCCTGAGATAGAGAAAACAACCATTTAGAATTCGTCAATCTAAAATTATGCATAATTCGATAAATTCGTGAAAAGCAATAGTTTGTTGTGACTTGAATAAACTCTTGATGTAAAACTTGAACGTCTTTCAGGAAAAGAAATCCCAAACGAACATTGAACACATACCACAAGATGGCGACGTGGGCGGCCCGAGTAGTTTTATGTTGCATGAAGAACGTGATAGAGAGAGAGAAGACCGGATAGGTGCCGCAGCATTAAACAGGAGTCGGTCGATAAACAGACAAAGACTGGTAGCTCATTCGACGGCCATGGAAAGTATACAGGCCGAGTCTGAGCCTATTGATGAAGATGATGATACGCCGTAAGTCGCTAAGTTTTTTATTTAAGAAAATACCGGAATTAGCAGGAAATGAAATTATTGTCAACTTATATCGATCCCATTTGAGAAAAATATATGTTCTGGCAGGCCTGGTGGTATTCCCGCACGAAACACGAAAGGCGAACGACTTCTTTTATTCATCGGCATTATCGATATTCTGCAAAGTTATAGGCTGAAGAAAAAGTTGGAGCATACCTGGAAGTCTATGATACACGATGGGGTGAGTAACTTTGAAAATTCAATAGCCTTCTCAAATCAAAAAATGTTGTTTCAGGATACCGTGTCAGTTCACAGGCCCAGTTTTTATGCTCAGCGTTTTCAGAAATTCATGGCCGATACGGTTTTCAAGAAAATTCCTTCTCGTGAGTATAGTAGCTTATCCATCATGACTGTGTGGTATCAATCTTTTCGTGTAACGGGTGTTCAATGTTACTTTCTTTCAGTGTTTGACAGGAAACGTTAAATGTTTATTGAACAAAATTAACCGTCTGTCAATATAGGGTATTTTTCTATTAATCTTTATATTATATTAATCATGGTATCAAGAGTTCGACGTATGCTTTTTGATCTTTCTACGTAGCTAATCAGTTTTTTCTTTCGCTAAACTTTTTGTTGGAAATAATATGCTGGGAAAATCCTTATTAAATCATAGCCTGAGAAACAGGGATTTCTATTAAATCAACGAACCCAAATGAAACATAATACATACAGTTAGTTATCACTTTGAGAAGATATTATAAATACCCTATATTGGTTATAATAATACCAAGAAAACAATTAATTGGTCAAACTGATTTGTCGTAACGTTTCCTAAAATGCTCCTTCCATTTGTGAACTGTAGACCTGATATTTGTTGGTGTTGAAGAACCACAGTAACTAATTAGGTCCCGATTTGATATGTGTTAAATTCCACTACATGTGTATCAAAAGACATACCATCAGTTTATAATAATTATTGTATCATTCCATGACAGGAATACCATCTCGATGATGAGGAAAATGGTTATTTATGAAAGTTGATGAGGGGGCCAAGACTTGAATATTAGCTACATTCATAATTTATTGTATTTTCCGATATCTAATATCGAGTTTCTCAACATCAATATGACAACAATGTCAACTTATTGATCCGATAACTTGACGTAATATCATTGAGGTTGGTTGTTATCGAATCAATAAACTTATCGAATAGATATCTTGTTCAGAAACTGGGGGTTAGTGATATAATATGTATGTTTTGAAAAACCTGGAAAATTTATATTTTCATCATCTGAAATCACTTCTTGCTGATCCTTTTTTTTATGGGTTCAAGTATGTTATAATAATAGCTTTGTTCGTGCATTTAGAAATGAAGAACGTGCGCATATATTGGGGATCACATCATCAATTCTTTGATGTCTCCCCTAACTTTGAACCGTAATATACCAGAATGATCCCCAGTGATGAGCACGTTCTGCATTTCTCAGCACAGTGGTGACAGCTGAGAACGTCAAAATGGTAATTGGTTGCCATTTTGAAAAAAAATACTGCCTTGATATTAAAAAATTAGAAAGAGATGGCGACTTCAAACTTTCAGTGAGTAATAAGATTGAAGAGATCTTTAAAATGAGGTATCACTCGACACCCTTTCCATTTGATTTTTTTGTTCAAAATGATGCCCAGCTGTTATTTTGACATTTTCAGCTGTCACGACTATGTCAAAGAATTCAGAACGTCTTCACATATGGTGTGCCCAAAATTCGTTGTAATATTTTGAAGCGGTTCAAAAAATAGAAGGGGGGGACATTGGATGTATCAATATATCAATAATGCACAACTTTGAACAAAGTCCCGTTTCTAATGGTTTCAGCTTTCTAGTAAAGAAGCATACTTTTTTTCCATTGGCCGTCCAACTTTTTTATCACTGATTGCAGACCTATTGAATATTTATAAACAAACAAGAAGTAACCATTTTCCTTTAACTAACCCTTGGTAGTTCACTTTATCCCTAATTGTTAAAGTAAAGTAGTAAATGTTGCTAACGCAGCAAGAAAGTAGTTCGTATCTGATTTTGTGTGTGTTTTCAATGCTTCGTTGTAGTGGACATGCCCGAAATCAAAGGCAATCATCGTAAATTCCGCACCCTGGTAACGAGCTATATAGGTAAAGTTGGTCTGACTGGTTGAGTCCAATGAAGAAAAGTTATCAAAAACATTGTAAATGCATTAAGCTTTGAGTTGGTCTTTTTTGATGGCTTGATTCACTGGACTGTTTTAAAAATAATATTGGATTCGTTTCATTTGATGCCAGTTTTATTTGTTTAAACAGTTGTTTCAGTCGATGATTCTTAAGTTATTATATTTATTTATTCGAATATAATACATGATTTTTCCTGAGTAAGTGCAGAAAATTTGAGGGCTTAATTTTGGAAGCCTCATGCAAAAGAAGTTCACAGCCGAACATGATTCGTTTCGGGGATGGAGTGATAAAAATGGATTACTTTTGAATAGTTGAGAAAAAAATATTCGCCCAAAATTGGGAAAAAGGTATAGGAACTTGTTCAACTACGCTAGAGATGAACGTCGTCAGGTAATGCTTGCATACTTCTGCAAAGACGCAGGTGACTGACTCTCTTGAGCGCTGAATTGAGTGCTGAGTATGTGATAGTCACTTCCTCATTGTTTGTAGTTTTTAACAAGTGGATCTGGCTCCCAAGAAACTTAGTAAACAGTTGAAAAAAAACATGTATACATAAAAAAACTGTGAACTTCAGGGTTAGGCAATTGGAATAGAGAACAATGACGTACCTCTCCATTGAGAAACCCCAGGAAATCCAGATTTGTGCAAATATCTATTTTTTCCTACGATAAAGTAAAGAAAAATACGAAAATACACGCTTTTATGTGAATCGAGAATCTGCCCTCAAATTTCTAGCACTTACCTAGAAAACACATAATACCATGATTTCTTGTTTGAAAATCAGATTTTTCTTGAAGATCGTCTGCTGAACAATACAAGTTTGCTTCTGAACTATAATTTGGAACTAGTGCTGCTCTCATTTGATTTCCCATTCATAAGTTTTAGTTTGTTATGCTCCAGTGTCAGTGTTATCATTCCATATTCATATATTTTTGCAAGAAACAAGATGAATGGTCAATGTTTTTGGCTAATTTTGTCAATTATCTCTAGTAAAGGGTCAACTATAACTCCCTATTGATGTGGAGAAATTTATATTTTACAAAAATAGTTATTTTCCTAACAAGTGCGGAAAGTGATACTTTCCCGCACGCGACTGCTGTTGACCCCAAGCAGTCGAGTGCGGGAAAGACGCTTTCCGCATGAGTTAGGAACATTTTTTTTTTCTTTCTACGAACGTGCTTAAATAGCCACTTTCCCGCACGCATTTGTGACGTTTCCGTGCGGAAAAAAAAATATAAAAAAAAGTCTAATTTTCCGAAACAAAATGCGTGCGGGAAAGTGGCTATTTAAGCACGTTCGTAGAAAAAAAGTCATTTATGAGGGAATTATAGGTCAATGTTATTTCCACCATTCTACATCTTGTTGTTTGAATTTAGGCTTACTAATATGTTGTACAGGCTTTGTAAAGTTTATTTAATTATTTTGCAGTTTCATATGCTTCCTAGAGTAATGTACTGGGTGGTTATAGCTAAATACATTTATGCATTTCAAGAAAAGTGAATAAAATGTGATTTTCTATTCTATGAATAAATAATGTTACACCTTAAAAACTTAACTATAACGCCCAGTACGTAGCCCAAGACTGATGAATAATATGTGATATTGTTGCAGCTCTAAAACATTCTCCATCGAAAAGAAAATCTCTTTCAAAACCTTCAAGGCATGACGAGTTATCAGAACCCAGTAAGTATGAGTTTCAAATTTTTATATTGCGGTATTTATGAAGTCGTATACAAATGCCATTGTTGATAATCCTATTCTAACATTCCTTCATATTGGGTTACTTAGCTAATACTCAAGCGCAGGCGGTATCTAATCAGCGAAACGGAGCCAAAGCTGGTGAGTGTGAGGTATAAGTAGGTGTATAACAGCCGCTTTGAATGGACATATTTTTTATTTCCGATATGAGCTTAATGCTGATACAAAGCAAAATCTGCTCTTATCGCAGATTGTGAATACGAAATTTACGGTTCATGTGAAAAATTATTTCAACAGAAAGATAACTGATCAGATGATGCACTTATAAAACTGCTTTTATTGAACTGGGAGATACAACATAAAAATTTTAATAGTGTCACTTTATTCACAATTAAATACAAGCAGAAATTAACGCAAAACCGGAGAAATAAGAAATAAAAGACAGATGCAGTTGCTCAGAGTTAGACGATCACTAGGTATACTTTAGTTCAAATGTTGATAGTTTAGAAGATGCAGGAAGTCAAAGTTATTTTTAAATTGTGAATATCGATGATCTTGTACATTTCTTGAAAAACTAAATTTTTCTCTTAGATGGGATTCACCAGGCAAGACATTATAAAATTGCATTTTTCTCGATAACGGTTGGGTTTGAGAGTTACTATCAGATTTATAATAAATTGGCAAAATAGTTATATTACATCAAAGGCACTGGAGATACCGCAAGTGAAGCCCTCTACGAGCTGGACAAAAAATAGTATTCTTATTTCTCGAACCAAAAAACCCTGCCACATCAGTTTTTTTCATAAAACATCTAAAAACCAATTCACTGGGGACCAAATTTGAAATTTGATAGTTAACTTTGAAGTCCTGTATCTTCTAAATTATCAACTTTTGAACTGAGGTATACCTAAAATTATCGTAATATTTTGAGCTCCTGAAATGATTCTGAGATTTCTAACTATCATTTATCACACACCCTGGTTGTTGATGCTCTTATAGGATAAAATGTGGCACTGGTCTCCGCAGTCAAGTTGATACTTCAAATTTTAATTTTATATCTGATTTTGGAGTTCGATTCAGAAATAAGACATAAGGTAGATTTATCTACTTTGAATTTCATTCATGTCGAAACATCAACCTCATCTATCAATAATTCTGTCATAATTTGAATCAGTCGTGTAATTTGAATATCTTAAAAAATCATGGTATTCAGATTATGTGTCCTTTGAATCCATTTAAAGAAAACACAATTTTTCGTTCAGTTCCAAACTTCGACTATGATGTCAAATATCTTTCTAACGATTCTACTACTCAAACATTCTATTTCTCTTTCATGCTGCTTTTTTGGAAATCTCTTCCCCAACTATTCCTTAATTTATGTCCCATAAATCAGTGAGCCCCACCGAAGCACTTCCAAAAAGCAATACGCCCTCCTTCCAACACCCCACTACCTCAACTCCTGCTACGACAGCGCCCATGTCTCCCTCCTCGTCCACGTCACTGACTTCTCCTCCCGCCATATTTCCCGCCGTTTTAGTAGGCCAAAAACAGAAGGTTCCCCCTCCAGTGCCACCTAGAGGCACGCCAAAAAATAAACGGGTTGACTTGAACGGAAAAGGTGCGACCAAGGCTTGTTCTTGGCTTAGTATGCGCACTGTTTCTCCTAATAGTTTATCGCATTCAAAAAGCCTTGGTAGTATGAACAACACAACTAGATTACGTAGCAATGCATTTTTTCCCTGTAGTCAGCATGCTAGAATTGTATCGACAACTCCCAAACCAGGACGGGGTTATGTTAAAAGAGTTGTGGAGAAGTTTAATAACGGGGCTTTGGGACAAATCACCGGGGTAGTTTGTTTATCTCCTCAAGGAAACAATCTAAAAATTGAGTTGGATTGTTCGCCTAGGAGCTTTATCAGGTATAGAGATATCAATTCTTTCACCAAGATCAAGAGTAAATTTGAGAAGTTTGTGTAGTATTTTGATTTCATTTTGTAAGATCATTGGCTAGTGTCCGTTTCGTATAGGCGTTTAATAAGACTTCCGAATATTTGTTGTTTATTATAAATAGTGGCTACATATTGTATATTCTTTCTAGCTCTGGCATTTTGATTCTGCTGTTAATGTAATACTTTTATTTGATGTGTAAAGTGGGAACCCCTTTCTTTTTGCCAGGCTATCTTACCCATGCTCGAAGAAGATCAGATCATGAAGCTTGCAGTATTGCTTAATCTTGTTTTTGTGTGTGATTTTTTTTTGTTTCCTGACTGTGTCATTCCCACTAAGTCAATAAACCATAAAAAAAAAATTTTTCATTCACTTCAACGACCAGTACACTCATCTTTTCCAAGATACCGATATTCGTTAAGAGAAGTAGGTTCTGTTTGAATTTTGGCTCTATTTGGGATTTGGTCAAGAAATTCTAAAAAAAAAATAACTTGGCGAGGATGTTTGCATAGTGCTGAATTTGTTCAAATTAGATATCTAGTATATGTAGGTTTTATTTGAGATTTGATCAAAAAATTTAAAAAAAATGACATAGTGAGGTTATGTTTGCATAGTGCTGAATTTGTTCAAATTAGATATCTAGTATATGTAGGTTTTATTTGAGATTTGATCAAAAAATTTAAAAAAAATGACATAGTGAGGTTATGTTTGCATGGTTTCATTATTTTCAAAACGATTTTCTTCAAATCTAAGTCATCATAATGTGCGCTCTTTGCACGCTTAATAATTTATTAGTCCTGAGCTATAACGATCCCATATTCCTTATTTGGTACCTATTTGGAGTACGTACCTATCTAGTCATCATAGTTTTCTGATCTTCATGCTTGCTGGAATGTCCATTTATTGTTAGATTCTCAATTGAGTCATGCAACAATGACATGTTTTAGTTTTTTGATTAGGAGGTTGTATTTTTCCGTAATCGTTCAATTCTTACACCAAATATATTTCACATTTCATTACATCCTCCATCCAAATATTCACTTTATATCATTATATGTTTCGAAAGATCACAATAATAACCCTTTTTCACCATTGAATAACCCTATTTCACCATTGTGGTGACTGTAACTACCTGTAGCAGCCACCTAGACTACTAGGTCTCGATATAATAGCCTCTAACATTGCGTCACTCTAACCCCATCTGTTTGCTAGACTGTAAGTATCGCTGAGCTTGTATGTGCAGGTGTAGTACCGAGCTGCTGCAGTACTCCACCCCCTACCTATTCCGAGGGCTTCGACAGGAGCGAGGCGGGCTCGATGGCTGGCTCAGTATCATTACATGCGTCATCGACGAGAGGTTCCAGACAACATAGTTCACATCATGAAAAGCTGATGAAAAATTATAGAGATGATTCGATCAGGTAAGCTATCGTCCAGATGTTAATTGTCACATTTCGGAAAATCGTTTTTTCCTAAAATCAAAAATAAAAAAGTTTTCCATACGGTTCCAACTTACGGAGACATACTGTATAACAATTTTGGCGGATCTGTCAACTACTAAAGCGCACTATCACGTGGTGCTTTTCAGTCATGTATTGAGTGAGGCAATCAAATCAACCTAATTCTTTTCTTACAGCATATCAGAAATCAAAATTGAATCACGAGCAGAAACAAAATCCTCACTTAGCGTTGGGTCGTCGGGAGGTAGTTCCACAGCCGGAGGTCACTCGTCTTCTGGTGGTCATTCTTCTCGAGGACCAACGTGGACGCCACCGACGTCGGTGGAGGGATCGACACCCACTTGGACCGAAGGTACACCCTCATTTACCGAATCGTCAAGTAGCGGGGATATGGGTGAGTGCTAGCTTAACTGGTGGGAGCTTAACAGCCTGTGTGCTTGATTGGTGTGTGTTTAGATTTTAACGTAAGCGCTCAATATTTATTAGCTAGTCACATTTCACATTCAATAGGCAACATGTTGGGGTGTAGGATTTGAATCACCCACAAATTCAACGACGTGTGTCAAACTGAGTTCAGACTGAATGTGAATGCGGGTTTTTGAATGAATACATCTACTCAGGTGTTGCAGTACAGTCAGATACAATGATTTAATTTATCTAATAAATTCAACGATAATAGTTAATATAAAAAATGGAACAATTTGGATTCAGACTGCATAATCTGAGTGGATTCTAACACCTCACGACCGATCGTGGCTCGCCATATCAGTAACAAACTAAAGAAAGAGATTCCGAGGTAGGTACTGAAAACATTTGAATCTCCAAATATTTAAATTGTCTATAATATGAAGTTTGATGTATTGATGGTTGAATATAAGAATCATTAATCTTTGTCATCACGTCAGTTCTCAGTTTGACACACTCACATGATGTACAGGGTGTCCCATTTTGGTTGCAATTGCGGGTTATCTCGGTTATTACTGAAAATAGAACCTTGCGGTTTTTACGATTTTCCAATGAACTATTAGGTATTTGCCAAGAATCGAAATTCTATCTTAAATATTCGAAATTTTGCAATATGTTTATTTTTCATATTAGAGGGATTCTTTCTATATAACCTAGCAAGTTTTGGAAATCCAATTCAATTTCCGATCTCAATAATACAAGGAAAATAAGCGATCAGGGATGTAATTCTAATTCGCTATTTCGAGACGACACGTCACGACTACGGCCAGTTTGCGATTCTAATCGTCGAAAGTTCGCGTCCACGTCTGGTTTTAAAATGTCAAATTAGACGAGACCATCGGAAGTCCCGAAATGGAAAAACAAACCTCACTTTTCAGAAATGTTCACCACTTTTTCAAATATTTGACAGTAGTTTTCAAGTTTTTAAGCGCGATTGTGAGTGAACAAACATTATTATGATTATATTCTAGTTTGATTGTGGTTATTACTGATTTTGGTTATTTTTTTTTAATTAAATTAATGAGTCCCCTATGAGGGTTTTGGAAGTAAACCAACCCATTTTCATAAGTTGTTGACGATATCAGTTCTTATTTCATTGACTCTTAACGAATTATAAAAAAATAATGATCCCTCACGTCACTCCGTGAGTGGAAAATCAATTTGCTCCTCAATTTCAGATGAGGATAGTTCAACTCGTGATTAATTGATTTATTTGTATGCTTATGCCACGGACGGCTTAAAAAAAAAGCAGTTTCTCAAAAGTTGGAATCTTGTTGCATTATTGCATTAACTATCAACAAAACATTTTACTGTTGACTCAAGGATTTGTTCCATGAATGACTCAACTAAAATTCACTATTTTTAAAGATAGTCTTGGTGGATTTGTACACGTTCTCAAACCAAGTAAGAAGTAGCCGTGGTTGCCTCTTGCCTCAGTAAGCTCTTTTACATCATATTTTTGAAAATCGAGTTTCCAGAAGCCTTTACAAAGAATATATGATAATTTTCAACATCTATTTAGGATAGGTGATCGTATTTGCTAAATAAAAATATTCACCTAACCTATAAAAATAATAAGTGTGAAGTTAGGCAGCTACGAGTGAAAACGGTACGTTAAACGAGACCGAATTAGAATCGCATTTCAATCGATACCGACACCGATCTCGACTGCCGGTCTCGTAAGGAGACATAACGACTGGTCGAATTAGAATCCCTCTGCAGCTCCTGTTCAGTTTTTGTTGGACACCCTGTACTTATACTAAAACAACTCACGCAAACACTTGGTATTTGGTTATCCACATTGCTTAGCAGAGTTCTTGAGCATTACCTTTATTATTTATGATACTGAGACCATATTATAATTCATTACTTCATATTTTGTGAAATAGCATGTCCCACAACTCCACTGAAGCACGGATCAGGTACGAGTAAACACCACAACAGAACAGTAGAAAAAGCAATAAACTGCCTTACGACAGAAATGGTAAGTCCAAGACGCTAAAAAGCCATTCACGAGTTTGGAAAATGTTGTTCGAACCATTTGAAATGTTGCACAAATCGAAGAACTGTCAATTTTATACATTCCACTTGCATAAGTAATTTTGTTCAGAAATTCAGATGGTTTGATCAATGTGGATTTATTATGAAAAATCACCGCACGTCTAACTGATGTTTGTAATCAGTTGTTATTACACAATCATTGCCAAGCTCTGCAAAAATTTTGAACTTTCTTGTTCGTATATCGTAGTTTTTGTCAAAATTTAGTGTCAAGCACTGCCCTCAGGAGATACAAAATCTTATTGCAGTCGTCGTATAATTTTTCAGTCCGTGTACACAGTAAAACCATGTTTACCGCATTTTGTTTTATTATTTTCCTTGTCGCCTGAATGCATGCTTTTTGTAGTGACCCTAATAAGTTGATTTAATATTTAACCTGTATCATCCGTAAACCTTATCATCGTCCTATATTTTTCCAACTGATACATTCTCGTTTTGAGTGATTTGAATATAAAAATGAGGTAAACAAACTTCATGAGCAATAGCACAATGTGTTTATTTCTTGTCTGAAATAATTTGAAAGATACCTTATTTGTATTTTTGTCAAACAGAATTTTAGTACTAGTTTTAGCTGTTTGTACATTTTAGCATTACATAAAATAGCAATGCCGCACTATTATTAACATCCAGTAAGCGCATGGCTATTCAGTTTTAACTAGTTGCTGAATATTTTAGTTTGTATATTGTTTTTGTAGGTAACATAATAGCATGATTTTTCAGTTATATTTTTGCTTGTTTGTAGAATTTCTATCAATGATTTTGATAATAAGCTAGATTATGTAGGTATGTGTGATTCTGCTAAACAACAATGTGAGCTTCACAAAACATCCCCACCATTCTTTAATGCCTGCTTCTAGATAGCAACGTGATTCGTCAAATTAGTTTTGACATTTAAGAATAATTTCATCATTAAATTCAATACGCCAATCATTAAAAAAGGGACATAATTTTCAGATTTATGATTCGCTCAAGTTGAATAATTCAAAACTGAGTTATCTATCGAGACGATTATACAGGGAGTGCACGAACAACGTCAGGAAACTTAGGGGGTGATTGTATGTGATAAAATAATGGTGTTAAGTCGTAAAACAAAAAATTGAAATCTCAGTATTTTTCGAGTTACCCGTCAAAACTAATTTTTCTTTTTTGTCATTGATATATTTTGATTATTTGTTATCGAACCAAAATAAAATTTTTCACAAAGTTTCAGTTTGCTCGTCTGTTACGTTCTGTGGAAAAAATGTTTCCCTTGTCTGACCCTAGAGGGCGCTTTACCTGAAATCCAAACATCATATTTCGCATATCTTTCTGGTCTCGATGGATTTCTCGAAAACAAATACGCCGTTTCAAGGATTAGGAAAAATTATTCAAAAAATGTATTCTTTGTACTGGTCTATAAATCCCATCGTTTGGTCGCAAATAGACATTAAAATAACTCATTTGAAAAAAAAATGCTTTAAATGACATGATAACGAACAAAATAAAACACAAAACAACAATAAACAACACGAACTACAAGAAAACATCACAGACACAACAAAACCAACGACAAAAACAAAACAAAAGCAACACAAATTCAACAACAAGAACAAAAAAAACGAGTTTTGTTTCTTGTCGTTTTTTTGCTTATGTTGTTTTTGTGTAGTATTTCCATTGCTATCATGTCATTGAAATCATGGTTTTTTTCACATGAGTTACTTTAATGTCGATTTGCGGCCAAACGATGAGATTTATCGACCCGTTTAATGGGTACATTTTTTGTCTAGTCTTTCATAATCTTTAAAACGGCGTATCTGTTTTGGAGAAATCTATCGAGACAAAAAAAAGCGAAATATGAAATTTCGATTTCGGGTAAAGCGCCCTTTGGGGGCGTAGAAGAGAAACATTTTTTTCACATAATGTATGTACAAGCTCAAAGAAGGTGCCAAATTTCATTTTGAGTCAATAACAAATGAACGAAATAGTATATCAATGACAAGAAAAAAAAATGATCTGGTAACTTGGAAAATACTGAGATTCGGAATTTTGGTTATATGACGTACTGCCATTACTTATGCAATCACCTCCCTGAGTTTCCTGACGTTGATCGTGGAAACCCTGCATAAATGAATATATTCTGTGGAATCATTCAAAAAAGTCTTTTAATATTATCTTACATGACAATTTGACAATAATGTATGACTTTGATTCTCACATCAAGTATCTAGAACACGGCATATTTAAAATTTGTACCTAACATCACGTCAATGTGGAACTATTTTAACATAGGATATTATGAAGTATCTCAGAATATCTCTCTTGCTATTGAACTGTGTACACTGACTTATCGTTCCAAATCGCTATCTAACGCACACAATTGTTTGAAATCCAATCAGGAACAGTTGAAGAACCGCGTTGTGCTGGATTACGATTGACAATGACCGATCTAGCAATAGAATGAATTGAGGTGTAATAGCAACCTGATGACGAAAGCTTGTGTTGTGTCATCATTGGAGAAGTTCATTGCATAACTGTCATTTTGTGATCACTCATACTGATTGTGTTTGTGATAATTTTAGATTTTATCGAAGTTAATTTTGAAGGTATAAGAATCTCAGTAATCTAGGAGTATATTTTTGTGTTCCAAATTGACTTTTGTTAACGATTCATAACGATTGCTTCACTCTGTTTTTCTTATTTTGAATAATAATTTTTCCTTTGGCTTATTAAAGTAGTTGGCAACACAGAGAAAACTGTCATGATTTGTCAATCATCATTGTCGAATAACACTGATGTCGATAAGAACTAAAAAATATTCAACGTTCGCAATAAATATTTTATGATGTTTCACAATGAGATTTTGAAAGACTGGTTTATTTATATTATTGGTGTTTTAAAAGGAAGATTTATCTGTATTATATTTATAAATATGTTTGCAAACAATAACCAACAGAAAAACTTGGTTCTTAACTTTTTTTGTTTTGTGTTTTTTTTGTGTGCCCTTTCATGTTTGGCTTGATCCTTTCATTTATTATTTTTTTATAGTATGAAAACCGGTCCATTTTTATAATAAGGAAGTATTAAAAACCAAGTTTTTGGAATCACCCAGAGAAATATATGTAAAAAAAAACGTAGAACCATGTTTGAAGTCACAATGAACAGTATTTTTTAAATCGAATTGCGTACAGTATTATCTGTATGAAAGTTTTGATGGAAAAAAGCATTGTGTACATTCCACCCAACTAGACTAAGTAGTGATAACAAAAGCTTGTAAGAGCGTTGATACATAATATGTATAAAAGTTGTATAAATCAAGGATATTGACTATTATATTTAGAGAGAAATGCCATATAACAAGTTTCACAAACAATGCGAATCATATTTTGTAGAGATGCTTTCAGCCTCGGAATAACTGGAGATGTATAGATGCTTGAATTAATTATTATACTAGTTTGAGTTCGTAGTAAGTTGTTCTTTCCATTGATAGTTGCTTGTTTGCTTAAGAGCCACACTACACTATCTACACCAACATTTCATTCTGTGTTCCATCATTACAATGTCTTAACCAACACTAATACTAACTTTTGTCAGTAAAACTGGTCACGGTAATCGGAAAACATATTGAGGGAAAAAAATAATTTGTTTGAGAAAATCTTATTTTTTTTTAGAAATTGTCCCCCATAAGTCCCCGTTTATTCAATAACTTCTTATTTTTACTTTCTTTTGAGACATTTTGTGCAATTTTTTTCGCGTATTTTCTGCTCCTGCAATTTTAAATAATTTTAGAAGATTAATTATATTTTGCTTTAAAAATTAACCCAGATAGCTTCATAGCTGCTCTCAATTGAATTCCGTTTTCGAATTTTCAGAACGAAAACATCGACACAAGTACATCTACACCTACAACTTTTTCAGCATCTTTACAAAATATGACTGACTTCAAGCAAATTTATTTCAGCATCTATATTATTGTTGTGTCATTTGTTATGTGGTGTATATTTTCATACAGTGGTGTGGATAGTATGTTTTATTTTATCTTTGACTAATTCTGATTTTTCTATCCGCCCACTGGTTTAAACATTTCTAATCGATTGAGATGTGGCAATAATATAGGTTTAAATTAGTTTTGCTCATTAATTTCAGTAAAATAGTCAAGTTTGGTAGCACCGCAGGGTATTTTTATCAGGAATTCAATCTTAAAATTATTCAATATAATTCAATCTTGTTTGTATTGATTGCAAGAAAAAATATAGTTCAAGTTAGCTTTATCTAGCGAAAGTGATTCCTTGTTGAAAATAGAGGTTATGTAGCAATTGTAGTAAGAGCAATAACATGATAAACCACTTTCACCTTACACCAATATTACTGACGTTTAGTATCTGTCATCAATAATTTCTATTTTGTACCGTACAAAGGTTCGTTTACCATTTACACAAAAAATCTTATAAAAAAGTGTGTAATTACAAGTCATGTATCTGAAATATAAGGAAGGGGAGATAACTTTACTAAAGGTTTATGTAATAAGACTTGAGAAAAGTTTGTGTTCATCATTACATCTGTAGTCCAAGTTCGAAGGACTATCTAATACAATACTTATTCTGATTTTTAGAAGTTTTGCAAACAAATTCTAAAAATCTGAAGTTTTCTACACCGATAAGGTACTCTTCTCGTATCTGGATAGGACGCATCATTTTCGAGAAAAATGCATTTCAAAATCTTTCAACACACTGATTCTAGTGAAAAAAGCCGTTTACATCTGGCAAGGCTAACACAGGTAAACCCGTGCTTTCGTTAAGAGTTTTGGTATACGCACTCTTGTCTGTAATATGATTTTCAAATGCATTTCACTTGAATATGGTGCGTCTCAGCCTCAGCGATGTACGAGAAGAGTACCTTATCTGTGTAGAAAACTCCAGATTTTCAGATTTTCTAGGAAAAACTACTAAAAATCAACAATTTAAAAATTTGGGGAATAGTTTTCTTGAACCCGTCCCTGTATATCCCATTCATGAAGGTTATAGAGTTTTCATCCATTAGATAGAGAGTACAAATAATTTTATCCAATCATCTTGATAGGTTTCGGAAATATCTACAAAAAACCATCATCAGGTCTTCACTTCCAACAACCTGTTTTAGAAAACGAAAGCGCTGCGGACCCATATTTATATGAACTGTTATGTTTATTTTTGGGCCCTGAATACGTACCTGTAATATTGATATTTCCTCCTGAATAACCCTGTATATCAGTTGTTTTTTTTATTGGGCCTTCATATATTTTTTTTATCCAAAAATAATGTATTATTATACCATAAGGGTGTTCCCACCATATCTATTTGAAAAATGTCTGTTTTTTTGATGAAATAGGTTCAAGTATCTTTTTTTCTTTGTTTTTTCAAGGAAAGAATTCATGCTTTATTTATTTGAAAAATATGTGTTTTTATTGTGATAAAATACCAAGTATCTTTTTTTCTTTGGTTTGAAAAAAAGAATTCATGCGTTTCATTTTTTCCATAAATTATAATTCAAAGATATAAAAAAAACAGCAAAAAAAAGGAAAATCTTGACGTTTCGTCCTACTAGGACTCATCAGTATGGCTATGGGTCTAAGTCAGACTAAAGAGAACAGTTTCAAGTGAGTTCACGTCTAGCTGACAAGCAAATGAAACATGAAACAGCGTTTATGTTATTCCGAGAATGAAAAGAATCTCCACTTAGGTATCTAAAAAACCATCTATGGTGCCTGAGTATTTTTATAATTTTCAAACTGAATATTTTTAGATAGATAATTGGTTTAGTTTTTTTTTCAAATTTATCTTTGCTTATTTGACTTTGTTTATCATATAATCATAAGAGGTGATGCTTATGAGGAAATGTTATATGGAATCCGTTATCACTTTCTTTTGTACACGATGATAGATATAATTGACGAGTTTACCAAGTGAACAGTCAAGACAACAGTTTTTGCTTTTATTGAATGGGTAAAAAAATCACGGGTAAAGTCTGACAATCAAAATTATAGAAAATCGTGATTGGCACTAAATCGATTACCAACCGCGATGCATTGCGATCAGTGGTTTGAATAGATTTTGATAAAAATAGCATAATAAGATCCCGCTTTTATTCATTTAATTACTCATCGCTGAATTTTTACACATTTGTTATGAATTATATTTTTTGATAATAGTATATTGAAAAAGTGAAAAAGGTCTTTAGATTTTGATGAACATACCCTGTGAAGGCTTTAGCTACCTACTGCTACTGAATTTACTATTTTTTATTAAGTATCAAATTTATTATTTTTTTACTTTTTTGCAATATGAAAGTACTTACTCAAATTATGTAGTTATCCTAAGTGACTGATATTGAAGTTTTAAGAACTGATCAAGTACATCATGTATTTATATTATTTCATATAGACATTAATGTTTTTGTATTAATATTGGTAAAAATCAATGTAAGAGTGTTTGAAAAAGTTTGTTGTGTGCATCACATTTGAAAAAATTTGATTTCCAAACAATTATTGTTCCTTATTTTGCACTATTGTGTTTCGCATTGTTCGGATTAATTTTTCTTGACGTGTTTAGGCTAGTTCATTTATACTTTCTGTAAATTAAGGCTCAGGTATATGTTTGTGGATATTATATCAATTGTTGAAATTTGTAAATGTTGTAGCGTGTAGTTTTTCGGGGATTGTAAATGATATATATATATATTATTATATAATACTTTTTCTTTTGCTCAAGAAATCACTTTTCAATACTAGGTTAAAAATAAATTATTAAAACTCAATAAAAATTCATGGAAAATGGTGATTTCTTTCGCAAATGAATTAGATAGTGCTTACAAATTGTTAGTTCATTATGTTTTTTTATAAGCTGATTGTTATGTATATAATGAAAACAAAATTAGGAAAATGTTCAAGGGTTATTATTGCTCTGCTTATCTAGCTTCAGAATAATAAACATTTCATCGTAAAAATGGCCGTTTATTATGAATACGTTAATTTTCTAGCAGTTAAGAATCGAAAGGCATTAAATTTTGTCAGGGAAAGAAACTATGAAGGTAAGTTATGATCCTACAAAAAGTATGCATTTATCGATGACTTTCTTATAGACTCGATGAGATTACGCTCAATTTCGATTTTCATACCCTTCTATACAACCGCGACTAAGTATGTATCTTCAACTGGCAATAGTGGAGTTGATAAATACGACGTGTTCATGTAGATTTCTGACATTTACTAATGTATTAGTATCCAACAAATAAGGAGGGTTTAAAGGGATATTGAAACGATAGTGCCGTATTTTGAAAAATAGTACTCTTGGATTTACGGGATAACCCTAACTTAAAGTGCCATACTTTATACTTTACCAGCGTATTGTATTTTTAAACATATAAAAAAACTACATACATCTGATCGAGAAATGCGTCGTGATGTGTAAAAAAAAAGAAATAATAAAATATTGAGAAAACCGCTATCAAATGAAACTTTCTATAGCCCTCACCCTGTATGACAATAAGATTCGAAACTCAAAAAATTAATAAACTTGATTAATCAACTCGTGGTAACGGCAGCACAGCAGGGGAACCAGCAGTTAGTAGAATCTTGCTGTACGTATTTCTGCACCACCACTACGCTGTTGGGTGAATTTTCACGTTTCGCAAGACTTTCAAATGTGTTTCAAACCATATTTAACGCATAAGTATGAATGTTCATTCACATTTACATTTTTTTAGACACATCTTTGACTGCCAGTAGCTTTGGTCCGCCTAGATCCTGAGTATTTCCTAGAAAACGATGTTAGATTAAGCCAATATATTTCCTAAGGTTACCGTCATCCAAAGAAAAGTAAGTGTAAAGATATTTCAATCTTTGATGCATCTTTTAAAGTCTTGATAATAAAATTCATTTATTTGTATATATTTTGCAAAGATCTGACTGTGAGTTTGTATAAGCCTATCAAATATATTTCATGAATATATGATGAATTAGGTTGATTGAGATTCAATTGAGATTTTCTAGAACTAGTATCATTATTTGAATGTAATGGATATCTAGCTCTTAGGCTCTACCACTATCATCTTTGTTGTGTATCAAGTTTGGGTAGTTCTATTTTTGTGATGTTAATTAGGTTACAATCTGCTATACTAGGTACAAATCTGTATTTTTGTATATTTTTTATATATTTATTATTTGATCTTTCCATTTATTCTTCAATTATATCTATGTTTATTTTTTATTGTTATGAAATTAAAGTCCGGCAACGACGTAATCTATTTTTTTTTTCATTTTGGATTTTTGGCTCCATAGAATATACAGGGTGTCTCACGGTCTATGGTACCTTAGACGTTCACGGAAAACTAGACATAGGGTCGATCTGAAAATTTGGCTCAGCACATAATCGAGTATGATCTATATTTTGAAAATATTTTCAGTTCTGCAGTGTTGCCGCTTCTACCCAAAAGTCGTGGCAACTTTCTTATTTTAAATGGACCACCCTGTATATTATTATTTTTTTGGATTCCTTGACTGATTCTAATCACTTTTGCTTGATATACTCCTATACCTATCGGCAGCGGTTTTCGAGATATAAATTAATTTATAATATTTTTGTCGTAAAACACATCAGTGGATTGAGTTAAATAATTTCGTACTTGAAAACGGTGGAGAGTTGAAATTGCTATGCCGACTAGAGGAAGGTAGGTTTAATTATTAATCTTTTTCCTGTACACAAAAATGATAAAAAAGCTATTTTTTCAAATGGTATATCACTTGAAAAATGAAAAGACCAATAAATTTCCTTTCAAATGGTATCCCATGTTCCTATACCTAAACCTTTAGGTTCTACAAGAAAAATGCATTTGTCTAAAAAATAAATTATATTGGTATTATTGATATGAAACATATAGTTGCAGTTTGCTACTAAAAATAAATTGTTATCGCTGTGTGACCTGGCAACTATAGGTTGCCCTAGAAACTACATTATGTTTCATATCATGTATACCAATATAATTTATTAGTAAAATGCATTTTTCTTGTAGATCCTGAAGGTTAAGGTATAGGAACATGGGATACCATTTGAAATGAAATTTATTGGCCTTTTTATTTTTCAAGTAATATTCAGGGGGTTCCATTTGAAAAAAATGATTTTTTATCATTTTTGTGTGAAGGAAAAAGATTAATAAATTTGAAGCACCCCTGTATATTTTCAGATCGGTTTCTCCATTGGAACCATATAAACCTACCTTCCTCTAGTCGGCATAGCAATTTCATTTCTCCACCGTTTTCAAGTACGAAATTATTGAACTCAATCCACTGATGTGTTTTACGACAAAAATATTATAAATTAATTTATATCTCGAAAACCGCTGCCGATAGGTATAGGAGTATATCAAGCAAAAGTGATAAGAATTAGTCAATGAATTCAAAAAAATAATAATATACAGGGTGGTCCATTTAAAATAAGAAAGTTGTTACGACTATTGGGTAGAAGCGGCAACACTGCAAAACTGAAAATATTTTTAAAATATAGATCATACTGGATTATGGGCTCAGCCAAATTTTCAGATCGATCCTATGTCTAGTTTTCCGTAAACGTCTAACGTACCATACAAAGGCGTTTTTTCCTGTGTGAAGGTAGAATCTCACTGCAAAATATAAATAACCGTTCGAGAAGAAAGGTGACAGGAAAGCAATTTACTGAGTGATGAAACGTTTATTATCCCTTCAACATTTTGAAAGGAAAGTATGAGGGGAGTTAATGTCAGTAATGAACGCTGTTCAATGAGGTAGGTATTATTGTTTGTTGATTGTAGCTGTGAAGTGAGTCGACGTAACAAGAACAGAAAAGTTACTTCAACCTTTGCTCAACCCCTTCGACTGAGATCAAGATTTCAGGGGATTTTAGAGGGTGATTCAGAATAAAAGAAACTGATACTTGAGCATTTAAATCGATATCCTGAACCTTTGAACTTTTACAATCTATTAAATTATCGGCTGCCGACCGTGTTGCCAAGTCGCATGCACAGTCTTGCCAGTCTATCAAACTTCACAATAATGCCTGGTTTACATTGAATTTCACTTCGAAGTGGAAGTGACAGATTTCCGCTTGCCAAATGGGAATGACATGATCCATCTACATTGAATTTGGCGTAAGCGTGACTTTGAACACAAATTGAATGTAGATGGTAACGTATGATTCCCGTTTGGCAAGCGGAAATTTGACAGTTCCACTTCGAAGTAAAATTCATTGCAAATCTTACATACATCCTTTTTTTACCAAACACAAACTTACCCAAATTCAAAACTAGGTAACTTAACACAAATAATACATAATATGAGAAAATGACAAAATAAGGATCTCGAGTTTGACGGTAGACAGACAGCTGATGCATGCATGCGTATAGCATCAGAATCACCATCGGCAGCGAGCAGCCGATTACGTCGAGATATCCTGTGGGGTGTTGAAGTTTTCAAAAAAAATATCTTTTCTTATTCATTTCATAGATATTTTTATGAAATGAATAAGATAAGATAAAGAAGTTATCAAAGTTATGATAAAAAACCTTTTTTGAGTTCAACAATTTGTAGAAGAAAACTTGTTTTTCTCAAGGATCAGCATCTTATTCTGAAACACCCTGTATATTAGGGCGAGTATCACAACAACGATAAGCAACTGCTATTGAGTCGTCCCGTCGAGCCGCTACCCTGCATGGAACATACAGAGTGACCCATTTGAAAGCGGGCCATCCCCAAAACTTTTTTATTTATTGAGCGGTTTGAAGATTTTTCATTTAAATGTGGAGAGTGGGAAGGGTTTTTCCGAAATTCATAGCCTTCTAGATTATATTTAGAGGCTGAAAAATCCAGAATTCATATCAGCGATTTTTTCAGAAAAAATCTGCCTACGCCACTGTATTCGTCACACCCTGAAAGGGATCTGTACCAAGTTTCATGAAAAAATATTCAAAATCAACGATTAATTTTTTTATGCATCAAGAAGCATTTTACCTCGTAACACCTGCGATAGCAAATCTATCACAACTAATTTATTAAATAACAACATTTAATAGATATTCTTGTGTCAAAATAC
Source organism: Orchestes rusci (assembly GCA_958502075.1). Classification (NCBI taxonomy): domain Eukaryota; kingdom Metazoa; phylum Arthropoda; class Insecta; order Coleoptera; family Curculionidae; genus Orchestes; species Orchestes rusci. Next base: position 37,703,878 of record OY293306.1, read on the forward strand.
AATGAAAACAAACTAAATTGACAAAAAAAATCACACACAGGAATTTTATTTTTGGATTGAATATTCGAATAATATTTTTGAATTGGATATTTTTTTCATGAAATTTGGTACAGATCCATTTCAGGGGTTGAAAATCCAGTGGCGTAGGCAGATTTTCTCTGAAAAATCGCTAATATATTTTCATGATTTTTCAGCCTCTAAGTTGCCTTGGTTTTGAAAAATACTGGGCGACGTATGGCCCCAAAATACAACTTTCCCCTTCCCCTCTCTACATTTAAAAAAAAATCGTCAAAATCAATCCGTAAATTAAAATGTTATGAGGGTATGGATCCTTACAACGCAAGAATTCTCATAACTTTGAAACAACCCAACCGATTGACGCGATCTTGGTCTCATTTTGAAGAGGAGGTTCTGCTCTTCCACAATTTTGGGATTTCAAATGATTCTGATCTGGAGAGACGATTGTATTCAATATAATATGCGGACGCCGAACATTTTTCAAATTTACTAGACATTTTCAAATACAAAGTCATAGTGAAAATAGTTCGTCTGGAATGTCGACTGAATCTCGTACATCTTTCATGCATTACACTTTTTTCTAGCTCTCGAAATGAATAAGCTGAACGCTTTTTTGTAATTATTCAATGCTAAAAAGTCCTATTCAAGATATAATTGTTTGAGATAAAACAGTGACTGGGTGGTTACTAGGTAACGGAAAAATTTGTCAATATCTCCTTTACGAGGGCATCTTGAATAGTATCACTATTTTACATTATGTTACAGAAAAGTGTATAGGAAGCTTTTTTATTTCGGAATCTAGAAACAAGTGTAATACATGAAAGTTGTGCGGAATTTTGTCGAGAATTCAGACGAATAATTTTTAAGTGAATTCAAAAAATGTCCGTCGTCCTCATATCATACTGGATACAATCGTCTGTTTTGATCGGAATCATTTGAAATCTCAAAATTGTGATAAGATAAGAATAATAATTTCGATTCATTTTTGTCTGTGAATTCGTTTGTTATTTCTCAAGCAACAGAGCGCAACACTGAGCAGTTGTTATGAAATCATTTGATTTTCCATTTTTCTCAGACCTTGATAGTCCAGGCAATAGGGAATAAATAAAGGGGTCAATGGTAGGATTTTGTTTTTTAAGCTTACCTTATTTTTGTGGGTCGCTGATTCCGAATTTTTCACTTCCCACGAAAGAATCTCACCGGAAATACTTTTTTTTTAAATATCGTGTTTTTTGAAAATATCTGATTTTTTACAGGGTGTTCAGATTTTCAACCGACAACGCCGGAGAAGTGATAGACCCAGCATTTTTATGAAACTTGAGATGGGGACATACAGCCTTAAAGTGCTTAGTTTTCAAGATACAGGGTGTCAAACTTTTATTTTTTTCGTTTTTTTTTTCAATTATTTCTCATCAAGACGACACAGCGATACGATATTTTTTTTTTATAACAAGAAATTCAAATTCATTCTCAGTATTGATATCACTAGAAGGGTGCGCCACTAACAGCACATTGAGCTTAATTAATGAAGTAAATATTGAAAAAATCGATCTTTCAACCTTCCATACTTAAATAAAGGTGATCCTTGTTTGTCTCCAGAGATAACCGTTTTCGAGATATCCTTCATTGAAATTCCCAATACAACGGAAATTGGAAAAAAATTAAAGAAAGAATAATTGGTAATCCCGTAAAAATTGAGGTCTGGAGCAAAAATTAGATCTTTAACATAGGTACCCAATTTTTAAAATATTAGGCATGAAAGTTTGAAATTGTCTTCAGGTCTTCCAGGAGAAAGTAACTTGCTTATCAGTTTGGAAACAATTATTTTTCTGAGAATTTCAGAATTATGTATGTTAGTACATTGGAAAAAAATTAATGAAAGAATAATTGGTATTTTCGTAAAAATAGATCTTTAACATACCCAATTTTTAAAATATATTAGGCATGAAAGTTTAAAATTGTCTTCAGGGGTCTTCCAGGAGAAAGTAACTTTTGCTTATCAGTTTGGAAACAATTATTTTTCTGAGAATTTCAGAATTATGTATGTTAGTACACCTTTTTCACGTAAAAAAGGTTGAAGAATCGATTCTTTCAATTTTCACATCGATGCACCAAACTGGAAATAAGTTTTGATAATTCAGATAAACACAATGTGCCTTGAGTGATCAGGAATAATTGACACAAATCGAAATGAAAAATACAAGTTTGACACCTTGTATCTTGAAAACCAAGCACGGTATGTCCTCATCCCAAGTTTTATTAAAATGCGAGGTCTATCACCTCTCACGTGTTGTCGGTTGAGATTTTTTGGTGGGATGTGAAAAAATCGGAATTATAGCGACCCAAAAAACATAAGGTATATAAGCCTATAAAACAAAATCCTACTATTTTTTATAGGTAATATTCTCTATTGCCTGGAGTATGAAATAAGTTGGTTACCTGCATTACATTGATTTTCAGCTTTTATCTCGAAAATGATGAATCGAAGAAGAAAAACTCAAGTTTCCTTTTTTGCTCAAATTTGAACGGAAAATAAAAACATGGTTTTTACTTTCTGAATACTTGATGGCATCTTACCACTTTTTTCATCGATAAAAGAAATATGAGTCACTCTACGACTGGTCCTGGAGAAGTTAAACTCGAACGAATGTATCAAAAAGATTTTTGAGAATTCCGGATTTACCTACTACTTCCTGAAAGTTTGAACAAAATCGTTTGAGGCATTTTCAATCTACAGACCGAAATTTTACTCAACTTTCAAAACTGTATTTTTTAAACGAGAGATTTGCGAACACAATACATGTTCATTCACAAAAAGTTAATTATCCGACCATACGTACTCTATTAACCATATCAAAATGCGCACGTTTTTCAGAATCACCCTGTATAGATACAGATCTCTGTTTTAATTGATAACACTAATCTCTGAAACGGTAAGTGCTGCGAGGTCGGCTAAATATGCTTAATGAAAGAAAAGTTGCTATTTTTGATGCTCATTGATGAACCATTCAAGTACTGTACGTATCACAATTTCCTTTTAGCTTGCGACATACAGGGTAAATTGTGAAAATGGTCCAGATCAATTTTGTTAAATATTCATTCTCGAGGCCCAGTTCAAATTTGAAAGTCTTAATTTTTTCGAATTTACAAAACGTTGTCTTCAAAATGGGTACCTATACTCCTATACGACGTTTCGTGTTTCGTATTCCAGTAAGTGTTCGGACACCCTGTACTGTAGATGCAGGATATGCAGCATCGCTTTAAAATAAAGACATTTATCTTCAAACCAATACAATCTCGTAGTTGTAGTGTTCAATTCTAGGATAAAGCAGATGTTTTTTTTTATAGAAATAATTTGATTTATTTTTTCATATTTAGACTATGAATTTGATTATTAAATACCCGAAGATCAGGTTGTCTCAATTATATTAAGGTCTAGACATATCCTCGATGAGTTCCCTCCACGGACCTATATAAAAACTGGACTGCTAATGCATATGGCCGACCTTGCCAAAAATCACTGAGGCATGGGCGCCGCCATGATGGGACACATTGTGTTGGCATCTCTGATTTTTCAGTGCAGACAACTGATTAATTTTGTGGTTATGTTTATGTCACAGATTAGTATCCGTGGTTATATTATATCGATTATCAATATTTTATTCATTTTTGGATTTGATTTGATTGATTTGGAGATTAATTCAAGTCAATAAGATTTTCAAGCGACTTTTTGGATTTGTGTTGTGACTTTGTGACATTGATATTAAGTAGCTAATACCAGGGCTAGTACTAATAAAAAATAAAACTATGAGGTGTTTTGGGTAAGAGTGGGGCTCTTGGGGTCAGCTGGATTTTTCAACAATATGTGAACGTAGGTGCTTGAAATTTGGTGTAAAGTGTTCCTGAGTGATTTGGTACTTCTTTTTGAAAAAAAATCATAGTAGTCAAAGTACACATACTATAAAATAAAATATGAAACAAACGACAAAGCTGGAAATGAAATGACTTGCACAAACGTGGGTTAATACCTCGCGTAATTTTTAAAATGTCAATTTCAAATTAATTTATTCATGTTAATGTACAAAAAAAAGTCACACAAGTCAAAAAATTAGATTAGAAACTTAGAACTCAGATGCCAAAAACTCATCTAAAGTGTAAAAAGCATTTTTTATCAAAATCCCTTCAACTCTGGACTCGATTCTGGACTTACACAGTTAGGTACTGATGGAAGCGTTCGGAAAGAAGGTATGTACTTTTCCGCACGCGACGGCATAGAAAAGTGAATATCAGTATATTTTAATCACTTTTCTATGCGCGACGGCATGCAGTGGCACAAACCATGGTAGAAAGAAACAGCACAAACGACGCCGACGCGGAGCGGAGATCGGGCAAGCCGTTAATATAGTAACATAATAATTAAATCATTCACTTAATCAGTCCCCAATATCTTAATTTTTAACAATACAAACATCGTGCCGAAATGTCACTTCTCCGCACGCTCCACAGTGCTTCGATTCTATGAGATACTGGGACAAGAATCGTAATGTTTTTTCCGAGGTTTTTTCTATCCAACAATAAAACAATAAAACAAAAGCTTTCAAGTACCTCTAACTTATTTATTAAGCTATCATTAGAATAAATACGAATCCAAATTTATCATTTATTAAACTGGAGTACAGTGCTTCGTTTATATTGGTTGAGACAAAAACACAAAATTGATATTTCGTGGGCCAGAATTATAGCGACCGCGTCCTCGCGGTTTGAAATTTAGGTAGTACTCGGAGGTTTTCGAGGACGAAAATTCTTGATTTTGAGATAAAATTTGAGGTCCCGCAGATCTGGATAAGTATTTTTCCAGATATTGCGAAAAACGTTGAATAAAAACTAGGCATATTTTTTTGGCAATATTTTGATATTACCTATATGGATAGACCTCAACCCATGGATAAACTTCTGGGTAATTATGAAAACCTGGATATTTCCAGAAATTAGGAAAACTTAAGTTTGAGAATTGACAGCATTTGATAAATTTTCTAGGGCACATTCTTCACTTAAAAAGCATTTGTACCTCAACGACGTTTCTCGAAATTATTGGCAAGTCTGTACATTGCTGTACGGTTAGAACTGGAACGGTTTTGAGCGGCAGAAACGTTTCTAGGTTCACTTTTGACAAAATTAGGCTGAGGGCTTCTCCTTTCCAGGGAAAACATTTTTTCAAATATGAGTGATTGTGCTTACCTTTTTTTGTTAGACAGACTAACCGAAACTAACCCAAATTCTAGATATAGAAACAATTGAATGGTTGCCATTGACTCTATTAATCAGCAGAACAAAAACTACTAGTTTAATGATTTCAACATCATCGTAGCTGCAATATTAATGAAGGTAGCAATAGTGCCGACTTAATCGGAGGCACCCTCTGTATATTTATATTTATATATTTATTTATATCTAGACAAAAGTATATTTTTAAGTTATTAAGATCATCATACGCATGTTCCCTTTTAAAAATGTGGTTCAAAGATGCAAGAGAATATGTTCAAAATTTGAATAACCATGGTAGGTGCCACTGCTTGGCTAAAGAAAATTTTCAACTTTTGGCCTTGTTAACTGTAATCTTCTGAAGCAATTAGTCAATGAATACGCAAGAAAGTTAACATTTATTTTTCGTTAACTCAATCAAAATAAGTCCAAGAAGGTATAAAATTCAGATCTTGTTTAGAAATCTTTTGAGCATGAGGCTAGTTGTATAGCTTCCGAACATTTCTTGGGAAATTTACAGTTTTTCAAATTAGATTGTAAATTACTGAAGCAAAGTTTACTAAATAAATATTTCGATACCCAAAAGCGCAAAGGTGCTATGTCCACATTTTTCACCACTGGATTCCTTATTACAAACCAAATGTAATTTACATTAGTTCCAAGTCCAATTTTTCAATATAAAGCATGAAAATGGTAGTGAATCTAGAATTCTATGTCCCTGCAATTTTGTTTATCTGGTGCGTTTAGGTGCCATGTCCACATTTTCTTGTTGATTCTTATCTGATAAACAAGTGTTTTTGGAGTTTCGATGGTTTTTGGATTATTTTTCAGATTACTGAGTGCTTTCTTTGGTAATTAAAATTATTCTTTTTCTTTCTTGACATTACATTCCTAAAATGTCTCCCCTAAACATTAAAGTATGATTTGAGCCCCAAAAACAAAACAAAAATTCTTGTCTTTTAGTTATTCGAGTTACAAAACTAATTTTGCGAATCCCTCCTAACTTTGTCACAAGAAGTGAGTCAGATGATTCAAATTACCTACTTGCCCCCAGCCCCCAGCAGACCATACAAAGTGAATTATTACTGTTTTTTTTCCAAAAATATGTCTTTTATTTACCTACTTATCTATTTCATGTTCGTTTTTTATTAGTATTTGAAAGCTTTTTATATTTCATTCAATTTACCAAGGTTTCAATAACTCCCTCTTGTCAATAAACCAATATTTTTATCGAAAATGAAAATATCCGATATTTTGATATTCTCAGTAAATATCCTGATATTTACGAACCCTGATAGAATTACATAAGTGAAAATTCTATCGTAATTCCACATGAGTTGAAGAAATTACTGTGTGCTAACGGTTTCTAGTAAGTAGCAGGGTTGCGTTGATGTAAATCGCGATTTTAATCATATGTTTTTTTTAAATAGTTGATTTAAATCACATGTTTTTGAAAAAATATTTCTTCTTCTCTGAACCTATTTTTTAAAAGTAAAATTAAATTGAGGGACTGTTTATCAATTGGGTTAAGCCCTGGGTTAACGCAATAACCTCAGGATAACCTTAAAATGTTTGAAATTTGTCCATTTGGCACACGGACTTAGTATTGGCAGGGGCTAAGTTGACTCAGGGCCAGCTTGCCCATGGGTTAAATCCCAATTGATAGCCAGCCCCTCAGTCATCAAAATACAGTTAGATTGTCTTGCCGATGCTTTAATTGTTGGTTCAGTTTTTTTTTTTCAAAATGATGAAATGTTGGTTGAGTTAGTATTAGGTATATTTAGGTAGTTATGTTTCACAAATTTTGTTTTTTCCATATGAATAATCTCCTACCTCCTAATGGTGAGTCAGCCAGAAGATAGGGAAAGAGTTCTTTGATGGAACTAGTCCTGAAGAAACAAAATCATGTCAAAAATTTTGTTAAATATGACCCAAGTTAAGTGTGACAGAAGTACAAGTTAGTTAGTTAAGTTCTGTGTTGAAACCATAGAGAAATAATATTGTCTCTGGTTGAAACTTGAAATAAAATATTATGTTCAGAATAAATCCATCATAAATATAAGGTATTATTTAAACATAATAATATGAAAAAAAAATATTTTAATAAAACATCCGACTAAATCGATCTTTGTTTTTTTCCAAAAAAATCAGCAAGACTGGTAAGTAGCACCCGGGTAAGTATAGGTACTGAATAGGTATCAAGCCATCAAGCTCTCACCTCCATATGCACCGTAGAAATCTAATCCGGATGCAGACTTCATCGCGATTATTTTCCATTAGGTGGTATGGAAGATAATCGCGATAAAGACTTCATCCGGATTAGATTTCTACGGTGCATAAGGGGGTCATTGACTTCCAAATAGCAGTTGGATCAAGATTCAGGTTCAGGTATTGACCTACGAATTCTCCAGGACATACAGAGAGGTCATCAAAGTTTATTAAATATTAAATCACAGATTACAATCTGTAATAGGTACTTACCATGATTGATGATTGTATTATTAATACAAAGAAGATTATTGCCGGAGAAAAGTGAATATAATACCTACCTACCTTCCATTTTGATAGCTACGTAAGATATAGAATATTTACAAGTTCAATAAACGTATTAATCAGTGCTTTATTTTATTGGTATGGTTATTTATTTTAATTCATATGGATCAAAATAATAAATAATATAACCTCAAAATGTCAAAATCAAACATTTAACTTGACAGATTTCTCAATTTTTTAACGATGGCACCACTGAAATTCAGAATGAACAACTTAAATTGTCCCATCATGGCAGCGCCCATGCTTCAGTGATTTTCTTGTCATTGCATTAGCAGTCCATTTTTATTTACTAAGTCCGTGGTTCCCTCACTTCTTTAGTGCTTTTGAACCATGTTTGAATTTCCCCGCGCCTTTTGAAAATATACTACTAACCTAAAAATGTATCAGCCTATAGCATCTTTAGATTTGCCAAGATCAAAAATATCCAAACTCAAACACTTGGGAAAGAATTATTGTGAAGAGCTAACTCACAATTCTACTGATTCATTGTCAATTGAATTACCGGAGAAACCGCTCACAGTAACTGCTGTAGAATTATTACAGAATGAATTTTCGATCGGTAGTATCTTGAGCTACAATAGTGAACTAGATAAAGTTCTAAGAGATGAAGTAACTCCTCAGAGGATAACAGAAATAGCCGGGTATCCTGGCTCAGGAAAAACTCAAATTTGGTGAGTGAAATTGATGCTAGATACTTTGGTATAACCCCTTGTTTTCGTTCTTCCTTTTGACGTCTGATCTCCTGTAGTCCTTGCACCTACTCTGGCAATAACACTATTTCATTATTATTCGTCTACCACCTCAACGGAACCACTTGCCGGCAACAATTGGCAACCAAATCATCGGAAGTTCCAAATAATTTCTTCAACATAGCATTTGAATACCTACACCAATGCTTTTATTTATTTCAGGTGCTTATTGTTTCGCGTAAGATGGTATGGTAGTCTGAAGGGTGTCTGGACAGAACTTTTTGTCTGTTATGACTAGATTCGCGAACCATCAAAGCAGTTTCAAACCCTTCATTAATTACAGATCCCAGTTCCGAAGTGGATTTAATAAATTATAGACAAAAAATTGATTCAGGCTGGACAACAGATTATTGCACAATTTTGGTCAAAGAGTACAGTCGAGTCATAACAAACAAAATATAAAACAATCAATTTCCTGAAACAATCAAGATTTTATTCAATGCTAATTCTAAAAATAATGTTATTTTCGATTTTTTTGATTTTTTTGTTCATAGAGGCGTACTGTTCATATAGGCGTATACGAGGGCGTATAGCTGAAATAAGTACATGCAAACAAATACCGATTGGCTTAAAATCTTCATGATTTGGTTATCCTACAATCTTTCCATGAAGGAACTTTTAACTTTTTTATTTAAATTGTCAACGAAAAATCGATAAAAGTTGCTTCCATCCAGCATTTCTTGATAAGTTTTATGATTTCAATTGATATACGTCTTATTTTACAGGATGTCCCTGAAATGACTGAACAACGCTAAATCACAAATTCCTTAACCAAAAATAAGGCGATCTAGGCAAACTTACCTATATCCAAAATTGCTTCGTTAAGTCTTCAGAGGGCGTCAAAGATCCAAACATTTTTTCCCAACGATAAACATTTTTCAAAAACGTGCGAATAGATTTCGATAATTTTTGGTACCTAGTCTTGGACCATGAAATATGAAATTACATTTTTTGTTTCTATGACCTGTTGTAATTAACCCGAAAAGTTATAAAGGTGACGTCATATTTTGTGGTAATTTCTTTTGATTTTTTTTGGCATTGACTTTTTGATAATTCAGATGTTTCTATCTAAAAGTTCAATGTTTTGGGGAGGCTTTCTCTCTCCCGAAAAATTAACTAAGATAAGTGGTTGTGCCAGAAAAAAAAAACTCTTTTTAATTAGCTGCACAGATATTTTATTATTGATTTTTTTTCTAGCATAACTAGTAATCCAAGCAAATTTTTTCAAGAAAGGAACAAACTTTCTTACACACTGCTTTATTAGATAAAAACATCCTACTTATCAGGAAGTCATTCCATAAGAATCAGTAACGTCATAATAATATGCAGCTATATCTTTTGATTTTTTAAGGAATTGACTTTCTGATAATTCGGACGTTTCTATCCAATAACACAGTGTATGGGAAAGCTTTTTCCTCTCTTGAAAAAATTTGCTGGGATAAGTTGTTATGCTAGAAAAAAATGATTCAATAACAAAATTTCTGTGTACCCAATTGAAAATATTTGTTTTCTGGCACAACCACTCATCCCAGCAAAATTTCTCAAGAGAGAGAAAAACTCTCCAACTCATTGAACTATTAGGCAAAAGCATTTGAATTATCAAAAATCAAAAAATATAACTAAGTACATGTGACGTTACCTTTACAACACTTCCGATTAATCACAACCGGTCGCTAAAGAAACAAAAACGTAATTTTATGGTCCAAGATCAGGTACCAGAAAATATCAAAATCGATTTGCACGTTTTAAAAAATTCAGCAGAATTCATTTTTTTTTTAATCTTTGACGCCCTCTGTAGGCTTAACGAAGCAATTTTGGATATGGGTAAGTTTGCCCAGATCGTCTTATTTTTGGTTGAGTAATTTGTGGTTGAGCATTGTACAGTCATTTCAGGGACATTCTGTATTTATATAAAATAATCGTCAAAATTGTTATCCAGTCTTACCAAATGCCGGATAATTATTTTAGGTACTTGCGTATAGTGTAAGTTTCTCGGCACCTCTCACACAAATACTTTGTTCGATTGATATCCAGAATAGAAAACTATTCGAAAGTTACCTACCTTGTTACCTACAGTGTGATCCATTTGTTTTCGGGTCATCCTGAAAAAAAATATATAATCGACCGATTTGGTTCGATTTTATTTTAAATTGTAGAGCGTGACAAACTGTACCTTCTAGCCAGAAATGACCTCAAAATCCAAGGCCTTCTTTGTCAGTTCTCAGGAGCAAAATTTTGACAAACCACATTAGCGATTTTTTTGGAAAAAATCTGTGCACGCCATTGAATTCGGCATCTCTAAAAACGGGCCTGAAACGGGCCTGTACCAACGTTTATCTTTATCAAGTAGGAACTATTTCGTAGAAAAAAATAGATTTTTCATTTATTTTCAAAACACTTCACAGTTGGTCATGAAAAAACAACTAAATTCTGGTCATTTCCACTAACCCATCATTTTCTTCAATACACCTATCATCTTTTCCTGCTATCAATGAAAATTACATCCGTTATTTGATCAAAGTGATTTCATCACAGGCGCGAAATCAGAAAAAAATATATATATTTTCTGGTATGGGCCCATTTTTAAGGATGCCGGATCCAATGGCGGGCAAATATTTTTCTAAAAAAATCGCTAGTGTTTTTGTGAGAAGATAGAGTTTGTCAAGCTCTACAATTTAAAACAAAAATCGAGCAAAAAAACAAATGTGTCACACTGTATATGTGTCTTGGAGAAATCTAAATCACATCCCATCCCATAATATATAATCTTTTCATAATTGATATACATCTTGGGTTGTGTTAAGTCAATTTTCATATACCTTTTCATAAGAGTTCAACCCATAATTTATCGACGGAGCTCCTGTCTGAATGACTATCAGTTTTTCTTCTTATTTTTAAGCAGGAAAACTAGTCCTGATTTGTTGGCACTATCAATGAAACACCATGCTTCGCCATAATTTCAAAATCACTTGTATTCATTAATTCCATTCCAAATATCTCTACAATGGTTGCACGTAGCGACTTCTAACAGGTATACATTTTCTGCGCAAAAATATAATACGGGAACGTCTAAAAAAGTTATGACTGTTTCACATTCTGAAAAATAAGTGTGTAGCGCCCTCTACAAGTTAGAGCCATACAAAGATCAAACTTCAATTTCGCATGTTAGGAAACCCCCAAATACCAATTTCTATCAAAACAGAGTTCAAATGTTATTTAGAAAAAATAAAAATGAAAACAAGATTTCAGAACCCTGTAGCTCTGTAGCGAAGCATTTCCGGATACATGTTTGTAGAAAAATTTGTCCTTATTTTATAGCGAGAAAACTCATTCCGAATTTTTTCACAATATAAGTGTCCCAAAAGTCATGGATAAAAATGAAACCGGAGGTAGAGGTGATTTGCTACAAAAAAATTTAAATGAACACCTGTCCGCTTCTTGACAGTTGTCGAGTTATCGTTAATTTTGTGTGTATTTTTTGTTCAGTGATATCGATAATCAGCAGATAAACTTCAGTTGAGAGAAGAGATACCACATAAGTTTTTTTGATAATCATTGTTCACTATTTTAGTAAAGTTATTTTGCTTCTACGTTTAATCACTCATAAAAAATTTGTAGTTGAAAAAATCAAAATATGGAAAAATACTGCAATAATTAATGTTTTTTTCACTCAACAAGTGGTAAACATTGTACTTCATACAGAAGGTGACATCTCTGACAACTATCTCAATATTATTTAGTCCAGCAATCACCTGCATAAAAAGAAAACAAAAATAGCGATAACTCGAAAACAGTAAATTTTTTGTGGCAAATTACCTCCCCTATCTCCTGTTTCCCTTCTATCCATGTCTTTTTGGACACCCCTGTATACAGGGTGTAAATTGAAAGAACTTGTAAAAACTTCAAGGAGTGAATTTTGACTGTAAATTAAGTACCTGTAAAATCTTCGAGGGGTGAATCTTTGACTAATTTTTAGACAAAAAGTTCATATGAACATGGGTTCACATCGGCTTAGTTTTTCTTTTTTGTTTTTATTTAATTTTTTTTTTATCAAAAAACCAAGTTAATATTCGAGTTTCTCGTCATCAGTATCCCCACTATCTCAAATTTTGTTCAATCAATTGGCATGTTACTTGACAAAAATGTAAGTAAAAATTCAAATAAAATAAGTTTTTTTGGACGAAGAAGACTCAGAAACCAAGCCATTGTGGACCAATGTTCATATGTCTTAAAATTAGTCAAAGATTTACCCTTTGAAGTTTTAACAAATACTTAATTTACACCCTGAAGATGATAATGTGGAACCTTCTCCTTTAAAATAATATTCGCAAGAGAAAAACGTATTCCCCCAACTGGAAAATGGAATCCCAGATGTTACTGGATACTTTTTATACTAATGAAGTGCGATTTAAAGTTTTCAGCTGTCAATAACAGTTCAGCTCTCAAAGCACCTTGGTGGCCTTGACGGACAAGCAGTATACATCAATACCAGAAAATCTTTCTCCTCATACAGAGTTCGACAGCTTGCCAGAAAATTCATTCATCAAGTGAATTCACTCCATATGGAAGATGACAAATCGGAAAACGAAATTTTGAAGAATATTTTGGTTTTCGACATCAGCAATGTGCCAGAAATGTTCGCTGCACTAAAATTATTTGACACCTACTTAGAAACCAAACATGTTAGACCTAGATTCTATGAATCACCAGTTTAATAAATCGATTAATTCTAGGTAAGGTTATTGATTATAGATAGTATATCCACAATTCTTAGAGAGGTAGAGGCAAAAGAGAGGTCCTCCCTTATTTATACTATCTTTGAAGATCTACAAAAATTGGCTATCAAATTCAATTTTGCAGTAAGTATCATGATTTTTTAAAAAGTTAAAAAAACAAACAAATCATTGTGTTGCAGGTGATAGTCACAAATGACTTCACTACCCTGATTAACAATAATGAAACTATCTTTACGCCATCATTTGGTGATAGTTTTTGTGATAGGGTCAATTCGAGAATATGTTTGTCCAAGTATCCCGAAATCCATGACGTTTATACGGCTGAATTGATAAAAAGCTTTATAAAGCCGTATCTGAAAGTTGATTTTTGTATGTTTTAATTTAATCATTTTGTCAGATTGAATAAATACATAAGTACTAGGTACCTGTACTACAGTTCAATCACAACCAAAAGTAAACAAACTACACGTGATTAGACATAGCAAAACGATTGAACCGATCACATGTGTTGGTTTATCTTACGTGAACTTTCAATTCAATTCCATTTATTGTTAGATCACGTGGTGACTTTTGGTTGTTAACCAACTGTAGTACTGTATTAAATATATATTTTGCTAAACAAATTTAAGTGAGTATAAATTATGCTTACAACAGGCGCTTCTAAAATAGTGATCCGATTAACCCGATAATCGGCTGACGTGTTTTGTTCTTTTTATTCCACGTTAATAAAAAGAGACAAGATGACAGCTGATGCTCGGGTTGATCGGATCACTGTTTCCCAAAGCGCCTAACGTTTTGATAAAAATAACCGTAGAAACACTATCTTAGACTTGGTGCTTGCCAGTTCGAGTGGTATTGTGAAGGCTAGAGATCTCAAAATGCCAAAAAGTTTTCATAGGACTGACGTTCGCCAAAGCTTACTAAATTAATATACGTTGCTTCACTCCTCAGCACTTTGTGCCGCAAAATAGGCGAAAAACTTGTGTATGCTGTAAGCAACCTAGGGTCTGAACTAGGCGCTTAACGTACTACACGGCTATCATTGGTCAGTGCCGAACAACAGTACGTATTGCCAAGAATGACGTGAACACGTATACTCTTTGCTCTCCGACAATTAAGTATGATTATCAAATTTGTCAGGGTTCCAGACAAAACTTGAAAAAATGTTTTTTTTTCAAATATGAGATTCTATTTTGTTGATAAAATAACGTTTCAAATAAGAACTATACAGTGTGGAACTGACAAATGGAATAAATTCGACAATTAATGAATGAGGGCGTTTTCGAAAAAACGCTCGGACACCTCGATTGATATTTTTGGTTGTGGCCGATACCAACTCTCTTATTTTAAAAATGACACACAGAATGTTATTAAAAAAGGCCACGCATGCGCATAAGTCAGGGCAACTGGGGTCTGGGAAATGTCAAATTCTTGACAGTTTTGATTCTGAGTTACGACATGTGACAATATTCATATCCCCCAAAATACTGTCAGTGTCAGTGCGAAGTTTGAGTGAGATTCTAATGGCCGATTGCACCAACCAATTTTGAGGATACTTAACACTAAGGAACCCTTAACTTGACAGTTTTGCAAGCAAAATTGAAAATAGATTGGTGCAATCGGCCATATTTGAGTTTCATGAAGAGTAGCGTATTTGTTGATACAATAATACACAAATAAAACGTGAGAACGTGATTTTTAACTATGGGTCAAAAACCGTGATTTCCGTTTGAGCAAAAGTCATATTCTTGACTTCTGCGTTCACATTGCACGACAGACCTTATGCTCTATCCCTGTTCTACTTACATCTAGACAAGAATAGAAGCACGCTCGTGAACGTGGCACTTATTATCAGTTGCCCTGATTAGAACGCATGCGCCTCACGCTATCGGCGAGAAAAACAACCCTATTTTTGGATTCCTTAGAAAATTCTAGACATATTTCATATACAATATCCCGTACCTATCTTTAGCTGTTTTGGAAATATCAAGTGTTTTCAGATTTATTGGAAATTTAAAAAAAAGAAATTTGCGGAAACACTGTAAATACTTATTCCCCATTTAGGTCTTGATAATGAGAAAGTATGTGAAAACCATTTCAGCGTGTGTTTCTACTGATATGGAAATATTAAAAAAATGTCTGACTGCATGACAGTTAGTAGTTGTCAGACTTGATTTTTTGTTTTTTTTTATTTTTTTTTACATTACAGAAAATAGACAGTAACTACTACTTAGTACTTAATAACTTTTGACTGTTTTCTAGCAAATTTCTTTCATGAAATAATTTAGTTTCTATCTCGGTTTCTATAATATCAATTTTTATCCAACTTTTTATTGCTGGATTTTAGAGGTTTTTGTTTCATTTGTTTTGATATTGTCACCACTTGAAATGTAATTATTTTGTTTAAAAACATTTTGCTATCCTCTCCTGCTCCTGCCTGGGTACTCCCTTAGCTTTCAGCATTCATGCGGACTGGGCTCTTCGAACGGACTGTTCAAGTTGGTTTCAGGGGATTTTCTTCTAAATCTAGCAAAATATTCAATTGAGTGTTCTCAGGAACTTTTATAAGATGGTCTTGTAATTATTGTCTCTTTGAAGCCATCTGATCGTTTTCTCAGTTCAAACTCTGCAGCTAAGACACTCAATTGAAGTTGAAGAAGTAAGTTCATTATACAGTTTCGAACTGGCTGAACAGTGACAATCAATACCAAAACCACAATGGAATGTTCTGATCAAAAGTACAGTTTTACTTCCAGAATGGAAGGTAAAGTAGTCAGTTGAGCAGATTGTTTTTTTTCTTCCACGATGGAAATATCTTGAAAAGTTGTGTGGTATTTGTGTCTTTAGTTACAACGATTTCTTGGAGTTTTCGAAAAATTCACAATATATATTCTTGATCAAATTCTCAAATAAGTGAGAACAATAAGCATGATAATATGCAAACGTTTGATGAAGAAAAAACAGCTTACTTCAACAAACTGAAATCGTGCTTTATTTGTATTTCATTTCATATTTATATTTTTTGTACTACACACAATACAAAACATCATAAACAGGTATATGTTAGGCGAGGCCTAAGGAATAACAAGATGAAGATTTTTACAGCAATACAAATCGGTGAAGATAGTTTTCATCAAAATATAGAAAATGTGTCGAGTAGAAAAAAAAAACAACAAACAAACTACTCTATTGATAATAGAATGAGAGAAAAAAATGTAAATCGGATAAAAATAATCTTGAACATTCGCTAAATCAGCCTTAGGTTCAAAGCGTTCCAACAACTTACATCCATAATATGATTTAGTAACAATGGGTTATGAATGGACATTAATATGCCGATTATCGTATTTTACAATAACATTTTATTGCGAAACAACTAGACAAGTTCACTCTACATAGATTTTTTTTCGTTATGGATTGTAGAAGCTTCAATATCATAAGCACACCATGTATATCAAGCGTAAACATTTGATTTAAGTGAAAACGATCATTTTAAAGGTTTAATACTTGTAACACACAACCATTTATTAGAGATATCTTTGTCAGAAATGCGATGTTTAATGAAGACCTATAAGTTTGATTTTACCAGTTAAATATCCAAAACTTCACACCTCTGATAAGTGTACGATTCTTTAGAGTTGGTTTTTGTCTAAAGATCAGTGATTAGGATTGATATTTTAGCATTAAAAGTTATGAACCATCTTAACGTTTTTTCACACTAATAAATATTGAAAAGTTCGCCACTTCTGAATCATGAACTGAGAAATACAGGTTGTTTGGCGGAAGGTTACTAAACTTGGGGTGGGCGTATACATAGAAAGGGTCATTTCGAAGATATTTTATCAACCAGTGGCCAATAACGACCCCGATTTTGTTCAAATCTTTCGCAAGAATCTACCAAAAAAGTCATATTCACTCTTTTTTTTTTCAATGTTTCCAAAACTAAATTTTTTGTGACCAGAAACACAAAGGATAAGTTTTAGAAACAGTTACAGAAGTTTTAGGGCACAGGTCTTTTGATAAAATATATTCGAAATGGGACCATCTATACGCCCACTAAGATTGGCTAACACTCCGCTAAACACCCTGTATATGTAAGCCTGGTTCACGACTGTGATTCCAATTATTCTATTTCATTAAAGTTATCGCATGGGATTTTGTTCATAACTTATATCTAATCTAATCTATCAATTGAGATATAATATACCGGCAAAATATTTGAATACATATTTTCATTCCAATAACTCCTCCCAGAAATGATAATTGGAATAATCCTAACGATGTTTCCATCCAAAAACTACTAAATTCATCTAATATCACAATACGTTATTTAAATAATAACCAATTTTGTTCATACACATCATATTGAAAACTTAATTCTTGGAACTACAATATATGATTATTTTGTTCTGTATTATGAACTCCCGGGCATATCAGTTTCAAACATATATTACAGTGATGTTCTAAGTCCAACTGACCTGAAAACTGTACATTGTATCGTAAGTGGAAGGTACATACACTAGCTAGAGATAGAACAATCTGCTTTTTTAAGGGGCGCGAGACAACTAACATAAACATTCACGCTGTTTGATTTGTAATGCGACCAACGTCATTTTTGAAAATAAAATTGAAAAAACGACAGAATGTATGGTTTAGAGTCCATTGGAAAACAAAACTTAATTTTTGTAAACTAGGTTATCGAATAGTCAATATTTGCTACATTGCATATTATTCACAACCGCTTTTGTCAACATCTAGTTTTCATTTTTGATCCACAATACTTTTTAAAAACGTTGACCTATTATAAGATACCTTTTCTCTTTGTGAATTGCGCATTTTGATGTTATTCCCATGCAATTGCTAAAAGGAAACCACGAACATTCAATAGAATGAATATAGCTGTCGGTATAGTGTTTTTTTTTTAAATGACCTTCGTGTTTAGGATCCCACAGGAGAAACTACCACGGTAAGTATCATGAGTTTAATGTCATTTTCATATACCACCTCATTACTACCGCTGAATAGACGCGCAACAACAAGATCTCGCCAAACCCCGACCATGGTGTTTTGAACCTAGAGTTAAAATACTAGCTAAAGATGCCAGGACAATGGCTGCAAATGCGCGGCGTTCTCTTGCTGTCGCTATTTCCACGCCCTTCAAATATTAAGTCATGGGCGTTTCAGCATCGGATTATCGAGTGTCAACAGTATAATATAATAGTTGCTGGTTCCAGCTGGAAGGCAGACTCGCGACAAAAATAGGTTTGTTCGAATTTTTTGAGCCGGTTTCTCTAGTCAATATTTTAGCTCTACCTTGATTAACATACGAATAAATTGTCCAATTTGGATAACACTACCAATTTCTATTATTTGCGTATAGTATCTCTCGCCAACCGGATTGGAAACAAGATCGATCGTGATAAAATTATCCACAGAAACAATGCTTTTTTCATACAGTGTCGACGGTCGGAAATCCCGACTAAGATGCGACGTTGGATTTTCTTTACTTGGATGGAACACATGGAATCGGTCGCCTATTCTAGCTTGACTTCCTCGTAAAATTTATACTTACAGCCGGTTTTTGTTTGAAAAATTGATGTTGACATCAGCAGTATTCAAGATCACCTTAGTTTTCTATTTGGAAGATATAATAATAAATAGTTATCCAACTGGGTCCTACAATATTTCTGAGACTTGAAGATCGCCATTGAAAAACCTATGAATTAGGCCGAAAGTTTGGTGTAAAATAGCGTAAGGCCCCTCAAAATATTAACTTTACGATGTAAATATACGATATAGGTATAAAACACCAATAACTACTGAATATGGACGTAAGAAAGATGGAAAAAGTGTGCGGAGTATCTTCAAACATGAAGCGTTTCGGAAAGATAATTCGATATATGAATTCAATCAAATTCCCAACTTGGGCCGACCCGGATCATGTAGTCCGGCAAATAGTGATCGTCTTTTAAAAAACGATGCTCTTTATGCGGCAGGTTTGTAGAATCTCTGAACAAATTGTGTGAGATTCAATACCTGGCCTGGGCCTTTGCCATGGTCCATTTGGATATAGTCTTCAAGGTTATGTGTAGAATCTGGAAATTTAATAAATTCAAATCAGCAACATATCACAAGAATTGATTAAGATGGATTGAAGGGACTTGTCAATAAATTATATCTATGCCATGAAAATATCTGAGAAGTTTTAGAAAAAATTTATGAGAGTAATCCATACCTAAAACAATCACGATATTTCATTGACGTTTTCCTTATCACTGTTGGTATATTATAATTGCTTCAAGAAAAAAGAAAAATTAGTACTTACTAGCTGTGGCGATAGAAGGGTAGTTTGGAGGCGGCTTAATCCATGAACCATCTGGTCTTTTCATGTGGCGTCGATCAGATGCAAATTCTTTGACAAACTCATTTGCAGGAATGACTCTAAAATACCTGTAAGTTCAGAAAATGAGGGTTAATCCTAAGAAATTGGCGAAATTTCAGAATTACTCCACTACATAATATCTTAAAAAATCAATACATAAACAGACATTTTAAAAATTGATAATACTTTTTAAACATGTTATACAGGGTGTTTCATTAATATTGCGAACAAATTCAGGATAAGTTTTCCCGCTTTAAAATAAGAATAAAACTTCCCATAAACATGTGTCCAATAATGCCTGAGTACCTACAGGGGGTTGAAGTTTCAGTTTTATTTCTGTTTTTTTCCAAATAGTATTTGAACTAATGTCGTTCTTTTGATGAAAATTGGTGTTTGATGGTTTTTTGTCATGTGAAATTCGAATTTGATCTTAGTATTGCTCTAACTTGTAGAGGGCGCTCCGCGCTACCTACACTTGTGTGTCCACTTGTTAAAAGTCGCTACGTGCAACCATTCTCGAAATATTTGAATTCGAAAAAAAGAATACATGTGATTTTGAAATTATATGGCCATTTAATTTTTATTGAAAAGAAAATCAGGATGAGTTTTCCTGCTTAAAAACAAGAAAAAACTTCCTATCAACATGTGTCCGGAAAAGAACAACAGTTTTTTTCATTTTTGTACAATTTTTTTATATTTGAAAAAGAGTTATTGTTTACGTCACACGTTGTTCAAATGTTGTCCAGTTTTTCTGGATATATGTATCGATCATACAAAATATCTTATAACTTCTACCAGGTTACCTCCGCCATATTTTCAAAATCGCATTTTTATTATTTCAAATTCGAATATCTCGATAATGGTTGCCCGTAGCGACTTTCAAGAAGTATACTTTTTCTGCGTTGGAAATATAAATAAATCTATTTTGTCGCTTGAAAATGTGATACAGGTACGTCCAAACAAATTATGGCTGTAGATAACAGGAAAAATAATCGTAGGTTGCGCCCACTACAAGTTACAGCCATTCAAAGACCAAATTCGAATTTCGCATGTCAAGAAACTCCTAGACACCGATTTTTATCAAAATATCGACATTGGTCC
This sequence comes from Orchestes rusci, assembly GCA_958502075.1. NCBI lineage: Eukaryota > Metazoa > Arthropoda > Insecta > Coleoptera > Curculionidae > Orchestes > Orchestes rusci. The sequence continues at coordinate 37,724,679 of OY293306.1, forward strand.
AACTCGTCACATGAATCTGAAGGGTCACCTCCATAGGATCGGAATCGGGGAAGATTCAGACTGCAGGTGGTGACTTGAAGACGTAGAGACCGTAGCCCACATCCTAACGGAATGTCCGGCTCTTCGTAGCATAAGGATGGAATACTTCGGATCTGAATTCACAACACTCCAGGAATTGGAAGGGATCTATTTGAGGGACCTGCTGAGCTTCGCGATAGCGTCGTGCCTTCAATAATCTCACTTCTATCTATTGTGGGTTGCAACGGGCCCAGGAGGCCTAAGCAAGGTTTGGCGTGAGCCACCCACTGAAACATCTACATCTACATTGGTCCACGTTTTATTTGAAAAAAAAAACAAATATAAAAATAGATCTTTAACACCCTGTAGCTCTATAACGAAGCGATTCCGGATAATGTTTATTAGAAGTTTGCTTCTTATTCCTAAGCACAGACATTCATCCTGTTTTTTTCCGCAATATTGAGGAAACACCCTGTATAGTTCAATAACGATATATCATATCATTGGCAGTTACTATCAAAATAACTTCCAGGAACCAAATCCTATGCAATAATTTTCTCTAAAAATGATTCAGTCCATTTCCGCTTTTTCATAAAAGCTAATTGGGTCAAGAACTCTCAATGCTTTGCACGGATAATAACTCAAGGTTAATACAAAAATAATGATGTTAAATCATCCAAATTTTCCTCACTCATTGCTTGAAAAATCCTGAAAGGTATTGACAAAATCTGATCGAATAATAATAATTATGTAATTTTAATTTATTTGAGTTCAAATGCTGGTAGATAAAAGATCACTGCATTTCGACGCCCAGATGTGAAAAACTCGTATCTCATAAAAGCACAATTTTTAGGAAAAGGAAAAAACTTCTCATATCTTTATCAATTCTATATTTTATTTTAAATTTTGATGAGTGGTGCAAACGAGTAGCCAAAAGTACCAAATAAGAATAATTAGGTATGCATATTTTGATAAAAAACAGAAATATTTTGGAAAAAAGTTGGTATACGGGGATTTGAAAATAATTGTTGATAGTTTTGTGGGAAGAGGAGATACGTGTTTATTGAATGATACCTAGCGAAACTTTACTTGAACATTGATGAGTATTAACTCATGAACATTCTCAAAAGTCTTGTAACTAATTTTAAAAAAATAATAAAAAATTAAATGAACTCCTCTTTTTTAACAAAACTTGAAAAAAAAACAATTATTCGTGTTTCAATAAATCATAGAAATGTAATATAAATAATACAGTAGATCCGCTTTCTTTCGCAACTGATTCCCGAATCAAAACGCGTTTGGATCAAATAATCACGTGACAACGTAACATGCTCAAAAGAACGAATCATGTGACAATGAATCATAATCAGAAAAATCGATTCGAAAGAAAGCGGCTTAGATCAGAATCTGTGCTTTTCAGAGAATCTGAAAATACTAGATTTTTATTGTTAACTCGTGGTGGGTCTCAGCTTAACTTTGAGTTTTCGGGAAAATCGAAGGTGAGCTGATTTCGCTATCTTGAAAATAAGGACGCGTGTGTTTTCTCCATTCTTATTAGACTTACAATTCACAATAAAATATCACAGAACTAAAGTTCTAGAGAATAACATAACCAAAAACTTTTATTCGAGACTTTTTTCTGTTAAATCAATAATAAGATTTCTTATTATGGCACGTGAGAAAAAATCGTTTAGGACGAAATTGATGCAGAATTACGTTCCCAGCAACTTTTTTCCATTCATTTTGATGGTTGCTGGGGATTTAATTCTGCACAACTTTCGTCCTGTATGATTTCATTCCATCATGGAATCACCCTGTAGATTTTTTAGTACTGATTTTAGAGAAAAAAGTTTTAAAGAAAAGTTATTGAGATTGTGAATTCGAACAATTTTGGTTCTATGATATTTTATCGTAAGTCTAAAATAGGAACGGAGAAAAGAAGTAGCGCCCTTAATTCCAAGAAGGCGGAGTAAGCTTATCTTCGATTTTCCCAAAAACTCAGTTGAACTACTAAGAGCCCCCAAACATGTAAAAAACAAATGTTTCCTTATTTCCCGAAATTCTTAGATGGCCCTATTTTGAGCACGGATTTACTGTACTAATAATCTCTGAATCGGTGAATTTTGAGATACGAGGTTTTGACATCTGGGCGACGATTTCAGCTAATGCAAAAAATTTCGAAAATATTCTTTGATCATGTTTCATAAGTATGTAATCAATAAAATCATCACACATCTTGCAAATATCTTCAACAATGAGGGCCGATATTTCAATGCCACCTTAAGGTACAGAATAGTCAAGGTACTCTCTCACTCCTTTCACTTGGCTATAGATGTAATATGAGCGGCACTTTTGAAATACGGTACTTACGTCAGACAATTTCAAGATTTACCTCAAGTCTTGAGCTATTCTGTATATATTAAATATCGACCCTGAGTCAATTTTAGGTAAGATTCTGTTTATTGTATCATGATTAAGATTAATGATTTTCAGATTTCACTCACCTGAAATAATCAGACTTCAAGATATGGTCTGTTCTGAAAGTTTCCGTCACATACTTGTGAACATAAGTCGGAAAAGGCAGCTCAGAATCGAGATCGTATACCAAACATTTATCTGGTTCTGGATGGTAGAGAAAAATCACGTGATAATCCTGAAACATTAATATTTTTTGAGGCTTCCAAAAATGTATTCAAAATAAGATTTCTATAGATACACTACTGAATATCTCATTTCAGGATCAGTTTACTTTTTTTTTTTTGTGATTTCCAACTCAAAAATATCGATTTATTTCATGTGTCTTTATAAATGAGGAGTGACTAATCAAAACGCGTTTTGTCCAAACCGGAAAAAATCGAGTTTGATGTGGTTTTGCCATCATGAGACACAATATATACATGCTAATCCACAGAATGCAGCAAATCAACTTTGATCCCATAGTAATTCAAATACAAAATCGATCAGTCACATCAAAACGCTTGGCGGCGCTGATATAGTTCCGGAAACATGCAGGTGTTTTTTAAGTCTTATAACAATTGATGTTACAAGACTAAAAAGACACCTCCATTTTTCAGAGTTTTTTTTTTCCTTTTCGCAGACTTTTATCAATATCTACATAATATACAATTATTATTTTTTTAATTATTTTTATTTGGATCCGCGAAATAGTCTTATTTCACCTCATTCATAAGTATTATAAACGTAGATACTTTTCATTATTTCAAAGCAGAAAACGCATAAAAAACCATGTTCTCCAATACGATGTAGCAAAACGTATTTAGTCCAGGACTGTTCAATCTTTTTATAAAAACTCAAGGTACTTTATTAGAATGAGACTATTTCATGTCCATGCATGTATGTATATACATCGATTCTACAAACATATTTTACTAAACTACTTTGTTTTAGGGAATTCAGTTTTGGGTGAAAAAATGCGTTTTGATAAGTCACTCCTCAAATACAATAACATTTTTTCATATCTTGATTTTAGAGAAAAAATTTTTTGAGAATGTAATTATTCTGAACAACTTTTGTTCTATGATATTTTATCGTAAGCTAAAAATAAACGGAAAAACGCGCGTACCGCCCTTAAGCTCACCCTCGAATTTCTCCCAAAAACTCAGAGTGAAGCTTTTGGGGACCCACAAGTTAAAAAAAAAAACCGTATTTCCGAAATTCTCAGCAAACAGGGATTTACTGTACAGGGTGTCTATTTAAGAATGGCAAGGTGCCAGATCTCAGAAACTAGGCATCCGAGAGTCTTGCGGAAAAAAAATTACTGGGTAATATGGAATAGAGAAAATGCTGGAAATATATCAGAAGTTCCCAAGATCGCGACAAGATGGCGTAGCGGTGCTATCAAAACACAAAATCGCTGTTTTTACGTGATTTTCAAATACAAACAAATACAAATGAGTACCGCTATGGATTCCTTGAGAGATTTCCTTCAAATTTGTTTTTTTGATTTTTTTTCCTAACATGTCAAATAAGAGCCGTCAAACCCTACAACGCAAGAATGCTCATAACTTTGAAACAACCCAACCTATTGACGTGATCTTGGTCTCATATGAAAGAGCATGATCTGCACTTCAAAAAACGGCGTTAACTGAAATGGTAGCATGTTTTTGAGTTTTTTCCAAAAAAATCAAATGTAATGGTATATTTATTTTTATATATTTTAAAAGGGGATACATTTTCCCTCGCATTTTCCTATAAAAAAAAAACATAAAAAATAATGATTTTTTTTTATTTTTTTTTTTTTTTTTTTTTTTTTTTAATAGGAAAATGTATCCCCTTTTAAAATATATAAAAATAAATATACCATTACATTTGATTTTTTTGGAAAAAACTCAAAAACATGCTACCATTTCAGTTAACGCCATCTAGTGGCGACGCGAAGGTCAAAAATTCAAAACCAAAAAAGTTTTTTGAAGTGCAGATCATGCTCTTTCATATGAGACCAAGATCGCGTCAATCGGTTGGGTTGTTTCAAAGTTATGAGCATTCTTGCGTTGTAAGGTTTGACAGCTGATACCTGTCTTATTTGACATGTTAGGAAAAAAAATCAAAAAAACAAATTTGAAGGAACTCTCTCAAGGAATCCATAGCGGTACTCATTTGTATTTATTTGTATTCAAAAATCACGAAAAAACAGCGATTTTGTGTTTTGATAGCACCGTTACACCATCTTGTGGCGATCATGGGAACTTCTGATATATTTCCAGCATTTTCTCTATTCCATATTACCCAATAATTTTTTTTCCGCAAGTCTCTCGGATGCCTAGTTTCTGAGATCTGGCACCTTGCCATTCTTGAATAGACACCCTGTACAAAGTAACCAAGTTCGGAGAAAATGTAACTTGTCTTGAATTTATTCTATTGAGAAATATGACCATTTTTAATAATAAAATATCTGCAATGCCACAAATTCCTTATGTCTGGGTCTGGCAGCGTACTCACCCAAATAACTAGACGATCCTCATCTTTTCCAGCCCTTTGCCGCCACAACGGCACCGTCCTACTCTGGTTAGAAATGAAAACTGCAAAGCATTTATTCAGTTCATTTGGATGGGCTTTAGTCACTTCTTCGCCAAGTTTATAGACATTTTCTTCACTAAAAAAAAATCATATATCAGACAGACACTTTTTGAATTGATATTATCAAGTTTGTAATGAATCCATATATTTTCATCAACCCAGAAACCTGTTAAATTAAATTATTGTAGTCAGGATCTCCCGCAGGATTTGAGCATGTTCGTAAGTAATCAGGTAATTGCTGAATTCTATTATTGACAAAATAGATTCAAATTGTTTTTTTATTGACAGCACTGATGTCGGTTTCAATAGGTAGCTTTCTCAACTGTTCTGTGTAGGAGTTCAACGAAAAAGCATTTTGTTTATATCTATCAGAGTATATTACAGGTACCTATTCAATTATTTTTGATGCATGTGTTGCAATATTTTTCCTTCTTATTATTTCTATGTAGAATATTCCATTATTTTTCTAATAAGCGGTTTTGCTTTTGCGAGATGCTGATAAACTACATTTGATCGTAATTTCAAGTTATTATTCAAGGTATCGTAGAACATCTACAAACATATGATGCAAACTTCTTTATTATTATTGTTATAGTTTCACACCCTGAAGTTTCTAGTCATATTTTTAAACTTTCCCAATTTTATCAAAATCTTAATATTGATAAACTCGAAAAAAAATCAGTCCACAAGCCTCTTATATACTGCAGGTTAACATATTGTACACGTCAAACTTCGCAATCTGGTCATGTTTTTTATATGAATTTACATGTTAAAATGCTTTCATAGAGTTTTTTGTCCTGAAAACGCAATTTGTGGGCTATAATCGTGCGGTTAAAAAGCGTAGACATGCAATTATCCAGTATATCACGCAGCTGGCGTAGTTATTTTCAGGCCATATCCTTTTTTTTTTAAAAACAAGGGTGTTTATGGATGGATCATTTGGACATTGTTGCAGAAAACTGGCAATATATTGTGAATTGAATTTGAGAATAGTGGGGACCTATCAACAAGAAATTGACTAATCTGACTATATTACGAAATTACGCGCGTTTATCATTTGAATGTGATAATTATAACACTGAGTCGTAAATAACTAATGCATAAGCCACCATAACTTCCAACTTGCCCAATGATTAATTCTTCCTCGTCTATGGTTAGGGCTAATCTGGCTGGGCTACAGGTGTGATTCATGCTCAGGTGCCTATGATGACACATTCTAGCATTGAGTCAGCTACACCAGGTGTGTGCTAAATAGCCAACGGAAAGTAACAGTTTACCGTACACAATGGAATAAGGTCCATATTTAAGATAAATGTTTTGGTGATTTCATTTGAGAAAAAATACATACATCTCACGGAGTATTTTTTACGGCTGGTCAAAAACTATACACGGTGGAAATCAGTTTCTGTCTTGTTTAAGATTTCTTTTTATTTAATTTTTCTGATATTCAGTTCGATATCTATTTATGTGTCATAGAGAGGAAACAGGTCACAAAAATATACTATCACTTTTTTTTCAAGTTGGTGGAGAATACCTAGGTGTATTGTACATATTTGATTACCAGATCTCTAATTCAAAATCTCGTTCGATTTGTATCTTGAAAATACTCAGTTCCATTAATCATGGTAGACACAAAAACACTTTTCCGTTGAGTACCTACCTTTTCTTTATGGCTGAAATTAAATAACGGATAGTGAGTTTGTCGGATATTCCATTGTCAACATGTACTTTATTATTAAAGTCGGCGAAATTTAATCATTATTTGGGTCAACATGACTGCCAATCAAAAACGCAATGGATTTCCTGAATCTCCAAAAATATTGGATGCCATCAGAATAAATTAATAATTGATTGATTGGAAGAGGTATTAAGCTCAGCTATCTAGGTATACCGAGGTGAAAACTCTGTGTCCTTTGTATCGTAGATACATAAGAATATTGCCCAATTTGCGAATTATTTTAGAGAGATATAATAATCTAGTGAAGTAGATTATCTACAATCTATAAAATTACATATTTGAACATGCATACACTGTGGGCCAAACTAAGTTAGAATATAATTTGAAGCTTGATAACTTATTTGTTTGTTTATGGATTTTGATCATTTTCGGATATGATATTAGTCAACATGTTCTGGATGTTACCCTAAAATTGAGCTTTCGAATTTTAGCCAGGATCGGACTAAGAACGTTTTTATGAAACTGGGGCATTCAAGCTTGTTGCAAAAACGAACTGCGCTACTAACAGACCAACCGATATATTTTTTGATAAGAGCATTAGTGGGAAAAGGTATTCTGAAAATATCATTATTCTAGAATCATAACCTAAGAAACGATGTTTTTTTTACCTGTATGATAGTGCTTGTTGGCATTAAAACTATTTCACTTCATTTTGATCAAAGTTTATTGAAATTTCTTAGTAACTTGGATTTGTCGATTTTTGACATTTTAGAATTTTTAAATTGGGAAAACAAAATTAAGTACTTGATTGATATATACTTTTTTTTTTAATAAACTTCGTTTAATTTCACTGGATAACTTGAAGTGGCTGCGACATTTTCGTACCACAATAAATCGTTTAATCGAGATTTTATCTTTCAAAGATGGAACCATTTAAAATGAAACAGGCAAACTCTAGAATCTCAAACATTTAAAATATTCTTGACAAACAATCCAGGTTGGTATGGAGTTTCAAGAAACTTTGATCAAAATGAAGTGAAATAGTTTGAATGCCGACAAGCACCATATCATACAGGAAAAAACATCGTTTCTTAGGTTATGGTTCTAGAATATCAGGACACCTTTTCCCAGTAATGCCTTTCTCAAAAAATATATCAGTTGGCCTGTGAGTAGCGCAGTTCGTTTTTGCAACGAGCTTAAATGCGCCAATTTCATAAAAACATCGTAAGTCTGGTTCTGTCCAAAAATCAAAAGCTCAGTTTTGGAGGAACATCCAGAACATATTGACCAATATCATATCCAAAATTCGTCAAAATCCATAAACAAACAAAAAAGTAATTAAGGATCAAACTATGTTCTAACTTAATTTGACCCACAGCATCTACACTGTGGGTTTAACAAAAAAAACCCTTCTTTTTATTTGCCGTCCCATAAATGTGCAAATGAAATCACTCGTGATACCTACTTAAGCTTATTTCAAAATATTAAATGAGAATTTAACTGCTGGACAGGATTTCATAAATCTGAACAATAGATATCATTATTTTTAATTTTAGAGGCTGTAAAATACGGATTTTAAAAATAGGTACCACAACTACTAGGTTGTGTTTCTTGATAAATCGCAGTTGAATGCCTATTTAAAATGATCCGACAAACCCAAAATACATAGATTTCACACTGATGTATTTTTCAGTTGCAAATTATAAACATATACAAGGTGTTTCAGAAATAATGTTGAAAAGTTTGACAGCAGCTAGATCTTGCAAAGAATGATCCTATAAGGTGAGTTCGAGTATTCGCTCTGAACGCTCCGAGCGCGAAATTGTCCATTTAAGCGCGTACAATTTTAGGCGCTCCGAGTGTTCAGAGCGAATACTCGAACTCACCTTATAAAGGTTTTTATACGTTCGATTTTTTTTCTCATCTATAATCTATCATGAGTATACGTGGTTTGGGGATATATGGAACGAAGGTGCAAATATTCAAATTTTCCGCTCTGCTACCGTATTCTTGACTTTCAGGGGGTAGAAATTGTGAGAAAGTATTTTTGACACTTTCCCGCACAATCAATGTCTATTCGCTGAAAGTCTAGAATACGGCAGCAGTGCTGAAAATTCAAATATTTGCACTTTTGTTCCATATATCCCCAACCTACACTACTTAGGTACTTATATATAGCGCTTGAGGGGGTTCTAAAAACCTGCAACGATGCAGAGTTCTCTAGCGGTGTTGAGCATGGCATACCTACCTACCTTTTTGGTTCAGTGGATAAAAAGGTGAAAAGTTTATAAAACATGTTTCTTTAACATGGACGCAGTTGAAGTCATAAATCAAAAACTCTTATACAAAAACTGATGTTTATAATGTTTGACGGAGAATTCGGAAAAGTATTAAAAAATAATAATTGTCTACCTACATAACTATTTTCTCAGAATAGAGATTAGGGAAAATCAAAATGTTTTCGTCTTAATAAGTTACTTTTCTCTGATATGAACACTTGAAAGAAATAAAAAATGGGGGGAGGTACCGCTCCGTAACATTTTGATTTTCCCTAATCTCTATAGCTGTATTTTATACCTATAAAATTTAAAAGATTATTTTATTAGTGGAAAATTGAAGAACTGCATAATATAGTTTTTAAAAAATTGTGTTTAATTTGATGAAATTAATATCTAATCAAAAGTTTCATGTTTTTTGACATTTTCTACTCTCAACGACACCATCACCGATCTGTAAAAACTATACTTTCGACTTACCAATAACACGAAACATAAGAGCAATCGCTCTGTTTCGGAAACAAGTTAACCACATATTTTTTGGAGTTATTCAATCCATTTCCGTGAATAATTTTTCCATTCGATTCCGCTGCCATGATTTGCGATTTCACCCGAACGTTTAACAAGAGAGCTTCCCTATAAACTGCATCCGTTGGTAAACAAACGAACTACTGGATCAACAGTCGATTTTCTCCAAACGGGTGGGAAAACAGTGGGGAAAAACAACACCCATCATGCGGTCCTGCGGAAAACCTAAACAAGGAAAAAGCAATGCTGTATTTTTGATATTGCGCGGTTGTCGCGTTTTGTAATGAAAAAGTAAGTGAGTATTCTATTTATATTTATACGGAAACCATTCTTATCAAAAAGTGGCGCATTGACAAAAAAAAGCTACTGTATCTAGTCAAGGCAAATCAGAGGTAAGGAATCGGAATACCTATATGTTATAAGTAAAAGTGTAGGAAAGTTTGATCCTGATCCGCAATCACCTCTTTGAGTATACTATAGGGATAACAATGGGTACCCTAGATGATTCTTGATACCCGGTTATTATTACCCGAAACCCAAAAAGCTCGTTATCGTTACATATTATATCATCCAAGTAAGTGCTGTGCTGCAGGCACAAAAAAGAGAATTGAATATTCTTTTTCCTATGGCTGCAGGGCCGAGATGGATATTTATTTTTTACACATCACACTATCTCTTCTCTCTACTCTTTTCAGGCAGCACTGGAGTAGGTATTTTCCATTCTTTAGTCTTGAATAGGTGACAAGAGCTGTAACAGATTATATTCATGAAACCGGTAATCATCGGTTATTGGGTCAATCTAGGGTAACTGGTGGTACCCGGTTATTTCGGTTATCCGGTTATCGTCATTCTAATAGTGTTCACTATTTCGTTGGACAACTTTGTACAACCAAAGCGTAGTGCACTTATTGCACCTTCCACCTTTGATAGCAAACCAGCAAAATGAAGTGAAACTCTGAGAATTATCTTGCTAATATACCCTTTTTTTTTCAAAAGTTGCTGTTTTCCAGGAAATTGGACTTTATTTCAACTCGTTACCAGGAAACATTTTATCATGAACATGAACTAACAAGCTTGGGATTCATATAAAATGTCTTCCAGTTTTGAACAGATTCAATTCACTAGATTCTAGAGAGTTTTCAAGCTATCGACAACATTGTCAGACAACTTCGTCCTTGAGAGGTTGCGGGCAAAGGATATCTAGACATGACCGTTCAATAATAACTAGATGAATATCCTATTCTACACGAGTTCGTTCTGTCTCTCTTCTGACCATAACATTGAACAAAGACCCCGGATGTGGCTGGATGACTGACTGAATAAAACTAGTGTTAAATTAACTTCAACATTGTGGACTGGTATAAGCGACGTTGACGATGTGATTATGATTTCCTGAATATACAAAGTTAAAGAAGAGATTGTGATCATAGCTAGCGCTGCTGGCTTAAAAACTAAGTTGAAAAAAAGTACATGACAATATTGGAAAGTTAGTGATGAGATCGAGACAATTATTGTGGATTGGTTTATTGGTTATCAATCATGGAGATCAGAAATAATGGGGGATATGATTGAACGTTTACGTTAACTTAACGTACCTATCCATTTCACCTTGGTTAGCAATAAATAGAACATTTTCATTGGTAAACAATCCTAACACATACGTTGAGTTAACGTAAACGTTCAATCATAGCCCTCAATGTCTTAAAGATCATGTTTTATTTCTTAGTAGTTCTGCTCAAATGGAGAAATAAAATCAACTGTTCAATTTGTGGTGTCAAATGTGAAGTTGAATTATTGTTTTAGCTGAAACTGATATCAATCGAGGCAAATACTTATAGTATAGACTGTGATATAGACATATATCTATTAACTCTATATCGGAACCGTCCCATTTGAACAACGAGCGACGCTTGAAGCCAGGATGAGATAGAAGATCCCACTGTACTCTATATTTTTCGCATAAGTCTATCCTTTTCTATGGCCTGGGAACCGTCCCCAGGCGCTAGAATGATAGAAAAGGATAGACTTATGCGAAAAATATCCAGTACAGCGGGATCTTCTATTTCATCCTGACTTCAAGCGTGTAGAATTGCTTTCCATATAGTTATTAATAGATATATGGATATAGACGAAAGGCTAAGGCTTACCTATCTAAACAGGCATTTATTTCTATTCGGGTAAACACTGTACTAGGTATATAGGAGTCTTTGAAAGGGATAGTTCACAAGTAATTCCATATGACGTAGGCATACTTGTTTATTGTTGAAATATCCATAACTAAAAATAAATGAATTGAAACCATTAACTTATTCCATTAGTCGATAGATAGTATTAGCAGAAGCTTAGCACTGAATACATAACACTTGAACATCATAAAAGGTCTAGCTGGGTGAAATATCATCCCTCGCAATTTTTCACACTAAATGTCTCCGAAACGACTTATTTGAAGTAAAAGATGATCATCATGAAATTCGTAGAGCATAAGCTTCTCATATAGGTATTTTTGTAGCTCATTCTGAGAATCGTTCTATAAATTTCCATCCACTATCGAGTCCAGTCAAATCGCATCCAGTCAAGTCACGTCAATAGAGAGCCTATGCAATTAGAGAATAGCACAGCGACTCAGCGACGACATCAATCCCTGCGCGAGAATGATGTTTCTCGCTCTCTTCTCTCCCTCTCAGATCTTGAAATTCGTCTCATCAGTGGCGTGACCCGTAAGGTTCTGTCGACGTTTGGACATTTTTTATTCCAACATCCTATAATTTAAATTCGACGGTGGATAGTTGAATTACGACCGATGGTTAAGCGCCATGTACGCTATTATTTGGAAAAATACTATCATAATGTCAACATGTTTATAACCCGGTATCGTACACAGTGACGAGGTGGCACTGGAACATACATATGCGACAGTTGAGCAGGGAATAAATTCGTTTATTGCCTCGTTTACGTCACTGTTCTTCTCCAATTGCACACGCTTGATTGACGACTGATAACGTTGCGAAGCCACCCGGTAACTGCACGGGCGCTGGAATATGTATATTGGTTTTGTACTGCATGCTGCTGCATGTTCTCTTCATATCCACTTCTCCTGAATCGGATCGAGCTCCAGATGCTGGAGATAGTACTGGCTGGAAGGGTTTGCGTCAACCGTCGATTGTAGAAACGCCGACAAGTAAGTTGACCGGTATTTTATTGCGTAAACGTTGCATTCGCAAACGTTTGTGCAGAATAAAAAAGTAAATTAATTATTTTTCAACAATTGTAATATTCAATCAATACCTTGATTGGATATGTTATTTCTTGTTCCGAAATTCTATCAATTTCGATTTTTTTGCACATGATTCGGTCATTGTTAAAAGTATAAATGAATGATCTTTATAGCCATTTTTTGAATTCTTGGAATGGCTCATAAATAATAGTCTTCAACGAACCAGTTATACCTACTCGTATCACTGAATATCAATTCAAGCGGACGTTCAAAAAACGCTCGTCACTTCTTCCTGTATATCAACGCCAACGTTTGGACCAACTTTACTCGTTGTTGTTGGTGGTGCGTTTTGATAGATTGCATACACATTGGCACCAAGCTCATTCCTTTTTGAACCTGGCCAACGTGATCATGTCTGAGCGTAAAAAAAAACTGCGTTGCATCACCCGTAACAATAACTATATTTGAAATTTAGTTGTGCGAAAAAATCATTTTTTCAACACAGTCATGTGTTGTGGAAACATATATTTTTTGGCCAAAACGCATGTTGAACTAATCTTTGCGGCGCTCGTACGTCTAATCTATCCATACTACGAAAAAAAGTTACTACATAAATAATTGTAGGACAATTTCTATAGTTTCATTTTGTAAATACATGTTTTCATCGTGAAATGAGTCGGAGAAAAGATATTGTCAAACAACTGCTTCTAGGTACCATCCTTCGCATATCGCGGCGCGAGCGGCAAAGATACGAGGGGGCAAAGTTCAAATTTGGAAAGACCACATCGAAATCTATAAAATCACCAATTTTCAAAACTCCCGGAAAAAACATCCAGGTCAACCCTTGTTTTCACACCAAATGACTGTACTATAATATAACTTGGAAACAAATGAATATCAGATAAGAATATTGGTTTTTACATTGTTTTCGCGTGTATAATGCACTATGTTCATACTACCGAATCTATTCAAGCTGACTTTGAAACAATATTCTTGTGAATACAGTTACTCCTCTGCGACTGTCATGTCGTACTTGAAGTATATATATTTTTTATCTATGGTCGTACCGCACATCTAAACTCATTCTAAAGCGAGTCATGTTTATCAAAGCGCACTTCACGAAACGCACGTCCGCACATTGGAAGTTACATCACCGTCACACTGACGTCGCGTCGGTAAATTTTAGAATGTGCGTCTCGACGTTAATTTGAATGCACGTTGAAAGACTTATAATACACTTCACTCAAACTAGATTCCGTTCAGACTTATTTTTTTTAAAAAAGCTCATGTCCTTTGCTTTTCAAACTATTTTTTTTCATAATAATAGTTTTGTCGAAATCAAAAAATAAACAAGCACAAAAATTAGACTCATACCCCAACGCCCCGTGGTCAAAACTTTGAAAACATCTCCACATATTTATCTACAGGGTGTTCCGTTATATTTTGACCAGTGGATATTATTCGTTGTAGAAAAAAGTCTTAAATGGTCAAAGTTAAAGTAAATTTGATTAGAATTCCGATTCTCAAGTTAGTTCAGCCTTTGTGCTTTTTCAGTTTAAAGTTCCATGTTTTACCATTAGAACTACTGAGCCACGACATGAAGTTTCCCTTGCAACATGATTTATTGATATAGTTTAAATGGTAGAGGAATTAAACTTTAAAGTGGAGTAGCGCAGACATGGCTAAACCAAACAACAACTTATATAGTGTTTTTGAAATCACAAGAAAGGCAGGTCTCTCGTTTTAGTCAGAAATATACAGTGTGTCTCATTCAAAAAACTGGGAAAAATGTTCTATTTCCGATACATTTTTATTTTTTTCGACTTGCAAATCTGAATCCTAATCGAAATTACTTCAACTTTGATCGTTTAAACTTTTTTCTAGGAGGAATAATAAGAAAGATATCCACTGGCTGAAAGAAAACGGAACACCCTGTACATAAAAACGAACGATACGCGCCGTGATGTCTAGCAGGGAACCAGTTCGAACTAGTCCGCGATCTTTGTTTATCACTCTGAAATATTTATTTGTGATGACAATGATAGTTTCCAATATATACTGCAATCATGTAAAAAAAAACGTTGGAGTGAGAATGGTTTGATAACGAATAAACTCGGTGTTGCCGTTTTGAATATTCACTCCTGCTATTTTTTTACCTTCGCAAGTAGTCAAATCATGAGAATTCATATTAAAATATTGCGCCAATAATTATAACCGAAATTTACCTACCTACTTACTTGGCCGCTAACTGATCTTCATAAATAAATACGCAGGCTATAAACCGGATTTAGTTGAGATCAGTTCGGCAACCTCGCAACCTAGCTAAACCAATCAAAAAGCCAGATATCGGGTGAATGAAACTGAAAAGTGATTCACTGAAGTTTGAATTCGAAATCGGCAAAAATTTTATTTATTCTTGAAATTTAAGGTTAAACGTGTCATTTGAAATTCGGAAGGCTAAGCGACAAGTTGGAGAAAGAGATCTTCTGTTGCCGGTGATCGAGATATAGATAGATACAAGTGCTTACGATACATTTATACAGTTTGACGCGCGAGTTCGGACTTGTTGCAATCCTTAGTGCCTTTTGTGTGTAGTTCCTATTAATAGTGCAATAGGTTTAGTACAAAATGGGTCGTCAACTAATTCAGTTCGTAGACTCCCAGTTGAAATTTGACAGTAAATTGGTCAAATGTGTCAAACAAAATGAACACTTGTACGATAGAGATCATAAACTATTCAATGACACTGGAACAAGAATAGAAACTTGGAAAAATATTGGTGAAATTTTAGAAAGAACAGGTGAGTCTATCTTATCGTCAGCCTTATCTTCTAGATTTTGTGGTTGTTAGCAGTATATATATATTTGAATTTTAATTTTTGGGGATTTTTATTAATAATGAATATTTTTATGAAACTTCTATTTACTCGGATAACAGGTGATTTTTTGACAAATAACCACCTGTTACATTATTCAACCAATCAAACGGCTCCAAAACCGCAGAGCCGATAAGGTCTTTTTTGATAATTTATCTTCTCGGACATGCTGAAACTTGTCAGGAACTCCGGAATAGGGCGAATGCGAATAAAGGTTCATTCTCTGGATATTTTTATGAAGATCGAATTTAATTCATATTCTTATTTCTGTTATTATTCCGATGAATGAATGAAAGTATTATTCGAGGAAGTATCCATTTGCATGGCAACATAATAAGATTGGTTAGAAATAGGAATCATCTTGATGGGGTAGGTCTGATTGAATAGAGTTAATTTGCGTCGGAACTTTAATAAAAATAAATTGCGAGAACCGTAGTAGTATAGACAATAAATTAATTGGGTAAAAAGTTCTTGAAAGATATTTTTGGATGAGTAGGCTGCTATATGTACAACTAGTTTTTTTTTACAATGGTACAACTCAAATTAATGGATAACCTATACAGGGGATTACCAGGTATAGCTAAATGTAATGTACCTACCTACCTACCTAATTATTATGAGGGTAGGTACTTTTGAGTAAGAGATAAGAAAACAAGTACATATTCCTCAACAAGCTATCCTAGGTACACATCAATTATTTTAAATCAAAGTTTTGCACTAATACCTACGTAGGTATTTATCTACGTATTGGTGTTTCAGTTTTGAATATTCAGAAAATCAATTTAAAATCAGCTAGCAATGTTCACACTTTATTGGAAATAAGCTATTTCTAATAGTTTTGTCTTAATAATGGTCAGTGGCCACCCATTTAGATCAATGACCTTGTAAGAACATTGCACAAGATTCTTCTATACTTTCATTATAACGTGAATTTTGAATGTTATCAAAAAAAAATATGTTTTGGAAGTTATCATCATCGTCTTCGATAACAGGTCTGAAAAAGAACTCTTGTACACTAGTGTAGTAGGTTTTTGAACAAATTCATAAGATTTATCTGCGTCGACAAACATCATTATTGATATGAAATTCCTTTGATGAGATCGATCAGGATTTTCCGAGTAATTTTCTTCAACCATCTAATAAGTTATTCCCATACGAATTTGATGACATAATCTTCTTCTGGTCAAATAATCTTTCATGTAGTTTTAGTTAAGTTTCATCAGATCACCAAACATTGCATCACCCATCACCCATTATCACCTGATCGGAAATATTAGAAAAATATATTGATGACTCATGTTGACCTAGATTATTTAAAAATTCCAAGAGTGATTCTTTGTTTGCGAAATTCTTTTACACGAGAGAAGAGAAAGGGAAGACAAGAATAGATTTCGTGGTGGTTACTTCATTTATACTGCACATTCTATATCAATATGATAACGCGAATATCTGCATAATTTGCAATGATATCTATTTCGCCGATTTGTTGAATATTATTTAACAATGAAAATTCCAAGAAATGTATTTTTGTTTATTTGACACCCACGTCGGTCATTTACCTGTCTGATGGACATTCCATTATCTTTAGTAATCGAGAGATGTCTGCAGTTTCTTGGTGGTTGGTTGCGAGTTCAATAAATTGATCCATCCATAAAAATGCAAAGAATTCGCATTGAGAATAACACAAGCGTTTGATACTATTTTTTGTACAACCTACTCACCTACATGTTTTGGCTAATATGATTATTGAGAGGATCTTTATCAAAAAAACTCTGAACAAACGATTGGCTACTATGGGTCCAAGATGAAATAACTTTTCAAACATTTTTTTTTGGTAATAATAATAGATATCCAATTTAAGATGATCTCCGGAAAAACACTAATTACCGAATTGTGCTAGTATGCAGTGCATAATTGATTCAAAATAGTAAAGTAGAAATTTGATCGACCTCTCATTATACAAAGTTGCATTGTTTTCAGATTCCTATTGTGAAGAAAGATGGCTTTACATCGTAAATAGACTCTACGATGAAATCTTATGGAGCCTCCAGTACAAAACGCCACCCCCATGGCTGCTTTTCCCACAAATAGAGTTTCTCGTCAACTATATAGATATAGAAGATCTCTTAGGCAGTGTAAGTTCAAATACAGAACAGATATAACTCCATAATTCTCTAAAGAAACGATAATCAATCTCAATTACCTGGTAACTGCTTCCGAAGCTCCATCGTTATGATTGTATAAGCATTTGTCTAGTGATTGGATAACTGGAACTTTTGTGAATATTATATTCACATTAATTCTCTTATCTTAAAAAAAAGTTCCTTATATTATCTAGTGTTCTAAATATGTTTTCCTCTATTGTAGGAAGTGATGGACTATGATGCAGTCGTATCATTCGATGGTTTGTGAACCGTTTCTACCTCACTAGAGAAAATAAGCCTGATATTCAGAGATTGAAGTTGCATAAAACTATGCTTAATTTGTATGTGATTACTCACATAGTGCAATAATCTAGCTGAAAGACTGCCAGCTGAAAATAATGTGATTTTAGAACAAGTTTTAGGGATTCATAATTTATTGTTAATTTATGTCGCATGTTGCATGATTTTAGTACTATTTTAATTATTGTAGTGTTGTTTGTGATTTTACATATCTAAAATCCCACATATCTCTGTAGCCTTGAAACTATTTCGATTAATTGTTCCGATAGCAATTGTGTGCTTTCGATATTTTGTTGGTTTGATGTATATCTGTCTTTTTATCAATGTTGGGATGTAATATAAAATGTAATTTGTCCAAATTTATGACTAATCTAATTTATTTATCTTATTGTTATTAACATTGACCACTATTATACTATTTTCTATTTTTCTATTGAATAAACGATTATTGAATTTGAAAATCTTTTATTGTATAGGTCTATGTCCTGATTCTACTAACAATGATTCTAATTTGAACGTGATGTCGTCAGTAATGTTGAGTTGATGTGTCCAATATGTCGCAAGAAATAGTCCCGCGTTCTTTGTTCTTGCATGGGGAATATTTTCGAGAATAGACTGTTTGACCTGCAAAACAAATATTGAGAAGGGCATACTTATACTGTATATAATGTTTCGTCCATGGAATGTTTTCGTGACTCAATCGATCAAGGGAGTAATAGTTGTGTTACTGCCTTGATACATGATGCATTTTTTCAAGTAGAGGCCTGAGAGATAAATAAATAATAAAAACCATCAATATTGTTATGAGTACCTTGATCTATTTATCTTTATAGTAGAAAATTGGTTTTTATCTTAACTAAAAATATTTTCCCACAATTTTTTATCATTTTGCAGATACATTTAGAATAATAATTATTATTCCGTGGATGTGATTTGATGTGGTTCGGTGTTAATTCTCTCTAGAAGAAAAAATACGCAACTGAAATGCCACATGTGTTCTCAAACGAGGAATATCTCGATATCTGCAAAATAATAAAGACATTGTTATTGTGAAAAATGTTAAGTCAGATAAACACCAATTTTTTATTATAAAGATAAACAAATAAAGGTACTAGCAATATTGATGGTTTTTATCCACGAAAACATTCCATGGACGGCTGATCAAGACTGTTCTTGACTCGACGGTTACCTACTCGGTTCTTGGAACATTGGACAAGTTTTTCCTTCATCTATTTTTTTCAGGAATACCTCACTAAATTTGATTAATTTGACCATATTCCATTCACTAAAGCAAAAATATGGAAAAAATCGTATTTTCATGGTCCGAGTAAAAGTAAGTCTCGACTAGATTTGGTACGAAAAATTGTAATTTACCTGTTTCAAATCAATAAATGTTGAAAATTCTTGAAAGTGTATACAGTGTCCATTCAAGTGTGCAACATATGGATTTTTTTCAATTATTAATAAGAGAACCAGAATTCCTTACAAAATTCAAATATCACCAAAAGTTGGTGCATGTTCGATGAACTTATTAGGTGCATTGATAATGGTTGCAAGTCAAACGTCATACACGGTGGGTCAAAAATATAGAAGTTGTACAGGAGTAGAGTACCCTTATTTCAAAAAATTCCGCAAAATGTTAAAAAGAAAAGATGTCTAGAATTAAAAGTCATGCCTGAATACCAAAATTGTGGCGTCCCTTTTCTTTTTTTTTTTGAAAATCATTTATCATTGACCAAAAAAAATGTTTTTTCAATATTCACATTGAACACATTCATAAATTGATCAAAATCAAAGCTTCTCATAACATTGACCAAATTGAAGCATTTTTGTGAAATTCACTTGGATTTTAATTTTTTCAGGAAATCATCACAAACTTCATATTTGTTGCAACGAGCAATTTTTGTATTTTATACCATTATACCTGAGTCTATTATTTAATACAGAGACCGAGACAGAAACAAACAATTTTTTTCTAGGGCGCTTTGTCTTTGGTATTGAGGCAAAACTTTAGATTCTGAACAACTTTTCTCGAATGTTATATACTTTTCCCGTGGAACTCGATTCTGCCTTCGGAATTAGTATACGGGGTCAGGTCAAAAAGTTATAGGCTAAACATTTTTTTTTTAAAAAGTTCATACTCTTATATATTTTTGAAAAGGTAGAGAAAAGACAAATCTTATGGACTATAAATATACAGGGTGTTCCATTTAAAAAAATAAAGTTGGGTCCGATAACTTTTTGACCTGACCCCGTATACTAATTCCGAAGGCAGAATCGAGTTCTACGGAAAAATTTATATAAGAAACAGTTTTCAAATTTTCCATAACTTATCTGATAGTTTAGATACGAGGGGTACCTTAAAATGCAACATTTTCAGTTTAGCCCTGTATCTTAAAAACTAAAAGGGCTATGAAAATTTTGTTAACGGCATCTTCAGTTTCACGAAAAAGTAGCACACTGTCGCGAAAACCGCAACTTTCTATCTATAAGAATAACGGAGATACCCCGCAAAAGTACCCAAAATGGGACACCCTGTACATACTCTACTCTTGCACAATTTTTATATTTTTTGACCCACTGTATGACTTACGACTTACAACCAGTCAAATAGTACCTTATAAGTTTATCGACCATGCAAGAACTGTTGGAGATATTTGAGTTTTGGTTCTGCAATTAATTAAAAAAAAATCCCATATGTTGCACTGTGGACACAGGGCCGGCGTTAGGCATGGGCAACGAGGGCAGTTGCACAGGGCACCAAACCTGGGGGCGCCAAATTCAACAAAGTTTTTCTGAGAGTTCAATAACGTTAATTTCAAAAAATCGAACATTCTTCATAATAATCGCAAGCTACTAGTTGATGCAGGAGAATTGGCAACAGAAATCAATGTAGAAAAATCTTTTGAGACGACAGTAGCGAGGCAAAGAGTTCGACATCGAAACTTTGCTTACGAACATCAGGATGAACCGATGCAATATCGAAGGGAAAGGTATAAGATTGAATGTTATTACCATCAAAGACACGGCATTAAATGCATTGGAGAAAATTTTTCCGCATTGGAAAAACATTCAAAGAATTTCAATTTTTTATGATATTTATGGCCTAAAGCAAAAAACTAAAAGTGAGTTGGTTACTTTATGCGGAAACCTAGAGAAAGTTCCAACGTATAAAACAAACGTAGATAAAAATGGTCTTGAGATGGCTGATGAATTAACGATTATTAATTTTTTGATGGAAGGAAAAAAAACTGGAAAAAAGGTTTTGAAAATTGCAACAGAATTACATTTTGAGCCAAATTTATGTGCAGCCCTCAGAATTCTTCTAACCCTACCAGTCACCGTTGCTAGCGGGGAAAAAAGTTTCTTCAAATAAAAAAATCAATCAAAACTTATTTGCGAACAACGACCACACAGAATCATTTATATGACTTGCCATGCTTGCCATAGAACATGAACTGTGTGAAAAAACGGACATTTTGGACATCATGAACATATTTGTTGAAATCAAAGTGCGCAAAAAGGTTCCTTTGCTGATTGTTCTGATATGATGAGGGCTATGATTGAACGTTTACGTTGACTTTACATGTCCATTTCATCATGGTAACGCTGCCACCAAAGCGTTTTTTTATTCGTGGAGGATGTGTGATGGCTCATCACACCACGTTTTTAAATTACTGTTGGATTTCATTTGGTAAACATCTGATGCCACCAAATCTCACCAAAGAATGGGCGTGTTTTTTTTCCACCAAAATCTTGTGTTGATTTCCACCAAAAAATTTACTGTTGCATCAGCTGATCCTGTCACGTGACCTTTCGCATCTAGTTGGTGGAAACACCACAATCAACAAAAAAAAAGCCTCAACTTTACAAAATAATAATTCCTATTATTGTGTCAATTATTGACAATAGAATGTGTGTGAGGTTATTGTGCTCTATCAACATAAATCAATCAAAGTGATCACATAAAATTTTTGGTGGGACATAGTGGCATCAGATTTTCACCAAATGAAATCCACCAGCAAGTGATCAAGATTAAAAATGTTGGTGAGTATTGTTGCTTCAGAGCTGCAGCATCTACTTTAAATCCAATAATAAAGATCGTTTTTTGCTCTGGTTTTATATGTATAGTGTTAGGAAAACATTGGTATAACAAAAAAAAGAGTTCAATTAAATAGTTTTGAAAGGGATGTAAGCATAATATAAAGGTATTCATGATTGAAATTTAGTATGGATTTCATTTATTTACGTTGTATAATGACAGCACAAATCAGAAAAGACGGTCCGAGCTTATGTGCTTGCTATTTTGATTCACCAAAGCTTTTTTTTGTTGATAAGTGTTTCCACCAACAAGATGCGAAAGGTCATGTGACAGGATCAGCTGATGCAACAGTAAATTTTTGGTGAAAATCAACACAAAATTTTGGTGGAAATAGAAACACGCTCATTATAATAGATCGTGGAAGTTTTGACGTCACTGACAGGCATTTCGAAATTGGGTAAAAACAAACATCAGCTCTTATAAAATCAGTATTGATTTTCCCATTTGAAAAGAGACTCTTTAATTCAAATTGCTTTTACGAAGTGAAAACGTGCTTCTAAGCTTTCAAAATGTCAATACTTCTCCTCTCAGGATTCCTAAGGTACCGTCAAAATCCATTATGAAAACATGCCCATTTTCAAAACTTTTTTCACCTTTTAATAGATAATTCGTCTTTGAATTTTTCAAAAATATCACTTCTTAATCGGACGGTAACCGACATTCGCAAATATGAACTATTGCACAATATACTTCTATACTCTTCAACTTGAGCTTTAAAATGCTTATTGAGGCTCAGAAAATCATTTTAGATAGAATAAGGTAGTGAATCACCATAAACCAAATGGCCAAAAAGTTCGTTTTTACCCAAAGTAGCTGTCAGTGACGTCACACTTCCACGGTCCATCTCAACGTATACGTTAACTTAACGTGAATGTTCAATCATAGGGCCCAAAATGTATGGACCTATTTTCAACTGTTACTGGTGTGAGTGTGGCGAATAATCTCAATGTAGGTCGCTGTTTTAGTATTAATTTTTTTGGGCAATGATGCTGTTCTGAAACAAACATGAGAGGGGTGCCACTTTCAGCTTTTGCCCACAGAAAGAAAAAAGCTAGCGCCGGCCCTGAATTGATAACACTGTATATCGAAACTGACGAGAAGCAAAAATGTTCATAGAATAAAAATTGTTCATTAAAATTAGTGGAATCTAAATTTTAAATATTGCCGGATAAAACTGGCTTACTCATCAGTATACTCAACAAAGTGTTTTACATGTTATTAAATTAAGGGTTGTAATAAACTGAACAGTATTTAATTCATTATGTACAGTATAATATCACAAGCAGTCAGTATAATATTGTAGAAGACTCAGTATTTCTGTTAAAAATGATAAGTAAAAATGGAATTTTTGAGCAGTAAAAGTACTATTTGGCCGGTATTTCTATGTTTCCTATTGTGATTCTAATGGTCAGTAGAAATTTATGAAATGTCAGTATGACTTAGCTGGTAATAATTCCACAAATGTACAGTAAGAAATAATAAATGGCCAGTATGCAATAGTCAGTAATAATTCTAACTAACTCAAACTTGATACACATAATACCAATACAGAACACGTCAATCATGATATATAATAATAATTGTAATGTTAACCTAGTGCTAACCAACGAGCCGCTGCATATTTTTCATCAATTTCTATTACCAACACAAACTAACCTTAACTAACCTAAACTTCAACCGACCATTTATCATTATACTGACCATTTATTATTTTTACTGACCACTTATTTATGTTACTGACCCTTCATTATTTCAACCGACCATTTATTATCATACTGACCAAGGAAAATAAAATAATGGCAAAGAGTACTGTCCATAAAATTGAAATACTGACCATTTAATTTGTTGCCTTAAATTAAATTCGCATTTTACTCCATGCATACTAAGTACAGGAACCCTATTGCTCTGAAAATTTAAAACACTGTAGAATTTAGTGATAAGAATAGAATTTTTCTATTGTCAAAACCTTGAAGCTTGCTTGTTCTTTTTTAATGGTTTTATTAGAAAGACGGACATGTCCACTCTTATTCTTGGTGCGTTGAATTTTTTGGAGCAGTATTCAGTATTCGTCAACACGGTGAATGGATCTTGAATGAGCATGACAAAAGGCAACTTTTACCTGATTCAACACAACGTTTCGGAGATAGCAATAGCACTACACGCTATTAAGGATCCTGTATTCATCAACAAACAAAACTGTTCACATCAATATGTATGGTCGCGAATAATTCAGTAGGTTTTCCCAAGGATTTACCAAACTAATCAGGTTACTGGTGCATAGAGTTGATGCAATTATTCTCACAAGACAAAAAATGAGCGCCGATGAGGTTTTATTTTCCAGTGATAGACGTCAAAACCGTTGATCCCAGCGCTGATCAATCTTTTACCCCCATATGCACCGTAGAAATTTAATCCGGATGAAGACTTCATCGCGATTATTTTCCATTGGGTGATATGGAAGATAATCGCGATAAAGACTTCATCCGGATTAGATTTCTACGGTGCATATGGGGGTTAGTGACTAGTTTAGTGATAATGATGGTAAAAAAATAGTAATTGATGATAAATTCAAGTCGTGAAAACAGCAAAGAAGTGCTTTGAAACGCTTTTCTCGAAAAATCTTGACTGAAGAGGCACGCTCTCAAATGAACGCTAAAATCATTACAGATATTTGATAAGTTGTGGGAGTAAACGAGTTAGGAGTGCTTGATGAAATGTTCAATGTGGGGGAGTGAGGCCTACCATTCATTTGCATGAATTATTGTCAAATGATAACCATTGAAGTTTTCTAATTCTATCCATTTCTTTGGCAAATACTTAAGCTGGGTTTATACAACATTTTACATAGTCGTAATCATAATCATAGTCATAAGCACAGTCTTAATCATAATCATAATCATAACGCATGAGAAGGTGGTTTATACAACATCACAGTCAAGGCATGAAAATTGAAGTCATTTTCACTACTGTCATTAATTTGCCTTTCAAAACTGGCAATACATCAGTGGTATGTTGACATTGATTTGTTTTTCTAACCTTCATAGTAGATGTAGATGTAGATGTTACAGTGGGTGGCTCACGCCAAAACCTGCTTAGGCCTCCTGGGCCCGTTGCAACCCACAATAGATAGAAGTGAGATTATTGAAGGCACGACGCTTTCGCGAAGCTCAGCAGGTCCCTCAAATAGATCCCTTCCAATTCCTGGAGTGTTGTGAGTTCAGCTCCGAAGTGTTCCATCCTAATGCTACGAAGAGCCGGACATTCCGTTAGGATGTGGGCAACGGTCTCTACGTCTTCAAGGCACCACCTACAGTCAGAATCTTCCCCGATCCCGATCCTATGGAGGTGACCCTTCAGGTTCATGTGACCAGTTAATAGACCAGTCATTGTGCGGAGGTCTTTTCTGCTCATATTTAGGAGCTCTTTGGTTCTGCCCGTATCAGGTCCTGTTATCATTGCCTTGGCATGTGGCATACCAGGGGCATTATTCCAGCATAGAGTGGCCTTTTCGAGTAGAAGTTTCTCCGCCTCGACCATTCCTATTGCTTTAGAGATGCCAATCATTGGTTCGGGTCCTATCGGCCTGTGCGATGAACCACTTTTGGCAAGTCTGTCAGCTTCAATGTTCCCCTTTATACCGCTATGGCCCGGGACCCATATTAGCCTCACCTTGTTGTTATTTTGAATTATCTTATGCAGAACCTCTTTGCATTCTAGGACTGCTTTAGAGTCTACTGCCTTTTTCACAACAGCCTTTAATGCTGAAGTGCTATCTGAACAAATGTTGAAAGTTCTGTGATTTGTGCCGCTCTCAAGAATGTTATATGCACATTGTGTTATGGCGAAGATTTCGGCCTGTAGGATCGAAGCGTAGATCCCGAGCGAGAAGGTCATTTCATTGTCCCTCCCGCTCTTGCAGAATCCTGCTCCTGTGCCTCTCTGATGTTTGGAGCCATCAGTAAACCACCACGACCCTTCTCGTGTTTGAACTGGTCTGTTCTGATCCGTCCAATCCTCTGGTCTAGGAATAATCAGCTCAGGCGAGCTACCAGCATAGAAGATTGGAGTCATGTAGTCGGAGTGCATTAGCAGCACTCCATCTTTTATCTGGGGTTCACTCATGATGACCGAGTGTCCCTTGTTCCTCAGCTTCAGATGTTCCAGACAGTGAAGACGTTATGCTGTTCTGAGTGCAACACTCTCTACAAACAAGTGCAGTGGGGGTAGCTCCAGGATTACCTCCAACGCTCTCGTTGGTGTGCTCCGTACTGCGCTTGTTATACTGCTGCATCCCATCCTTTGAACCTTATCCAGTTGCCTTTGGATGTATGCTTTCTTAGTTGCGGGCCACCATACTATGGCTCCGTAGGTGATCAGAGGTCTGATAACCATAGAATAGATCCAGTAAACTATTCTGGGTTTCAGTCCCCATGTTGTCCCTATAGCTCTTTTGCATGCCCATAGAGAGCATATGGCTTTCCTAGAGCGTTCTTCGATGTGATCTTTCCAGGACAGTTTCTGGTCAAGAGTTACTCCTAGGTATTTGACCGTTTTCCTGTATTCCAGGACTCTTCCTGAGAGGGATATCTCCGGTTTGAGTCCTGGTTTGTATTTCCTGGTGAATAACAGGATTTCGATCTTTTCGGGGTTGATCCTAAGTCCTTCAAGGGAGCACCACTGTTCTATAATTCTCAGGGCTCGCATTGTGGGTGCTCTCAGCTACTGAATGTGGCTACCCGTCGTTAGGATCACCAGATCATCAGCATAGGCCTGTGTATACAATCCCGAATCGTTCAGCTGCTTCAGCAGGCTGTCCACCACAAGACTCCAAAGGAGAGGGGATAAGACTCCACCCTGGAGCCTTATTCTGTATTTATTTTTTGTAGACCGAATCGCTCGGTTCGGTACACTATCGAACGGCGTAGTTGTCGAACATTCGGTTCGGTTGCGTACGTTGCAATTTAGTATCGCATTTCGGAAACCATGCCGTTCGGTTCGGTAGGAATCGAAAGGCGACCGGAAAAATTGAAAAAATCATGCGATGTCGCTGGACACAACCAATCAGAGTGCGCGTTTGTGTTTGATGACTATTTTTGGTTGACGTTTTGGGGTTATTTGTCAATGTCATAATAATCTAATTTGTTATCTAAAGTACAAAACCAACTATTGTTAAGGAATATTGAACATGAAGAGGAAATGATGGCAATCAGTACAACTCCAATTTGTAGCTTTTCAAGAGAAACAGGCAGCTGCTTTGAGTGAAGCAGCAATGTCGATAACAGATACCATGATGATGTGAGTATAACAAGGAGATACATAATAATATTAAGATTACCCACTGATGATTTGATTGTTTTATTCAATCTCTGTATCTCGATAAAAAAATTGTGATCTGAATCGTCGTTACATGAAACTATCAATGTAGTGACTAAAACAAGGATCATTCGTACCTAACAGTTTGATTCTTTTTCAGCATACAAGATGCAGAAAAGATGTGGCTAGAGCAAATATAATCTTTTCTTTGGATTTTTAATGAAGTTGACCAGAGAACCAAGCCAAATAAAAGGGTGAAAATAGTTCCAAGAAAGTTTTGAAAGTGATTTTTTGACGTGTAGTTTCAAGATTATAGTTTATTATTTGCTTTCAAAATAATAATAATATACGTGGTTTGGGTTGTTAGTTATTCTAAATAGAGCTTGGGTTGTGCTTGAAATTGTTTTTATTGGATATTGGATAAACGAAAGAGTAAAAAAAAAATGACTTATCATAAAAATTAAATAATCAAAATAGTAAATTTATCAACTGCCGTATTGAAGATGACATTAGCAGACAATAATAATTATAAACTTCTTGTTCATATTTGTGTACAATAACAATCCAGTTGGCTGCTGCTTGACGTAGCCTGTCCACCAACCTCTGCCCAACTACTTCAGCCCGTCGTAAGGATGTCCAATACCTCCTTATTACCTAGAAGTTGTTGGCATGTCACGCTACCGACCTTCTCGAGGGGGTCTAATGACATTGTCGAAACCCACAAAGCTCTCGGTAAGCGAATCGAAGTTTCGATTGAGTTACCGATCGGTCTGACGCTACGGAATTGCTTCTGCGACATGAAACCGAAAATGACGTCACAATCGAATAAATCCTACCGAATCGAACGGTTCGAGCGTTACAGAATAAGGCGCCTGGAGACAGCCTCTGGCAGCCATAGTTCTGACATTTTGTCCGTTTAATTCGGCAAATATCATCCTTTGTGATAGCATATTTCTTCATAGTTTTGGCGCAAATTCTGCGGTTTTGGTGTAAAATTGACTAAAGTTACCGAGTTTTGATAAATATGAAGATCGTTCGCAAGGAAAAAGTGAAAATAATAGGCTTTTGGCCTATTTATTTTTAAGTTTTGTCCAGATTACTGGAAATTTTTCCACTGCTTCAATGAAGAATCCTTCTCCTTCAGCGAAACTCCCCATGATTCCACAATCCACAACCACAATACATAAATAAGTTTCAATGTTACAACAGTGACTACAATGATTCCAAATTCGCCACAAAATCAACTCAAAAATAGTGAAAATTGA
Source organism: Orchestes rusci (assembly GCA_958502075.1). NCBI lineage: Eukaryota > Metazoa > Arthropoda > Insecta > Coleoptera > Curculionidae > Orchestes > Orchestes rusci. The sequence goes on from OY293306.1 coordinate 37,753,429, forward strand.
AATACACAGACAAACGCTTGTCAACAACACCATATTCACTTTCCACAAGTTCCAGGTTCCCACTCACGTTCCACTCACGTTCCACTCCACAAATCGATAAACAAATGACTGTCGAAAATTATTACGCCTGCGCAGTTTTATTCTCGTCATAGTTTTAGTCTTAAAAGATGAAAATTACCAACTCTCAAGGTCAGTAGTTATGCTTATGGTTATGATTACGACTGCGACATGTTGTATAAACGGGTACATAAGAAAACCTGCTTTCAACTTTTGTGATTATGACTATGATTATGATTATGACTATGTAAATGTTGTATAAACCCAGCATTATATGATGAATGGATAAGCCATTTATCGATTGATGGCTGTTGACATTCAACAAAAAATTGATATTGCTATAAGAAACAAAAACACACTTTATTATCAAGTCACGTAATCTTACCTGAAATTCTTTGTTGTAAGCGAAACAAATAGCTTCAATCAAAACAGACATCTGTGTACTACTCAAAGAAAAAAATACTGGATCGTCAACATTTGGCAATTTGGCAAAGGCTGCTGAATGGCTTACTAATAAATTGAACATTTCAACTACGGTCTTAAGGCCCTGAACTATAACATATAGTTCATTGCAATATTCTTCTAATTGAGGTGAATATCTTTCATCTTGATCTGTCTTATAAGAGGCAATTTGCTTTACTAGGCCGCATCCTTTTATGTGGAAACTATTCCATTTTTGAATATTGTTGTATAAGTCGGCAATAATATCTCGAATTACTCGTGGAGGACCTGTGAGATTTCTTTGTTGTGATTGTGCTGCTGGGCTAGTATGTACTGAAATTATTATTAAATGTCAATGTTTGGATATTGACAATAACATATATTAAGAGATATATTGTTATTACTTATTATTGGTGAAAATCCTGCGGAGCTTGTATTGAGTGACGACTTCTGAGGTGTTTTTTTGCTCATTATTTTAAGTAAAATACCCTATACTATGGACATAAACAAAAACAGAATGATGTTTGAGGTTATGTTATGATCATACGCGGTTCGCGTGATTTCTAAACATCATGGACTTGTGAATTGGGTTAACGCTATTGGCCCAAGGAGGTCACGTGTGCAACGTGTTTACTCGATCAGCTGTTAGGCTCTGGCGTATATTCAATATTCATTCATCTTTATTCTTTATCATCTATGGTGTTTTGATTACTTTTGATTTTGTAGACGGACTTACCAACTTTACATATCCACTTATTTGCGTTTTGAGTTGAGTTCAGAAAATATCAATTCCTAATTTATTAATCTGTGTAATTTTATTTTGCAAGATTCGCAGGAGATTATTTGTGTTGTGTTCTCTTTTTTAGTATACCTCTAATTTTTGTGTGATTTTTAGTTTATAGCCCAGTAAAGTTGTCGGCTCAAAGGGATCGGCAAAAAAAATCCAAACAGAATGATATTTTCAGGGATGCTCGTGGACTGCATGCTGAGCAGTGAGCATCCAACCAAAAAATCTGACTCGATATCTTGGTACGTTTTGCGCTGAAGAGGTGCATGGTTTTCTAAACATTTCTCTAAAGCGAAATGACCTGGATAAAAGTTATAGAGGATCAAAAACTAAACATTTTTGCCATATAAAATTTTATGACAGCTTTAACACTTGATGAATTACAGCGCATCAAATGACCAAATTACACTGGCAGCAGGACTGGTTTCAAAAACATTTTTTTAAGGGATCATAAAAAAAGTTATGAAGAAAAGTTGTTCAGCCTTATTTGCTTCACTGAAAATTTCACCCAGGATTTTTATGCAAAAAAAATGTTTCTAAAACCACTCGATCGATCCTTGTCAGCTAATTTTTGTCATTTGATGCGCTGTAACTCGTTAAGTATTAGAGATATCATAAAATGTTATGAGGCAAAGCTGTTTCTAGTTCTTGGTCCTCCATAACTTTTATTCAGTTCATTTTTCTCTAAAAAAATGTTTAGGAAACCACCTCTTTAGCGCAAAACGTACCAGGACTTCGAGTAAGATTTTTTCGTTGGATGCTCAGGAGGCACAAGCTACAAGCACTCCTGAAAATATCATTCTGTTTGGAATTATTATTATTTTTTTAAACCGACATCTCCTGAAATCACTGTATCACAAATACTTATAGTATTTGGATAATATTGGACATTGGATTGGTTTCTGTTATCATGACAACAATGAATATTTTTGTCATCAAGAATACCTAGTTGTATTTTGTATTGAAGCAAATATAGGTATTTTTATAAAGAATTACTTTTTGTAAAAAAATTATATTTGGTACATTTGCCCTCTTGGGGTAGACCATCGCTGGAGATACCTATTTTATCATAAGGCTGCGCCAAAAAAAAGGGGAGAGCAACTCTCATTAAAATTATTAAAATAAATTGCCTATAATGTTCAGATTATTTATAACAGACTAGGTAGACTAAGGTAAGAAAATAGGGATATTGAAATACCTTCTGAATACATTTCTGAACAAATATGTGATACTTTAATATCTGTTTCATTTGATAGACAAGCAGTTTTTGTTTATTTTTTTTAACAGTTAGGTGCTAATACTATGAAAACAACGTAGGTATATAGGTACCCGAGTAGGTAGGCAGAGCAGTTGGTGGTTGAACCTCGGTTGAACTTATGAATTTTGTTTCTAGAAAAAATATGTTTTTTCTTAAAAGCTTCTCAACTAATCCACATAATTCTCCCGACGTCATTTCAAGAAGCTCTTTTCTCCAAGTGTCGTTTATTCTAGTTTTTTATTGAGAGTGGAATTCAAATTTTGTATTGATCAAATTATAGAAAGCGGTCTTCATGGAAAAAACCAAAACCGACATAATATCTTCAAATTCTCAACACTGTACCTATGTCAAAAATAAGCGGACCTACATTCTACATCAAGAATCTACACCTTTAAGGATCAGCATCTAATTCGAAAACACTCTGCTTATGATATATTTCGTCATTTTCATTATACAAAATTTAGAATGGTTTTATTAAAATGTTTCCAGTTTCAAATAACGCGGTTATTTTCCTAAGGTGGAGTCATGACATGTTGCAGCCAATACGCTAGGTTTCTGTGACGTCATGACGTCAGCTGTCAGACGGAAATATCCAAACAAGCTATTTTTTATTACCTCAAAAGCTGACTTTTCACTCGGCTAATCATATACGCACTAACGGGACACACGATATATGTAATACACCCAAAAATATAGTCCAAAGAAGTCCAAATTAAACACAAACACTGATTTAAAACTCACAGAATACAAAACCACAAGTCACAAAAGCTTGTTTGGATACCAAATTCGGCCACGACCAATCATATGGTGCCTGTGACGTTTTCAAAAACGTCGCGTATTGGCGGCCTCTCATTCACAAGTCCATGATGTTTAGAAATCACGCCAGCGGCGTAGCGCCATTCAGCGGATTGTAGTCAAGATAGTATACAAGAGCAGTGTTGCCAACTATATGAAGCAGTCGCCCGTCAAAAAATGAGACTTATCCTTGGCGAAAACACGGATACAATTTATTTGCAACGTTGCCATTTTTGTATCGACAGTCTTTCAGGAAAACGACAAAACGAGTCGAGGTTATACAAGATAGGTTGGGCAGGAGCGTTACTTTTTAAACGATATTTAAGGGAACATCCACCGGCTACGCTGGGCAGGAGCGTACCTTTTTACTCAGGCAGGAGCAGCCATATGGGCAGGAGCGTTACCTATAAATCTGCAATATATCTTGATAATTGAACCTCTACTCGGTGAATTGGCAACGCAGCATGACGTGCCTTGTGATTTTAGAATTGTATCCGTGTTTTCGCCAAGGACTTTATCAAATACGCCTATGAAAATCGCTAGAAGTCGCTAGATATATTAGATTACTCCATAGACGTTGCGCCGCAGGCAAAAAGCGGCGCAGGCAAATTTGTCGTGTGATTTCCCCTCCTTTATAAATAATTTCCCCTCAGTTCCATTAGGGAGAAAATCGCAGAGACGTAGTTTTTTTCGTATTATGCATTTAAAAAAACACGAAAGCTAATCTGAACAAAAATTTCCATAACTGATACTTAAAAATGATGCTTATTTTGTCAAATTCCACAAAAAGAGCTTTGAAAACAATAATAGCTATAACAAGAAAAGGAACACAAATTCATAGGTAGGTATATGGGTATAACGTTAAAATAATTGACGTCCATTCTTAACAACAAAATAAAAAGTATCTATAAGTAGGTAATTATTAAAAAAAAAGGTCCATGTCTTCAGTCTCAGTTTCATCCAACGACTTCAAAGTCGTTGGTTTTATCAGTAGATATATCTTCATCGTTTTAATTTTCTCACATCTGGTTTGAGAACGTGACTATAACATTCAGATGCATTCTACTGGAACCGGAATTTTCATAATACCAGCTTCACACTACTGCTGTGAATTACTGGTTGCTCATTGCGTTTTTCATATCCATGTTTTGCTTATAATAAATGAATCAACCTATCTACAAATTGAGACGTCCCGGTATTAATCCCGTGCCTGGCTTCTCTAGTTTTTTTTATTTTCGATGACCGGTAACAAACCGCCAGAATTCCCGCTAGCCGCTAAATTGAAAAAAAAAACGCCAACTTGGCAACACTGTACAAGAGGTTGCCACACTTCGCCTGAGGTGAAGACGGAAGGGGGGAAATATGACGTCATTTGTGGATAGCGGTCTGAAACAGTCCGCGTTCTGACATTTGAGTGTCATTCCTGTCATGCAATTGAATCGGACTGCATCATGTCGTGTCATGTGTCATTACTGTCATTCGATCAATGATTGATAAAACGTTGAATTTCTTGCTAATTTTATCATTTAAATCGAAATAAAATATTAATAGAGGTGTAAAATTATCTTTTGGGACATTATTATTGTATATTATTGGTCAAGGAAGCGAAAATACTGTTCCAAATGTGAGTATTTTCTATAATATGTATATTCAAAACATCAACCCTCAGATTTCCACAACTTTTTAACTATTATTTCATATTAGTCCTGCCTAAATATACTGAGAAATCTACTATTGAAATATAATGAAACTAAATTTAGGTAGAATAGAATAAACAGTTGAACACATGTAAACAAACTCTATTATGATCATTTCTAGACACACCTACCTTTAAAACACTATATTTGATAGACAAATCCAAGGATAAGACACTTATAAACAGTTTTCAGAACGTAAATGGATGATTTCACAAAAGAAAAACCATCGACAGCAAAAAATCTCTCGTCCATCTGGAAATAAATAGTAGCCTAGTTTACACCGATAACTCGTTTAGTTCGGTCCGATAGGACCAAGTGAGTGGGGATAGTACGGTAGGACCAATGCTTGCTTCTCGTCCGTTTACTCCGTCTTGCAACGCATGAACTAAATGGGTACGCGCGCAATTCGTCAAACGCCAAAAACAAATCGAAATTATTCATCAACACAATCCGTGACCAAATAAAACATAAGTTAGTACGCTCAGACCGTGGGGGTTGCTGGTCCCCTATCGGGCGCCTCCCCAGGTGGCGGATAGGGGAATGCCTCCCAGATATGGGAGGTACCGGGGAAATTAAATACCCCGGGGCGGACCAAAACCAGCACCTACGAACGATGTGTGACAAACCTGAGGACTCTGTACCCCAAGTGAGTTTCAATCTCACCGTTGGTTCCGACCGGGTGGAAGCCCCGGTGGCCAACGCTGGCCCCACGGATTTTGGGGAGGGCCAATCACACGTTCTGGCATCCGAGGAACAACCAAACCTCGATGTAACTCATGAACCAACCACGGGTAACCAGGGAAGCAGTGATGCAACCCCCGGTGCCGGTGTATCTGCCATTAGTTCAGGCGTTGGCAACATCAGCCTGAACAAGATGGCAAAGCTTTCCGGAGCCCAGCGAAGGAAGCTCGCGATCCAGAGGGCTAAAGCCAAGGGAGAGCCTATACGGCCTCGTAAACCGAGGACAAATAGGAATCCCGGGAATAGAACCCTCCCGAATAGCTCAGGGAACACTGGGAAACCTGATGCTCGGACCTCAGAGCCTGGAGCATCAGGTAAACCTAGGACCCCTGCAAACAAATCCTCTGCAAAGAGGGGTCGCTCTGAGGGCAACACACCAACCCCAGAAAAAAGCGCCAAGAAAAGGTCACGGCAGGGGGATGCTGAAGTAACACCCAGTACATCAACTGGGAAAACTTACAGCGAAACCCTAGCCGGGCTTAGAATGGCCATCACCTCCGAGAAATATCCGGATGAAACCTTAACTGAGGAGCAGTGTAGAGGCCTTCAACAGTCTCTACTCCGGGAAGTGTTCAAATGCGAACCCGGAACTGGTCCTCAGTTCAAGAACAGCAGCTCCAGAGGTGGGGTGATTTATATCACTTGCGCCAATGAAGCTGCCAAGACTTGGCTGCTGCGGGTGGTTCCAGGCTTCAGCCCCCACGAGGGAACCAGTCTTAGGATTGGCCTGGCACACAGAGTGGTGCCAGTCGTGAGGGCTGCTGTCTGGATACCGACGAAATCCGCGGGAATCAAGGAACCGGCACAAGCTCTCCAGTTCCTCAAAACCCAGAACATGGGGCTGAAGACCGAGGACTGGAGAATAATCAGCCACAAGACGGACAATGAGGGCATGACACTCATTGTCGGTCTTGACAGCAGATCTCTGAAGGAGCTGCAAAACCGGAATCTCCGGGCCTACTTTGGGTTAATGCAGCTAACCTTCAGACTTCTAAAGAAGGAGGCTCCCGATGCTGAGGGTAATACAAATAAACCTTCAGCACAGTAAGGGAGCATCTGCTGCCCTTTGCCAACAGCTGGCAAAGAAAAACATAGACCTGGCCATCATCCAAGAACCCTGGATCACGAAGGGAAAAATAGCCGGTCTAGGAAACACTGGAGGTAAGATCTTTTACAAGGAGCAATCAACAGGTAACGTGAGAGCTTGCATATACGTGAGAAACGGAGTGCAGGCTCTCAATATTAAAGAACTAAATTCCAGGGATCAAGTAGCCGTCCAACTAAGCTACAAGGAGGAAGGAACCCAGAAGGACATCATAATAGCCTCGGTTTACCTTCCCTACGATGCACCCAGACCCCCACCATCGGAAGACCTGGAGAAACTAGTGAATCACTGTGGGCAGAGAAACCTACAGTGTATAATAGGTATGGACGCCAACTCGCATCACACCATCTGGGGGAGCAGCGATATCAACAAAAGAGGTGAGTCTTTATTGGATTTTATTATAACCCATGATTTGGAGATTCTAAACAAGGGCAACAAGCCTACTTTTGCAAACCGCGTACGGTCGGAAGTTATTGATGTCACTCTGTCCACCTCCCGTATTAATCCCGATATCCAGCGGTGGCGCGTATCCGATGAACCATCCCTGTCGGACCATAGGTATATACTGATGGAAATCAATAGTATTGACAAGCCGTCAGAAATGTACCGTAACCCACGCAAAACGAACTGGACTGAATACCGGGAGGAGCTGGAGGCGGGGTTGAGCGGGATCAAGGAACGTATGCGTAACAGATTTGATGTTGAGGTGGTAGCAGAACAACTACAAAACGCTATAATTTACTCATACCATCAAAGCTGTCCGCTAATCCGGCGTTCTTCATGCAAGGACACAACCTGGTGGAACGATAAACTTGACAAGATGAAGGGGGAAACACGCAGACTCTTCAATGTGGCCAAGAAAACCGGTGAATGGGATGAATACCACCATACTCTGACGAAATACAACAAAGAAGTAAGGGAAGCTAAGAGGAACTCCTGGAGGAAGTTTTGCACTGAGGTCGAAAAAACCTCGGAAGGCGCACGCCTTCAGAGAATCCTAGCTAAAGACCCCCTTCCACCAATGGGAACACTAAAGAAGCCAAATGGGGAATACACGAAAAATGGCGAAGAAACCATCGAGACACTACTCAGGGCACACTTTCCAGACTCGACCATAATCAACTCGCAACAGGGAGTCAACTCCCTATCTCCTGAGATCCTCCGGATGAGAGGATCAAGAGATGATTGGGTCATAGCCCGACAGATTGTGACACCAAATAGAATCGAATGGGCCATAAACTCATTCGAACCATACAAAGCACCTGGATGCGACGGGATAATACCGGCACACCTGCAGCAGGGCGAAGCCCAACTCATATCGATGCTTTGCCAACTATTCAGAGCAAGCCTGGCAACGGGACACATACCCATGATATGGAAACTCTCGCGAGTGGTCTTTATACCGAAACCCGGGAAAGATAGCTCTCAGCCCAAGGCATTCAGACCAATAAATCTCTCGTCGTTTCTACTCAAAACGATGGAGAAAGTGATTGAAAGGCACATTAGGGAGACCTCCCTAATAGAGAGGCCACTACACAAAAACCAAAACGCCTATCAACCTGGCAAATCATGTGAAACTGCTCTGCATGAACTTGTTCATAAAATAGAGCAACCACTGAACAACCAAGGAGTTGCCCTAGCTGCATTCCTTGATATAGAAGGAGCATTTGATCACACCTCCTTCGATTCAATGACCACCGCAATCAATCGGCGTGGAATTAAAGACACAGTTTGTAGGTGGATAAGAAACATGCTGAAAGGTAGGAGAATTCAAGCAACTATGCTTGACAAAACTGTAACTATAGAGGCAGCTAAAGGCTGCCCCCAGGGTGGAGTCTTGTCCCCTCTCCTCTGGAACCTAGTCGCAGATGAACTACTGGTAGAGTTAAACAGCAAAGGTTTCTACGCCCAAGGCTATGCCGATGACGTAGCAATACTTATCACTGGCAAACACACCAAGACAATATCAGAACTGATGCAGACAGCTCTGACAATCGTAGAAGATTGGTGCAGGAAGGTGAACCTGAAGGTCAATCCTGAGAAAACCTCCCTGGTCAGCTTTACGAGAAAGAGGAAGACAGCGGAATTATTCAAACCCATGTTCTTTGGACAGGAACTGCAGGTGGTAAGAGAAGTCAAATACCTAGGCATCATCCTGGATGACAAACTCACATGGAATTCACACCTACAGAAAATAGTGAATCGAGGTAAAGCCACAATAATGGCAACAAAAAGAGCGATAGGAAAGAATTGGGGCATAAATCCGCGCATGGTACACTGGCTCTACTGTACCGTGGTAAGACCCACCCTTGCCTATAGCTCTGTTGTCTGGTGGCCGAAAATCGAGCAGCGACAAGCAGCCACGGAACTTGCAAAAGTTCAGAGGCTAGCATGTCTCTGTGTAACGGGAGCCATGAAAACCACTCCAACACTTGCCATGGAGGCCATGCTTAACCTACCTCCTTTAGATATCTATATCAAAATGGAAGCAAGGATGGGAGCATATAGACTTAGCAACACCGGGAACTGGAGTCACTCAAACTCCCAAGGACACACTAAGATAACCAGCACAGTCACGAACCACTTAGTAACAATGAGGAGTGATATCATGTTGAAAAATATCAACTTTAGCACGTCTCCTAAGACCAAGCTAATATGGGAAGAGGAACCGGTGAAACAACTCCGGATGGCTAATGGGGCAATATGGTACACAGACGGCTCCAAAACAAGCCGGGGAACTGGTGCCGGAATCGTAGGTGAAAATCCAAAGTGGGAAACATGTGAACCACTCGGGATGTACGCTACAGTTTTCCAGGCAGAAGTACATGCAATAAACGTATGCGTGCAAGAAAATCTCAGGAGAGGCTACAGAGGAAGGAAAATCCTTATCCTTAGTGACAGCCAAGCCGCAATCAAAACCATCTCCTGTCGGGATACCAAATCCAAATAAGTCATGGATTGTCAGCAAAACCTTGCCACACTGGGAGTATCTAACGATGTTACTCTTGGATGGATACCAGGACACACAGGGATAGCTGGGAACGAGCGGGCGGATCTACTAGCACGCAAAGCTGCAAACACACCACTTCTGGGTCCAGAACCTGCTATTGGTATTACAAAATCCTCTGTGAGAGGTTGGCTGAACTGTTGGTCCAAAAAACCACAGAAAGCTAGATGGTGCCAATCACCAGGTCTGAAACACAGTAAATTAATGATGGCAGACGAGATCGAATCATCATTTTCTGGAAGCCTACTGCAACTCAGCAGGAATCAGCTTAGGAAAGTAACAGGTATATTAACTGGACACTGCACTCTAAGGATACACATGCATATCATGGGTCTTTTCAACGAGGAACCCATATGTAGGCTGTGCAACGAGGAGGAGGAAACAGCCTCCCACATTGTATTCGAATGTGAAGCGCTGGCGTACTGGAGAAGAGATAATGGGGAATTCACAACCACTCCTCGAAGGACGGACAGGGAAACAGTAGAACGAGTCATAAACCTTATTCGGGCAATGGAGCTCTTCGACTGAGAGACAGGCACAGAGAAGATACAATAAGCCCAACTAGAGGCTGCGGTGTCGGGGCCAACAGCCCGAAACTCGTAGCGCCTGTACTTCAGTAATCAGTAATCAGTAGTACGCTCAGAGTGCCTTAGAAACTCAGAACCAACACAATTCACAATAATAACAATCAACATAACCTCATAATTTTGATCCAGATCGAACCAAATTTAGTTCGGTACACCTGCTGGCAAGTACCGAACCAAGAGCGGACCAGCTTAGTTCGCAACTGTTTACACCATTCGAACCAAATATTTGGTTCTGATATAGTTCGTATTTAGTACTTGGTCCGCGGACCAAGTTGTGAAGGCTAGTGAGTTTTATGATATTGATGAATGACATTCTTGATTTTATGATGGAATGGTTCGAGAAATGGCCGCAGTGGCGCGACAGTAGACATAGATGACGTCATGACCGTAAAAGTGAGGCAACCTCTTATATAGAAACCTTGGATTGTAGTAGCCTAGTTTACACCGATAACTCGTTTAGTTTGGTCCGATAGGACCAAGTGGGTGAGGATAGTTCGGTAGGTCCATTGAACTCCATACTACCTGGAACGGACCCGCTTATTATTGAGAGTGAAGCAGGTAGAGATAGCGTTAGTTACGGATACCTATCTCTTTGTAACTCATTGAACTATACTCATGGAGTAGAGAGAGATAGCGATAGTTACGGATACCTATCTCTTTCTAACTCATAACAGGAATGACCATATACCTAAATTTATTTTTAGGTATATGGGAATGACACACTTTTCGATTCGTTGTCAACAACCACCGGGTCCTTTCCAGGTACGTAGTATGGAGTTCAATGAGTAGGACCAATGCTTGCTTCTCGCCCGTTTACACCGTTTTGCAACTAAATGAGTACAAGTGTCAAAAACCAGTCGAAATTATTTATCAACACAATTCGTAACGAAAAAAACATAAGTAAGTAAACGCTCAGGCTACCTTAGAAATTCAGAACCAACACAATTCACAATAAACATAACCTCATCATTTTGATCGAGATCGAACCAAATCCAGACCAAATTCAGTTCGGTACACCTGCTGGCGAATACCGAACCAAGAGCGGACCATCTTAGTCCGCAACTGTTTACACCATTCGAACCAAATATTTGGTTCTGATATAGTTCGAATTTAGTACTTGGTCCGCGGACCAAGTTGTCGGTGTAAACTAGGCTAGTGTAATCGTTGCAGCGGATCTCGATTCTCGATCTCATACACGTGAAGTAATGGTGAACATACACAACTCGACTATTCCTTATGGCCGATTGCACCAACCAATTTTGAGGATACTTAACGCTAAGGAACCCTTAACTGGACAGTTTTCCATGCAAATATAATATATCAAGTTGAGGGTCCCCCGTTAAGTATCCTCAAAATAAGCCATTATTTTTGATAAGATTCAAGAGTGCTGAGACATGCTGCCGCTCAGAAAAATCCTTGTCAAAAAGATTGTGAACCATATCGGTATGTTCTGTGGCTTGTGAAGCAGAGACTAGACACAATTTTTTTATTTAACTGCGTTTATTACGCACAAAAAAACATATGCCTGGTTTATACAACAAATTCATAAGCATATAAGCATATAACTTTACTCATAAGCACAGGCGTAAATATACAGGGTGTTTCCTAAAGATTGGTAAAAAATTCGTTGTGTGATTCCTGGGGTATTTTCATGAAAAAAAGTTCCTATAAACATTTGCCGAAAAATGCTTCCTAAGGGAGCTACGCCCCTTTAAATAGGGCACCCCGAAGACGGTTTTTCCTCAATATTTCCGAAACCTTACATACAAAAATCATGAAATTTGGTACATCATACAAACTTTTAATGCTGAATGAGAATTTGAGCTCAGAATTTCAAAATTTTAATCAGGGGCGTACCATACTGGCGGGGTTAAAGGTTAAACGAATTTTTTACCAATCTTTAGGAAACACCCTGTATGCGTAACTTTGAGGTGGTTTATACAACTTCATAAGCATGAGCGTTAAAAATTTGCTTGTTAATCAAAATTCATACTTGACATCAAATTAAAACTGACTTCAGGAAATATTGAAATATTCACAAAAATGCACAAAACAGAGTGAACAGTCCAGAAACCAAAACAGAACATAAAAAACTATCGAGAAGCCAGGCGCCAAAGAAAATCATGATCATATATCTATTAACTCTATGGGAACCGTCCCTTGATGCCAGGATGAGATAGAAGATCCCGCTGTACTGTATAGTTTTGGCTTGGTTTTCGCATGTCTATAATACTTTTCTATCGCGAGGGGACGGTCCCCTCGCGATAGAAAAGGATAGACTTATGCGAAAAACATACTGTACAGCGAGAAATTCTATCTCATCCTGGCACCAAGCGTGTAGAATTGCTTCCCATATAGTTATTAATAGATATATGATCATGATAATACTTACATGAAGACAGGACTATATTTGACCACTAACGTAGATTGTCAAAAATGACGCCTGCGCTGTTCCGATTTTTGCATAACTTTATATACATAAAGATGAAAATTATCAACTTTCTTATCCTTATGCTTATCGATATGTTCCTGAAAGTTTGTATAAACGCGTTCATAAGAAACCATACGTTCAACTTTTGTGCTTATGAATAAAGTTATGCTTATGAATGTGTTGTATAAACCAGGCAATTAATTAAATTTGATTAAACGTCCACGTTGAAAGTCTCTGTAGCACTTGTTACTTCTTTCGTCATGACATCAAGAATCAAGAGTGTTCGGAAGCACGAAACATTCCGCCCACCTTGAAATGCGTGACGGTATAAGCTTTCAACATGCTTGAGGTAGGAATAATCTCCAATGGGTAGAACACAGATCTTGCGCACAGCACGCCTGTATACACCCTTAGCGGTTTTAATAGTCACCACGCGCACAACGCCATCGTCACCGGGATGAACTTCTAGGATTCTGCCAACTGACCACATCAATGGGGGAATGTTATCTTCGCAGTCTAAAACCATGGCTCCAGGTATCACATTTGAGTCGTGTGAATTACCCTTATTGGAACGTGCTTGAAGTTCTATGATGTAATCCTTACACCACCTCTTCCAGAAGTGTTGCATCATTTGTGTGAGGTGCTGAAACCGAGTGAGACGTCCTGTTTTTATCTCAGTAAGATCAGGTTCGGGAACGGCGACAAATGGGCAACCAATTAAAAAATGTCCTGGTGCATGTCAACGGGGTTAGGTCGTCAGGGTCAGTAGAAAGTGGAGAAAGAGGTCTAGAGTTTAAGCAGGCCTCCACTTGAGCTATAATAGTATTGAATTCTTCATACGTTAAGGAAGCATTACCAACAATTCGACGCAAATGATATTTAATTGCCTTAATGGCACTTTCCCTAATTTCGCCAAAATGCGGAAAACGAGGTGGAATCAATTTCCAAGTTGTATTTTGGGTGGCGAAGAAGTCAGCAAAAACGTTTTGATCCATTATCTGAGCAATAAACTTATTTAATTCGTTATTGGCACCTAAGAAAGTGGTACCATTATCAGAGTAAATCATCGAACATTTACCTCGTCGTGAAACAAAACGTTTAAACGCGTTTAAAAAAGAATTTGTTGACAAATTGGCCACCAGTTCCAAGTGTACAGCCTTAGTTGTCAAGCAAATAAAAACACATAAATGAGTCTTGACTAATTGCTTACTTCCCGACAATCCCAACTTTATTTGAACATCGATACGATTACAGAGAAATAAGTAGGTACAAGAATGAAAAGACTGCACTCTCGGAACATCATTTCACAACCAACCACAACTTCGACTTAAATAATGTAGAAATCCTTGATTTTGAAAATAATTGGTACAAGCGTAATATCAGTGAAATGATCCACATATCAATAAATAAAACTATTAATAATAGAACCGATGTATACAGGGATTGAACACTCAGTATAGTAATTTGCTTTATCTGTATAAAAATAAACATTAGAGATAGTAGAATGATTATGGTCGTCTTGAAACCCAATCGGACCAGCATTTGTACATTTTCTGTTGTTCTGTCCACATATACTTCAAAATTTTAATCTGTGTGTGACATATTATATATTTCATCTTCATCTTTCAGTGCCGTGTGCTGTTATAATGTTAATCATTGTTTTATGTATGACATGGAACTTCTTCAATTGACCAAAAAGGTATGAATCCTATTTTGTTAACCTTTTTGCTTGTTTTGTTGTGTTTTTTTTTCTTTTCTTTTTTCATGTACTTTGATAGTTTGTTTATATGAGTAATTTGCTTTATCCATTGTAATATTTTAATGAGATTTTTGTTTTCTTGTTTTTTTTTTATTGTCATATCAGACATTGTATATGCATTTCTTTTGTAGCCTTGATAATAAAGACTCGAATTAGAAGTCGAAACGTCGGCAATTTGAAAATCTAAGGAGTTTCATTTAATGTCCTCAACCCCACTATTACGTTGCATCATCTGGAATTTACTAAGGACACAAATTAGAGCTAATAATTAGACCCAATGTTTCAGATTCCTTATTCTCTGATAATTCGAGAGTTGTCCCTTCACAGTCATCAAATTGGGATGAATTGGATCTCCAATTTCGTAAAGTGAATTGACCTTGAGAAAGTATTTCATTAACACCCTGTTGAATCTGTAGAATTCCATCGACAGTATCTGCTCCGGAGATAAGGTCATCTACATAGAAATCTCGTTCAAGTATATTACTAATGTGAGGATTTCTGGATTTATTCTCCTTGGCCAACTGATGGAAGCATCGCACTGCTAGAAAAAGAGCACAAGAGGTTCCGTAAGTAACGGTATTCAGAACAAAGGTCTTAAGTTGCTTATCTGGATAAGATCTCCATATGATAGTCTGAAGACATATTTGATCAGTATGAACATTCACTTGACGGTACATTTTTGCGCAGTCTGCAGTGATAACATATTGATGCTTCCGAAATCTTAAAATGATTGAAAACAGTATTGGTTGGATGGTGGGGCCAGTCATTAAAATGTCATTGAGCGGAAGACCTGAAGTAGTCTTAGCCGAAGCATCGAAAACAGCCCTGTCTGTAGTGGTTGTGGAAGACTCCTTTATTACTGAATGGTGTGGGAGAAATTAAAAAATGATTCACTATCAGAAATAACTTCGGACATGTGACCTAGACCCTCATACTCCTCCATAAACTTTACATATTCATCTCTTAGTTTAGAGTCACGCTGTAATTTTTTCTCAATAGAGAAAAACCTCTTTAGAGCCAACTGCCTAGAATCGCCTAAATTGGAAATGTCAAGAGGAAGTTTCACAGAAAACCTACCATCGATCTCACGGGAGTGTGAAGATACAAAATTTTCCTCACATAGCTTATGCTCCAAAGACCACTTTTGTCGAGGTTCACAAGTTTCAACTTGCCAAAATCTCTCAAGCTGGTTCTGGATTCTGGATATCAATATTTGAACTCAGGTGACAAGATGTTTTCGTTGGACTTTTATTATAGTTTGTACCAACAGAACCTGACAGAACCCAACCCAATTTGGTTTTTTGAGCAATTATTTGAGAGTTAGGCAATTTGATTTGACCTATACATAAAAGATTCCAGAATACAGTAGCCCCTAACAAAGCGTCAATCTTAGATGGAATATCATATGAGGGATCAGCCGAGTTCAAATTACTTGGGATGCTTGTACTAGAGAAACTCACACGGTTTAATGATAGACTATCTGTTATCTCTGATCGATGATAAGAAAACATAAGTCAGATGTGAAATTATTATGAAGAGGTTTAATAGTTGTGCATTCCTTTTGTGACACATTTGTGAGAGATTGACCTAATCCAGAAACAGACATGTTAATCCCTTGCTTATTCAATTTTCAATCTGGTAGTTCTCTTGTGATGAAATTGCTTTGGGATCCAGAATCAAGTAGAATTCTACATTTGACTGGTTTTTCAGAAAAATCTGATATAAAATCAACAGCCGTGGCAGAACTTGATCATCATGATGAGCTGTATGAACAGTGATAGATTTCATAATAGAAGTATGACACTGATTGACTTGCTCGATTCGACCAGGAGATGCACCACCTTCAAAATGCAGCAACAAATGATGTTTCTTATTACACAAAGTACACATTGTTTTAACTATACATGTTTGGTTAGAATGATCCGCATTTAGGCAATTTGTACAAAGTTTATGCTTTTTCACTTCAAAATAACGTGATTTGGGAGACAACTGTAACTCTGTTTTTGCAAATAACGCACCTATTAACAACCAAATAATTTTGAGAATGACTCTTATTTTCTCTTTTGAAATGCTTACTAGCGAATGGTGGAGCTGGTGGTTTAATGTAATGTTTTTTTAAATTAATAGTTTCTAGTAAATTGCATCTTTTATTGAGAAAGCCACTGAAATCCTTCATTTTTGGGGAATATCAAGGCTCTGCAAACAACTCCCATTCCCGTCCAGTGTTATTATCCAATTTTGAGGATATCAAATAAATTAATAGTATCCCAAAAATCAACAGGTTCTTTTGAAGTTTCCAAAGCCCTTGTAATGAGCATAAAATCAATAATAGGTGTCAACAAACTCCGGTTCCCCTCTAAATGATAGTCGAAATTCCTAGAAGTTTTGAAATAAAATAATAAACTACCTAAAGTGAATGTGATTGGTTTCATGGCAGAAATGAAAGTCCGAATCTTCACAAATGTATACGTGGCCTGTCAGCGAAAAGGCAATAAATTGTAACCAGCCCTGTGTCATCGGTACATTTAGTGTCATCCACACATCATAAACAATCGAAATTATTCTGATTCAAGAACATTCTTCATTGCAAAAGAAATCAATAAACTTGTCAAAATGCGTAGATAATATGACCAGTAGCCAAAGTAAATCACTATAATATATTGTTTATGTGACACTCGTAATTAATTATTTTAAAAAGGGGTAAGATCAACAGATCTAGCCGCTTGAACACTCATAAATTACAGTTTTATTTCCCGAGTCTACGCCGGAATTCATCTCTTAATTACTTTTCGACCAATAGCAATCAAAGAGGAATTCATCTCCCCGCGTCCGGATTGTCCGCGAATCAACTATAAATTGAGAAGTAATTCTCAAGAGAGGGCATTCATTATTCAAAATGTTTAGCATTCGATTCAAAATATAGATTAAAAATTCGATTCAAAATGTTCAGTATTTGGCATTCAATTATTTTTCAAATATAGATTCAATATTAGGCATTCAGATATTCAAAAATTCAGCATTCAAAAATGATTAAGATTATTAATTCAAAGATCCAGATTCAATTTCAAGATGCAGTTTGTGCGAGTGATAACCACGAGACAGTGAACCGTAATGACTGTACATACCCTACCATGAAAGTTCAAGATATTATAACGATGTACGACCATACTGACATTCCATACACTGGTTTTCATTTAATTATGTATATCGAGTATTAATCAATTTGTTTCAGTTATTTTCTATTTATATATTTTTTATCTATGTATTTAACTGCGTTTATTACGCACAAATAAACGTCTACGTTGACAGTCTCTGTAGCACTTGTTACTCCTGTCCATGACATCAAGAGTGTTCGGAAGCACGAAACAGATTGACTGTCTTATTATGAATATCTTCTGGACCTTATCATATCGTCTTAGTTTGGAGAAGTACAAGTATTACTAGTTAAGTGACAAAAATGAAAAAAAAATCTGCAAACACGAAATTAAAACTGAATTTTACTGACGCCAAAGAGACGAGAAAGTGGGACTTTCTAAGGCTAGGCCGACAAAGTTGTGAAAAATGGCTAGGCTGTAAAATGACTTTCAAGTATTTCTAATAGAGGGCGTTACAAGATTATTTTCTGAATGCATGTGATTGAAAGCATAAAAGGTATATTGATATTCAATGAAATGTAATACCATCTTATTCAGATATTTCTTATGGATTCTGAGTAAATTAGATCCTATATATTCAGGATACAAAATAAAGTTCACACTTCTACGTCGCTGTTTGTTTTACAATGACTAGGTATTATACAAGATACAAGACAAATGCAACATGGCGGCTGATGAAGCCTGAAATTTGAGTATTTCCTCCCGGTGGCTCAGTGGTTTGATCTTAGCCTGGCGTGCGGAAAGACCTGGGTTCAAATCCCATCTCGATCATGCTTTTTTTTATAAAGTCCTGTACTTTTTTTACAGTTTTTCTGTGTCAGCAGAAAAATAATGTGTAGACCACGGCGATAAAGTAATTTTTCGAGGCTTCAAGAGGTGTCCGGACTCGCTATATAAAGCTCGACCGTACAGTTCTTTTTTCAGCCTGGAAAAATGTCACTTTACCGCCTAGGACTACAATATACCATTTTTGACACGCTGTCATATCCACAGGAATTTTTGTAACCAACAATATGCTTTGTCAATATTTGAATCTTTTTTTCAATAACTAGCCAAGTGCCAAATCAAGATTTATTTATTTATCTATTTATATATTCATTTACATTTTCATAGGACATTTTTAACTCGAACTTACCTAAAGAACACGTAGTGGAATTTATTTGTTCCATACCCTGCGGGACACCCTGTTTACAGGGTGTCGTTCAATTTTCTAAGGGGTTTCCCGAAATAAGGTTGAACTATTATTTGAACAGTTTATATTGAGGGCTTTCCAGGAACGGTCTGTGACGCACTTGGTGCGCACCCGGAACGACTCACTCAATTTTGATCGTTCCTGTCATCGGGGCGTGAGACACCAATCACGCACCAATCTTACCTTTCCCTTTCCCCTGGAGTAACCCCATATTGACAGTGGATAAATATGCCAAATGTGACAAGTTTCGAAATATCTAGTTTTTAGTTGTGCAATGATAAAACCGTTGTTTGAGTATAGTAGTATAAGTAAAGTATATAGTAGTAGTATAACCTTTACTCAAACAACGATAAAACTTACAAAAACAATAAACACCAAAAAAGAGATAGGATAGGTGATAGTTCCACTTAAAACAATAATTGACACTGTCAACTTGACTTCAAGTTCCACTTACGCCCTGTTGCGTTCCAGTAAACATGACGGCTTGAAGACACGGTGCGTCACGCATTTTTAGCTGTACCAGGGTCACTCACTCGTTCCTGGAAAGCAACTATTATACACTGAAAAAAATATTGGTTTGCTATAAAAAAATTTTTGCGTAAACGCTTTGCTTCCGAGATACAGGGTGTTGAAGTCTAATTTTTATTTTTATTTTATCTAAATATATGAATCCCATATTCCAAATTTCATATTATTATGACTCTATTGTGTATGTGGCGCCATCTACAAGTAGTTTTACTGTATCAAATAGTCATAACTTTGCCGAACCCTGTATCTTTGTTTTGAGTGAAAACATTATAACATTATTTTTACATACGAATGATACTCCAAGCAGTGTGGTTTTCAATGAAAAATTTTGAAAATAAACATAGATGGTTTTGAAAACGGCGTTCTAATGGTAATTTTGACAGTACCTACTTTCAATGTTCCATGTTTATTTTAAAAAGAAAACTCTAAAATTAAATGCATTTGCCATCGAAAACCACATAGCATGGATTAATTCAAGTGCAAATAGGTATCTCGATAACGGTTGCTTCTAGTCACTTCCAAGAAGAGTATCATTCTCATGTGAGAAATAATGTTAAAATCTTTTTTTTTACTCAAAACAAAGATACAGGATTCGGCAAAAAAGTTATGATCATTTGAAATAGTAAAAAAACTTGAAGTTGGCGGCACATCCACAATAGAGTCAAAATAATATCAATTTTGAATTTCCTTTGTCAGAAACACCCTGGATACATGCTGGATACTGATTTTGGTTGAATTATCAGAATTATTACGGGATATATTAAGATAGAACAAAAAAAGATATTGAACTTTATTGACACCTTGTATCTCAAAAACAAAGCGTTTTCGCAAGAATTTTTTTATAGCAAACTAATATTTTTTCCAGTGTAGAAAATACTGTTCAAATATTTCAACCTAATTTCGGGACACTCTGTTTAGAGAGACGGATAGGAAAAACAGATTATGAACTTTTGCCACATGGTTATCAAACTGGTATAAAGATATACTTTACAAAACAAAAGAGTTCCCAAGCAACAAGTGTGAGCTTTATTCCTTTTAAACCCGCCGTTAATGTGCAATTCAGTGGTTTTTCGCATTTTTCTCGAAAACTGTTGGTTCTACAAAAAGAAAACAAATCCACAGAGAATGTTTCTCATAAGATTCTTCATCAAAAAGCTTCTATAACGTAACTTGAGCAGAGGTTATCCAGAGATCGGCTCCTAAAGTTCGGAGTGCGGTACTTATACAATGCTGGAACACCCTTGTTTCCACATCAAGAAGGAACCAAAGTTATTGGCACGAGTGAGCAACAATATGCCAATTTTTAATAAATCTGTTGCCTTTCCAGTAAGTTTTTTCGATATCTCTGACGCGAAGCAAAATATCAAGAATTGGACCTCTTTGCACAGACGTAGGGCATTTAAGTTCAAATTTCAGATAGATATTATCATAAAAAAGGTGGCGCATCAGTCTGTATGACTTTACAAAATTACGAACCGCGACTTCTTCAAATAGCGAAAATACGTGTTTATTCATCAGTCAAATTTGTGGACTTGTAATTGAAGACTCCAATTGATTAACCTTCAAAAAGCAAATAATTATATGCTTTCAATACATTGTATAATATAATAAATCAAAGTGGAATTATTACAAAATATAACCTGGTATAAGACTCTCAGGAGTCACATCAGCTAAACCTAACACTTTTACAGTTGGCTGCAAAATCCTTTTCTGTTCGTTCAGTAGAACATCCACATCTCTCGTTGATAAACTTTTTCAGCTGAGAAATTTGCTTTTGAAGATCTTTGGTTTCTTGCTCTAGTTTATCGATCTGTAAAAACCATATAACCACATTTCACCTAACCAAATCAATAATTGTCTAAAAAGTATTTTTTCCTCCATACACTACATACAGTGTGTCGCAGATAAGATGAGAACACCCCTGTATTTTCCTTATTTGAAGAAGTCGGGGTACGAAATTTTATACAGTCATACAGATTGATGAGCTTCACTATTTATGATATATAACAAAAATTTGATGTCAGAATGACTCTTTCTAGTAACTTGTCTTTCAAAAAGAGGGCCAATTATTGATATTTTGCTTCGCGTCAGAGATATATCGAAAAAAAGTTACAAGAAAAAGTTGTTATAGATTGTATTCCATACCCGGGTACCAAGTTTCACGAGAAAATACCAATTTTTTTGTTTGTTAGAATTTATTTTTCCGTTTGACACAATATGATTCCTATACAAACGGAGAATTTTACCCCTTTTCAATATAATACTGCCATGATGTTTCCAAAACAATTTTCAATGTCATGTTAAGACATAAGTTTCATGGTTGTAATAAACTGAACAGTATTTAATTCATTATGTACAGTATATCACAATCAGTTAGTATAATATTGTAAAAGACTCAGTATTTCTGTCAAAAATGATAAGTAAAAATGGAATTTTTGAGCAGTAAATGTACTATTTGGCCTGTATTTCTATGTTCACTATTGTGATTCTAATGGTCAGTAAAAATTTATGAAATGTCAGTATGACTTAGCTGGTAATAATTCCACAAATGTACAGTAAGAAATAATAAATGGCCAGTATGCAATAGTCAGTAATAATTTTAACTAACTCAAACTTGACCAAACTTGATACACATTATACCAACACAGAACACATCAATTATGATATATAATAATAATTGTAATGGTAACCTGGTGCTAACCAACGAGCCGCTGCATATTTTTTATCAATCACCAACACAAACTAACCCTAACTAACCCAAACTAAATCCGCCTCTCAAAAGAACCTATCTGACTACTTCATCACGACATAAAGGCAGAGTGTTTTCTCTTTACTAAGTTGTGTTTCGTTCCGTTGTAAATTTTTTTGTATTTATACGAAATAAAAAATATGACCAACCATTCGTTATTTTACTGTCACTTTATTAATAAATTTTATGGACTGTCCATTATTTTCACCAGGCATTTACTAATTTATCAGATCGTTTGTTTATGATACTGACTCTTGATTATTTATATCTACCATTTATTATTTTAACTGACCACTTCTTTATGTTACTGACCCTTCATTATTTTTACTGACCACTTCTTTATATTACTAACCGTAAATTATTTCAACCGACCATTTATTATTATACTGACCATTTATTATTTTTACTGACCACTTCTTTATGTTACTGACCCTTCATTTTTTCAACCGACCATGTATTATCATACTGACCAAGGGAAATAAAATAATGGCAAAGAGTACTGTCCATAAAATTGAAATACTGACCATTTAATTTGTTGCCTAAGTTTCATTAGGTGTCATTTAATCCAAGGAAAATATAAAAATAAAAATCAGAATTTTCTCTTGAAACTTGGTATCCGGGGTTAGAATACAATCACGAACAACTTTTTCCAGTAACTTTTTTTGATATCTCTGATGCGAAGCAAAATAACGAGAACTGGTCCTCTTTGCGAGGACGTAGTAGGCGGGGTTTAGACATCAAATTTCAGTTCTATGTCATAAATAGTGGAGCTCATCAGTCTGTATGACTGTAAAAAATTTCGTACCCCGACTTCTTTGAATAAGAAAACACATCATTCATCTTATCTGCGACAAACAACTGTATACAAAATGATTGAACAATATAATTTTTTACCTTTATATTATCTTTCAAGTTATCAAAATTTGAAACGTCCTTTTGTAGTTCAGCTTTGATTCTATCGATCAAGTTATCCATTGCTGCTAACGTCATAGCTACATTGGCTTTCCTTGGTGATGCCAAGTTGATTTTCGCCTGAAAATCACGTAATACCTATGTATTCAACTGATAAAAATTAGGCGAAGGAATTCTACTTGTTGGAGTTCGTTTTTTAATTTCACAGTTTCTTCATGGGCCGATCCTAAGGAATTAACCAATTCTGGACACAAAGGCTTACTAGAATGTTTATTTATCTCTATGTTTTGCTGTTTTCTTTTCAGATTCATCACTTCGAGATCATAGGCTTCTTTGACATTATTCAATTCTATCTGTAATATGCACATAAGTGAAAGGGATGAGAATGCTGAACAAGAAAGGCAGGCGGCCCAATACATTGAGACGTATCAATACGATGGAATCTTTAAAGTGGCTTTTATGAATAAAATATTGTAAAATCTGTGTATTTTCATGTTGGCAGTATGAAATAGTTTCTACCAAGTTGATGGAGTTGGTCAGCAAAGTGGTTGTACTCAGGATGTGTGTACATACAGACCACATTCTTATTTTGCCTTGTCTTGTTTCTGCACTCCAGCTTACTTGTAACTATTCTCACGTGAGCATAGATTCACGAGACATATTATATCTCCTTATATTTTCCGCATCTTTTCTATTTTGTGGGAGTCCTGAAGCATTCTGGTTGAGTCCTCCATTTATAAGTTCATTGGGCTAAGTTTGATGGACGAGGATTTCAAGCAACACGTATCGTTCTCTTATTCAACATAGTAACTTAAAACATCTTTTACATCGTCATTTTTTTTTAAATTTTCATCAACTTCGATTGGCCTATGCCTATACAAATACAATCTACATACTATTTGAACCACCAGAAACCTACGAACTAACCATATAACAAATTTTCTTGTGAAGACCCCTTTGTATAACGCAATGAGCCTTTACCACGGCTTAAATTTTGAGCTGTGTCTTTACAATACCACTTGTGGAGACATTGATTTTTATCAAATAACCAGCGAAATTTCCATTGCAACTTGTAATTATTATAAATATAAGATTCTTTTTTCCCTGTTCATACTCAATATATTTTAGGAACTGTATAAACATAGTATATTGGTATTGATTCTCAATGCTATATTTTAGGTCATATTGTCTTATTAATGGAAGACTGTTAGACACCAAAGATTATTATTATTATATGTCTGGAAGTTTTCGTGTGTTCGGTTTTATTGTATTAACGATTGAATTTTCAGTTTCAACATTATTAAAGATTTTTGGAATCGTCCAATTCCAAATTCTGTATCATGCAATTATTGTAGAAATTATTCTGATAATATGGAACCTGAATATAAAAATAATCATGACTCACCTCATTATTTTTTCCACTTAGACCAAGCCCATCAGACAAAACATTGATTTTCTCAGATCGCTCGAAATTATTTCGAATTTTATGCTTATTACTAGACTTTTTCAAAAACTCGTTCTCTTGTTTTAACAGTTCTTCTCTAATAACTTTCAACTCATTTTGTTGAGAGATGAGATTATCTTGATAATCTCTTATTTTCTTGATGCAGGCTTTTTCAACCTCTGGAAGAAAGGCGACTATGAAGACAACAACTGTGAATAATTTCCAATACTGAAATTGACTATCATAAAAATTGTTTAGCAAAACTTGAACAATCTTGTGAAGAATGGAAAAAAAACAACAGTGGTTCAGGAGGATACAATTTAAATCATCAACTATAATTGTTGAATAAGGAAGAAAAAATACTGGTCTTGATGAACTGCGATATGAGTATTGAGTATGACCCATGGATAGATAGTTCTGTAAGCGCACAGTTTCACTTTCTACCATTCAAAGTGATGATGGTTATATGCTCGAACGTTCCAGAGAAAGCGGTTTTGGCAAATGAGTGTTGCAGCTAATTTCCAAATATGTTCACTACCAGCAAACCAAATTTTTTAAACTTTTTGGAACCAAAACACGGTATGAAGATCAATGGTCGTTAAACGGGAAATGTTTCCAGGATCATAAGAAATTTATGGTCTTTAGGACTCTCCTTAAAATATGTGCATCGAAAATGTGCTTTTTGGGAATAAAATTCTAAGTAAGCCTGTTAATTTACTCTTGATTGATGGATTGAATCAATATGAGTAACCACTGTGACAAATACTGACAATTTACTAATAAGTACCACACTTCTGAAATCTGGCATCTCATGTATAAAATACAGATATACCATATGCGTTCTGATAATCTAAGATCCGAATAGGAAACGACCTTCACCCATCTGTTTATTTGATGAAACGTATTTTATATTAAATTTCATATATCAGAAAGTGTATGGTGATTGCCTGAAAAATTCTGGAAACCTTGTACCATCGCGTTCGTGACGAAATTGTCTCTAATTTGATATATCATTATGATTTATTGAATAAACAGATGAGTGCAAATTACTACTATCGACTTACCTCTTTATACCTGGCAACCTGATGACCAAAAAATACTAGACAACCTATCGTTTGTATATTCTTTAAAAAAAACTCATTCTTGTACTTTCAATTATTAATCTTGGACTGGATCAACATGTTTTAGGCAACCAACCTAAAATATATTCCCTCCATATTAAATTTGATATAAAACACTTATGATCGAATAAACAGATGGGTGAAGGTCGTTTCCTATTCGGATCTCCCACTATGATTTGTTTGCCAAAATCTAGAAAAAAGTCACTTACCTATCATTCTCCTTTCCTCTTCATTTTTCAAAGCTTCCTCCTCTAAAACATCCCTTTTCTTTTGTTCATTAAGCATTTCATCCTTCAATTTATTCGTCTCTTCCAATTGCGATTCCAGGTAATTGGAGTGTTCCAATTGAAAATCCAAAACTTCTTTGGGATAACTATCGAAAAGTGGATAACTTCCATTTCCCAGAGATGCAAACATGTTCAAATATTGTCTTGGATGATTCACATCACACGTATTATTCAAAATGTAATACGTCTTTTTGATTAGCTTGTTTACATCAAGAAACGGTTTGGGAGTTCCAAAATATTCCCACAATTCATCCGGTGTATTTAATGGTATAATATTCTTTTCGTTGATCACAAGAAAAGCGACGACAGCACAGATAAGAAAGCTGGGTTCATTAGTTAAAACATGATCCCAGAACTTTAACCAATCAGTACTGTTCAGAACTTCAGAAAACGCAGATTTTAATACTGGCCAAGAATAGTGCACGGGTTTCATGTCAAATCTGTTGAGACATTGAAGCAGAGAAGGAACGTGTTCTATGAGTAGGTTGTCTATGATTGCTAAGATGTTCAGTGGTGGAAGGGGATGGTATTCAAACCAATGCTGGCACCAGTTTACTGAAAAAGAGATGATCACCATACCATAATTCGTAATAGATACAGGGTGTCCGGAAATAACATTCGAAAAATTTGAGGGGTGATTCTTCATAAGAAAATGAGAAATTTTTTCCGGAAATGCAGAGTTTTCAAGTTACAGGATGTCAAACTTTAAAAAAAAAATTGGTTTCTGATAAAAATCTTGAATATCCTTGGCAACAAATTCTTATACATCACAGACACGGACCTATATAACTAAGTCCGTGATCACAGAAGATTTATTGTGTTTACATAGTACCCAATAGTAGTGTCAAATATAAATATTTTACAGTGAGCTCTATAGTGCATTTGGTTTTAAAGGTGACCCAATATTAATTTGAAAATTGACCACACGGACTGTAGAAATGGAAGAAAGGGTTCTTCAAGCGGTTGAAGTGGATCGTCATATCAGTACCAGAAGAATATCTTTACAAGAAAATATTCCTAAAAGCAGTGTTTTCGAGATTTTGCATGAACAAATTCTTGATCCATATCATCTACAAAGAGTTCAAGCATTGAAAGATCAAGACTTACAAGTAGACTTTGAGTAGAATGCTCTCAATGGATGCAGACAAAAAAATTACCAGGAATGTTTCTTTTTGAATAAGTGTTGTTTACAGACGAAGCAGAATTTACGCGCGAAGGTGTTATTAATTTCCATAATAATCATGTATGGGCCGACGAAAATTTTTGAAAGCCGATTTCAAGATAGGTTTTCAGATAACGTTTGGGCAGATATTTTGGGAGATAAACTTTGCCGGATTTGCAAGAAGAAGTACCCATCGGATGAAGAGCAGAAATGGTTTTCATGCATGATGGTGCATTTTAGTGTAATAGTTCGTGATTATTTAAATACTTTATAACTTAACCAGACCCGAGACCAGACCGATCGATCGGGCAGGGTGGACCCACTTCGAGGCCATCTCGTCTGCCTGATTCAGACCCGCTGGGGTTATTATTTAAAACGATAAGTTTATTCGGTCCCTGTTGAACGTACAGCAATCAGAACAGCGAGTCATATAGATTGTTGCATCGAAATACAGAATAAACAAGGAATTTTCTAACGAGTTACAAGGTCGATGAGAAGTCGTTTTGAAAAATGTATTGAGAAGAATGGAAGACACTTTTGAACATGTATTGTAGCGTAACGAAATAATGATAATATCCACAAGTGAATAAAATAAATAACAAACCCATTTTTAAAAAAAAGTTTGACATCCTGTGTCTTGAAAACTATGCACTTCCTGACCATTGTTTTTACGAAAAAAAATCTTATTTTTCAATGTATAATCACCCCCAATCCCGCATAAGAACCGACACAGAGCAGGAGCATCTAGAACCCAACATATTATGACTTAACGCACCCCAAAGAAGTTATACGCCTCGCAAGTGAGGTTTCAAATTTCGGAAAAATTAAATATCTTTGTTATACCTTGCCTTGACTTAGAAACACCAGATTTGATATACGTTGGTAGTGTATCAAGAGCATTAATCGACAGTAATTACCGTGTTCTAAAGGTATGATGCACCCTTAAAATACGACATGTTTGTCGTTTTCATCAAAAACCCAAATATTTGACGACACGTATTGTAATTGTCATATTAAATCTCATCGTAAATTTCAATTTTGGATATAAAATAAACGTTAGACTTGACCATTCGGGTAGTGAGTCATTTGCTTAGTAATTTTTGCTTTGCATTTTCAAATTTCCGGGTCGTTTTCTTACTCGATATTTCCAACGCGAGTTTATAATAAAGAATGGGTATTATTGATCAGTATTTTTTTGCTCGATTCATTTGGAGTTTCTCATTTCAACTTTCTACCTTGTTGTAGAGTCTGACGTTTAATTAAACAGCCAACGTTGGAATTTTCGTCGATTTTTGATATCACAGCTACAATGCTCATCTTCAGATATTTGGGTTATTCATGAAAACGAGAAAGTTCTTTGAAAAATAGCAATAGCAAGAAAAGTTATCGAATAATATTGCTCATAAAACAGAACAATTGTTTTCCAAGTCCGCCAAAGGGTTAAAAAGTTCTGTCGTATTTTAGGGGAGCATCATACCTCATCAACCCATTAGAACGCCTCAATTTAACTCCAATTACTGTCAAATAATGCTCCTGGTATACCAACAACGTGTATCAAATTTGGTGTTTCTGAGTTGAGGTTTAACTGAGATATTGATATTTTTCGAAATTTAAAACTCCACTTGCAAGGCCTATAACTTCTAAGGGGTGCAACTTGGTATATAGGTAAGTTGCATCAAATCATAATATCAAATTATATCATGTTGTCTTCCCCTACATGCACTTGCTCTGTGTCGGTTCTTATGCGGGACACTCTGTATAACAATTATTATGGTTCGGTGGAATAGCCGAGGCTAAGGAGTCCCTCACCAACAAAAAACTCAATTTTTGTAAGAAGTCTTGGTAGAGTGGCGAAATACCCAAAACAATCATCTACGACGACTTTTGTATGTCATTTAAGAATCTGTGCTCACTCTGGTTATTGATGACGACTCACAGAAATCACAGAGTTTCAACTTGCTATATTTAGGCAAGATGCACTATTACTCATCATAGCATGATAGTCAATTATTTTAGTGAAGTTTGCTAGATCAATCTACAAAAATAATCAACTTCATACCATCAAAAATGAACTTGTTTCTACTAGCTGAAATTATTTCAAAGTATCAATAAATACTGTGCGTACTCGACCACCAATTAAATTGAGTTGGATGAAATAATACAATTTTCTAAACCCCCAAATAAGAATATTCAAAACTCTTACCATACCGATAATAGTACAGCATAACTCAAAACAGGCAATAGGCTTCTTATGGAAAACCTTCATGAATGGAAAGACGAAACAAGGCAGATAATCCACGTCGGCAAAAAATGGACACCATGACACAATATTGTTCAACAAATGCTTCAAACAATCTATTTGTGTTTTGTCGTAGAGTGGAAATCGGTCCGACAAGTCTTCAAAGACACCATAATATATATGATTGACTAGCGTGTTGTAATGGAATGTATTGTTTGGTAATCTTAAAGTTTTCTCCCAAATTGTTGCTCGATACGCTTCGGGAAACTCCTGATATTCTGCTATGATGGATTTGAGTTTGTCTATTTCAAAGATTGTTTCCATCTAAAAGATACGTACTCGCATATGAAGCGAATTCTAGCAAAACAATACGCTATTATTCACCTGAATTTTTGATGACTCGTTCACTTTTCTGCAATAATTTTTCAGCCTGTTTTTCTTCTTCCCTATATCTTCTGCCACTTCAACGAGAGTGAACCTGCACTCGCTCTTCTCAGTATAGAAATGAACATCATAAACTTCCACGTCTCCAGTAGACAACAAACAACAAATATATTGTACGTTGTCAGAAGCCATGTAAAAATTGTTCACTTGAAACTTAGTTTTTAATTCTGAGACTAGATATTTCTCTTCAACGTTAAAAAAATATATGATTCCATTTCCCGCTAGAATTGCCAGAATTTTATTGCACCCTCCATCAAAATTTTGAGGCATGAACTGTATTTTCTTCACTGTATTGATTCTTTGAGGTAGATTGATTATCTTTATGATCTTCCATGTATCCAAGTGGAAGAATGCTATAACGGGAAGATATCCACTGACTGCCATTATTTTACCATTTCTAAGAAAAAATAATTCAAAAAACTGTTTTGCTAATAGTACATTTTACCTCGTGAAGCTTATGGATCTCAATGAATAATTTCTGAAATTAGATGGATGAAATTGTTTAAGGTGTTTGAAGTTTCCATGTTTCCATATTTGCATGATATCGTCTTCATAGCAAACTACAATGTGATTTGTTATGGGAACGAATAATACCTAGAAGCAACATGAAGTTTGAGAAGGCGTTTTGATCAATGCCGGATTTATCATGATATACAGTTTTATTTCTATCAATAGTGAATTAGTAGTATTTAGAGGATGCCACAAAACAAACAGTGCAGTTGCGATGGGAGACTGGATCCGCTGTGGTGGAGATGGGACTCATTGGTTCCTGTCACTCACCCCCCGTTTCCAGACGAAGCAATGGTTTAAAGCAGAGAATCAGATAATTGCGACTTCGCCGTTCGCAGTTGTTTCTTATATAGGTCGTTTCTTCATCAAGTGATCTCTGCGGTCATTGGAAGGTCTGCTTTCCAATGGCCGGAGAGATCACTTGTATTAAGCATTTTACGATTTTTCCTGGAAAATTTGAGTCTGTTGATATATTTTTCACATTAATATTCATAATGTTTCCATGAGATCATTTGAAGAAATTTTATGGTTGATACATTTCTGTTCCGTATTTCAATAAATGATATGAAAATTTCAACTTTAGTGAGTAAATGAATATGAGCAAAATTCGGATTTTCAGTTTTTCGTAATTTACTCAATATTTTTCCATTGAAGTGATATAATTTTATTCTCTCATATGAAAGTTGAAGTCCCAACAAAACAAACGTGCCTCGTCTCGAAAGTGAAAAAAAAAGGTTGTCCAGAGGGTTGAAAAAAGTTTATTTTTCGCAAAAAATTGTTGATCAAAAACGAAAACACTTTTCAACAAAACAAAAATATCAACTTATTCGGCACAGAAGTAAGTGAAATTCCACCAAGTTTCGTGATTCTAAGAACATTTTCTGAAAAATGAAACACAAAAAACGAAAAACTAAGCTTTTCTCATTCAAGTCATCAATTTTAAGTTTATGTGAAAATTTTGTCGAAATAGAAGTTGCAGATTTTCTAGTTGTCTACAACTTTCTTATTTAACATTTTTTCTTAAAATCAGTAACAAAGCCGCAAATTCCGAAAAACCATTCTTTACCTCTTTCAACCCCCACCACTCCTCTTCTGTATGCATTCAGGTGTTGATTTTGATTTTTTTCTAGCATTAGTTATGCCTTTCTCTACCCTCTACAACTGCGTTGGTCCTGTACCGAATTTTATCCTGATTTGACTTTATTTTGAAGTAATTCGCCTGGCCTAATATTGTACCGACTGCACAGTACGGATTCAAGAGGCAGCACTCGGCAAATAGTCTCACTTTCTTCCTCTTCATCGCTATCTTGCAGATGACAAGACAGAAACGGAGACTATTTTCGAGCAAACGTATGATGAAATCGCAAACGAAAAAAATTGCGATGAAACTTTTAGTCCCATTGCGGATGATGTGGAAAATATTTCGGTCTGTGAAGTTTCGATCGGTACTAAAGACAAAAAACCCGTGACACTTGGTAAATGAAGAATTGCGTTTGGAATTGTAAGGTCCACTGGGGATACCACGATTTAAAAAAAAACGCGTCGCACACTCTAACTCAATAGATTGTAGGAAATTTTCTTAAGTTTCATTTTGTATACAGTGTGTCCAGAATAAAATGATGTACATGGGACTATACGAGGATATTGGAAACGGTAAAAGATACGACGTTGCTTAAATGGAAGAAAAGTTGCGTATTTGTATGCTCAAAAATATTCTACCTTTGTTTCATTTTGAATCGATTTCGTTATGTTCATACAGGGTGAAAAAAGAAAAGGTTCATTTTGAAAAAAACACAATATTTTGCTTGTTATAAAACCCAACACTTTCAAATTTCCAGGATATAGGTAAGAGGATACGACGATTCTAAAACGGCGTCAAAAAAATTCTAGACCTACTATGTTGCGTCCAGACAAAGTCAAGTCTGTTTTTTTTATGGAAGTCATATTTTTGGAAATTATTTTCAATACGGACCATGAAAATGGAGAAGTTCAATATGGCCTCCATAAGAAAAACCAAAGTTGGCCTCGGCCGGACGCAACATCGTGGGCCTACAACATTTTTTGATGCCGTTTTTAGAATCGTCATTTCCTCTTACCCATATCCTGTAAATTTGAAAATATTGGCTTTTATAATAAGCAAAATTTTGTAGTTTTTCGAATATGGACATTTTCTTTTTCACCCTGTATCTACATCACGGTATCGATTCAAAATAAAACAAAAGTAGATTATTTTTGGGCATACAAATACGCAACTTTTCTTCCATTCAAGCGACGCCGTATCTCTTACCGTTTCCAATATTCCCATGTACATCATTTTATTCTAGACACACTGTATACATGTTTTCATCATGAAATTTGTCGGAAAAGGGATTCAAATTTTCTCTCCGTGAAAAAACCGTTTTTTTTTTATCAAGAATGAGTTTTTGCCAAAAAATGATTTTTTTTATGCATTTGTGCTCTAATACACTTTATCCGTGGACATTCTGTTTCTGTGTATGGCACGACGGTCTCATTCACTGCCAGGTATCTTGGCGTCACGTTAGAAAGGGTAAGGCATGAATGGGTTCCGTCAAATGCCTTATTAATCGAAGCAGCGATATTAATCAAAACTGTGTTGGGACTTTTCTAACGTATGGTTCTGTAGCGTATAGAAACGCAGCAGAGACCTATCTGAAAAGGCTAGCATCGACTGGAAATTGATACCTTCGGATGACTGTGAATGAGCCCTGGTTCTTGAGGTATAGTGATATTCACTAAGAACTTGGGTGGTATCCAGTGAGATACTTCCTACTCGACAAGGCAAAAAAAACTTTGATCTGATATTTTATCACCCGAACGATGACCTAAAGGCGCTGGTCGACTACGACACAACATCCAAAAGAGGCGAGACACCAGGTCTAGTCATTTGAACGACACGCTGAAATACATGAAAGATTGAGCAATAAGCTGTCATGCAAATTAACCATTACCTGGTGCGCTGTCCTCCATGACCACTCGTGACGACGGCAAACGCTAATCTGTTAACATCCAAAATCATGTTCATTTGATAAAAAGCGCTTTTGAGAAAGAGTTCTGCTTTCGTACACATATCCAGAAACGACAACTTGGTATTGCGAAATCAATAACAGATAAACCTGATGGATTAAACTTCTGTATCGAAAAGATATTTTGTAGTCATATCAGTCATCAATTTCGCGATACCAAGAAAAAAAAATTGTCGTTATTTTTGAGAGACCCTGTACCTATATTACTGCTTCAGTTGAATCATCTTTTTTCTTTTGAATTGTGTTAAAAGTATCATATTTCCTAAGATTTTGCAAAATACGAAATGGAATAAAAGATAAAATTATCATCTCTTTTGTTTCAGAAAAGTAATCCGAAAAATACCAAATATGTCCCGAGGTACCAATCTTAGCTGTACCTTTTAGGAATAAATTTAGTGAAGAATTGTTTTAAGCAAAATGGAAGTGGGTATCTTGAAAATTTTAAAAATTGCATCACTTTCTTCTGCAACCTGTATATCATAGAAAAAAAAATCTCACCTCGGCTACACTCGGCTACAGCTTATTGAAAATGGGCAAAAAAATTGCTACGTTCTTTAATTTGACGAGCAGTTCATAAGAAATGTATAACCTTTGTAACAAAAATGAATATTCCATCAACCCGATTGACTGAAGAGGATCGAGAAAATTTTATTTCACATTTTATTGGATATCAAACCGATTGATGGACGAAGATTTAGAAATCTCTGTTCTATTTATCATTTTTGGTACTGACTTATTAGATTTGTAATCACCGATCTTATCCAAGCTCACTACCCGAAATTGTTGATTAAGAATGATAGGTCAACATCTGAATAAAAGTGAAGACCCTGGTGCAAGAGAGGAATAAGTGCATAATTCAGCAAAAATGAGCTACTTATGTACCTAGCTTTAAAGAGTTGCTCTTTTTGCTTGGTGCAAGTATTGGATACGTACGGGTAATAAATATTGCATTTTTAATGCAAACAACATATTATCCCCTGATATGGAATGGTCAGGGGTATTGTGCTATAACTGGATAAGATATCTTTAACTTATCTCGTTTTTGCATCAAAGTTCGTATAATTTTTTATTAGTCCCAATACTGCACCATACCGCTTTTCTTGAACTTATCCCATTCTTGCACCACATCTTTTGTTTTCTCAATAGGATTGTTATTTTACTGTAGAATGATGCTGGAGTCATTTTTTTATTATGTAGGTACTAGTCACACTTCATGACCAACAAAAATTTCAAAGTGAAAAAAAAATTGTTTTGCCTCTCCTGAAAAATTTACTTATTGTCACTTATCCTCTTCTTGCACCAGAGTGTCCAATTCAGAAAAGAGGTAGGTATAGTGTCACAGCTCGTGTCACAGTATCTTTCTCATGAGAGGACATAATTATAATTTGATATAAGAAAAGCGAAATATCTTCAAAAATGTTAAAGGTCAAAGTATTTTCATATCTTGTTCAAATGTGAATAATTCCAGATACTTACAGATTTTAATGAACAATCTGCTTTCAAAGAAAGCATATGTAGCTTGCTATAAGAAGTTAAATCCCATATAATTGCTTCATGCTTGGAAGATGACATACAAGTATTATTCTGAGTAAACGAGATACATTTAACAGGAAAAACATGACCAATCAATTTTGTTATTAATTGACCTGTGTCAATATTAGCAATTTCAATAGTCCCACTGCATTTTCCTATCAATATATGACCATCAGTTGCCTTAGAAAGTTTAATACTTGAACATGGACTCGAATCTGATTTTTTCAATTTCCAAATTTTCTTCATGAAGAAATCGAGAATAAATATTTCTGAATCGTTGTTTGCTAGTGCCAATATGTTTCCATTAGAATGAAAATCACACTGAATAAATCGGCTTGTTCTTTTCGAAGTGGTTTGGACTATATTCAACACAAATCTAAAAAAATCATGTACATACAAAAAAAGTCATTTAAAGTAATTCTTACCCATTTTTAAGGGCTGGTTGGAACCTGAACAATTTCTTTTTTATTTCAACATTGAGTTCACTTGCTACATCCAATGTTCTCATTATGATTCTACTCTTCTACTGCGTTTTTCTTGCTTGTTTTGTTTGTATTGTATAGTTTTCAAATTTCAAAATTGACATCAAAACATCAAAACATTCCCCCACCTTTTCAGGTAGTTCAAATAAACCCATGACAAGTTCATAATAACCCCGGACAAGTGTTACCAGCGTCACCTGAAAAGTATGTCGTGAAATGTCCAGAAGGTCAGTGGTCAGTGACAGCGTTAACATCTCCGTGGAAACCCTAATGTCTTTTATATTTTTTCTCCGTCCTTTTTCATTGGTATCCCACTACAGGTTTCACAAGTTGATCGCTAATGATGGTTATAGACGGATTTTTTTTATTTATCTCTAGCTTTTCAGACAAAACCAAAACTTATTTTTTGTGGATTTTGAGCAAAAACAAGAGGAAAAAAATTTGAAGAGAAATTTTGCATCAGTGACAAAAGTGGTAGTTTATGGTCAACGTGCTGGTTACGTTATCTTCAGCGATTTCAAAAATCTACACGACCTCTGACGCAGGAGGGAATGTTAGCATGTAAACTATATACAGGCGGGTGGTTCTTGTGGTTCTTGATTGCATTCATTAAAGTCAAGGACGTTAACCTGAGCAAATTTTATGAAAAAAAAATCACATAAACGTGGATCCGCCGGTGGTGCATTGTTTTTAAGATAGAGGGTGTTAAATTATAAAAAAAAACGTGTTTTACAAATGTTACTTATCAGTTGAAAATTGTCAGATTTACTTTTAGTAATAAGAGCCTACTCTAGCCCTACCTAGGTAAAAACTATAAGGACTTGTCCGTCCTGAGGGTCACGTGCTGAGGGTCAACATTTTACCAAATATTTGTGTTAACCCTTCCACTATTTATTCCACCCTTGTAGAGTTCTTTTGGAATTCTTATTCTTGATAATATATTGCATGTGGCGCCCAGAACATTCAAAAATTACACCAAGATAAGGATGTCTATCATAGGAATCTTGGAAAACAAATCTCCGAAACGAAACTTCGTACGGAAAATCTCTCAACGCTGTTTTGTAGGGCTCAAAAAGTGGCTGTGAGTAAGTGTCTTCTGTTTTTCCATATCTTTTATATAACGTCAAAAAAATATAAAAGGAAACGGCAAATTTCGCTTTTTTAGGCATATCTCTGGAACTACTCAGAATTTTAAAATTTTCTAGACGAAAGAAATCCTCATCTTGGACACACTGTATATATCTATTGCAAATTATATTTTTAGACATTTCTTGCCTGAAGGCCAACATACAGGGTGTCCGGAAATTACGCGTCAGGATTTTGGTGGGCGATTCTACATGAAAAATTAATGCAACAAACTTCTATACAATTTTTTCAAAAACTCAAAATTAAGGAAGATACAGGGTGTTAAAAAATATTTTTTTTTTCTTATTTTTTTTAATAACTTTTTTTCTAGTGTAATGATTTTCGCCAAATTTTGCATGCATGTCACTAGTGTTTCTTTGTATTCACCCTATTAATTTGACGCTAGTCGTCAATGACAAAAGGCTGAAGCTGTCGTTCACCTTAGGAAAATTACTTAGAACTTTTTTGTTTTAATCTTTTTATAAATTTGGATGTCAAATTAGTAAAGAGCATCAAAATATTTTTTAAAAAGGTGCTCGTGTTGCATCATCGTAGAATTAACGGTTTCCGAGAAAAACGACTTTAAACATTAACCGTACCTTAAATAATTAAAAATTCGTACTTTGAAAAAATTTTTGAAGTTTTTGAAAAAATTGTATAGAAGTTTGTTGCATTAATTTTTCATGTAGAATCGCCCACCAAAATCCTGACGCGTATTTTCCGGACACCCTGTATATCTCTTATCATACACTATGTTTGTCCTTTTCCCTTCCCATGTACATAACAATGCCAAACCACATTCTGGAAATCTATACGGGTGTTAACCAGGTAGGTATCCGAATGATCATGAGACTATATCGTTGGTATCTTAACTTGTCAGTAATGAGTCCCAGAGCCACTTATTAAAATTCTGGCAAAAAAAAATAATTGATGTTTCGCTTCTATGATAACCAAGGCCAACTTTCGGAAAGTCACTAGTTTCCATAGAGAGAATCCAACCTTAAATAAGCTTTAGAATAATGGTCACATTGTTAGGATAAAAAATATATTGTTGATCTTAATATTTCTGGAATAAATGGTATACAATAATAATATGTAACCAGTAATTTGAACGCCCCTTAAGAAGGGCGCCCGCGAGCCCTGCACGCCTTGCACGCCCACTTGCTGCGCCCCTGATCTAACGTCCTATTTGGTGGGAATTCTCGAGAACAGCTTTTCGAAATATCACCAAAAATTATATTTTTGAAATCAGAAAAATTAGATTTTTCATTCTTGCTATGAATATAATTGGGGCTTTCCATTTAAAGAAAAAATACTCTTGTTCGCTCCCAGGTATTGCTTTGATATTTCAGAAAATAAAAAAGTAATATTTGAACTGCAAAAAATTGCAGTATTTTTTATTTTGCTGTACGATAAAAAATAGAAACGTAAGGGGGGTCTTAGTTTAAACGGTGTCACCCGGTACATGTCATCACACTAATATTATTAAGATTTTGACTAACGCGCATTTATCAATAATATACTACAGTCTACTCCAGGACGCTAGCCATTAAAATAGTTTTGGCAATACATGATCATTTTGTTTCATGACATTTCTTCATATCTGTCATAATAGGTAAGGAGAAGGCAAATGAACCTTCCAATATTTGGCTTCCAATAATACCTATGTCTCCTAAACCGCTCAACCGATTTGAATATTTTTGGCCTTGTTTGAAAGAGCATGAAATATGGTATTTTGAAAGAAATTTTTTTGTTCAATCTTCTAGTTAAAAACTAGTTTACTGCTATTTGCAGCGATTATACATTTTTTGATTTTTGCCAAAAAAATGTAATAGAACGCTATTTACTCCATTTCTTTCTTGGCAGGTCCTTAACCCCTATAAAAATTAATTATATCTTATTGGAGAACGCGCGATATCTCCATAATAATAATAGTGGTAATGTGAGTTGATTTTTAGAATAACTTAATATTTTGTCCAAAAGTGTCTATGTAGCGCATGTATTCGATGAAGCACAACATCTCGAAATAATGTGACCAATCCACATCACTCTGTGGAAAAGAAGTTTATGATGGTAGTGCAGGGGGACTTTGGAGGATTGACAGTTTCTCCAAAAAGTTACAGTGAATATCTGATTTCCTTAGAAAATATTCATTGAAAACTCGATTGAAAATGTCAATGATTCATGCGTGCAGTTTAGTGTAGGAATGAACCTAAAGACCAAGTTGTCTTCTATTGCATTTTCCTCACCCTTGACCAAGCTTCCCATGCTATATCCTTATAGGTACTAGGGTGCGAAACTATTATACGTTAAAATTTGCAAATTCAACACCAAGAAACTATAGAAAGAATAATATAAAGAACATCCCAAATTGAAAATCTTGAAAAATGTATAAGTATTATTTATTAATTGTTAAGAATGTACATAATATCTGTTTGTTTATACTTTATTATAATAGGTTATTTGAAAACGTTTTTGTCTCTAGTAGATGTTCGATTGTGTTATTTCCGAGGTTATTTTCCCCTCCATTGATTAGATCAACACAAATATTCATTTGCTGACATTTTGATCATTATGTTTTATTATTAGTTATATTTTATGAAAGTTTATGTAAGAGATTTTTTCCATTCCATTCCTTGGTGTCCTCGAAATTTCCAACAAGCTATTCAGCATTATAATAGCTATTTTTGACAATTTTATCTTCACTTGTGTACACACTCATCATAACTAATAATCAAACAATCGTTTGTAACATAAAAAAAAATATTTAGATTAATTGCCAATATTTTCCAAAACCAGAACGAAGTAAACATATTTTGCAATTGCACCCGGTGGACTCCTTCACACATCAGATGTGGGTTTTGCCGGCGGGACGGATAGTGACGGCAGGAGGGGGATTTTCGCGCCTTCGAGAGAGTGGTCGGACTGGAATAAGTGGAATATAAGACTTTGCAAGAATAATAGTATTTTTTGCGAGTTGGCAACGTTGATCTTGCTTGAATGTGGCGTTGACATCTGTCATCTGTCATACTCGTAAACTCATAACCGTCCGTTAAGTTAAGACATTTCAATCATTCTCACTCAATCATTTCAGTCATTACACTCATTTCACAGATTTCGGGCGCCTGAATTTGTTTTATGGAAACAAAAGGATTTCTGTTAAGGTTGATAGTGAATAGTTGGCAATGTTTTCATTTGATTCTCTTTATGTCCACGCCTGAATAACTCAATATCGAATAATATTCAGACGATACCACAAGAGTGTAGTTCAAAATGGAGACAATTTCATGTAGAATTTTGAATTTTATAAGCCCTTCAATTTTCTTTATATCTTCGGACGTTGAGGAGTCTCATAGAGATTTTCTCAAATACATATCTCAGAAAATTGCCAGTAGTCAAATAGTAGAGGCGACATCAGAGGAATTCGTTGACAAAAAACATAAGGTTAGTACAAGAACTTTGTTCTCTCTTTGGTTCATAATTAGGTACCTATCCTATGCCCTATGCGTAAATTCGACACTCTCATTTTTGGTCCGCCGAAATACCCGCTATTGTACAGGGTGTTCCAGTTAAATGGACCCCATTAACTTTTTAATTTGATGTTTGGGAAAAAATGTTTCAAATGAAAGTTCAATGGTTCAAAATTAATTTTGTGAAAACAAGGTCTTCCCATATACAGGGTGTTCAAGAACTTCTGGGCGTGGTCCAACTTTCTTATTTCAAATCACAACCCTATTTTTTTGTTTGATTTTTGCATTCTCCGGAAAATTCTAAACCTTTTTCATATAGCATACCCTATACTCAAATTCAACCAATAAGAAGATATTAACGTAGGTAAGAAGTTTGGTATTTTTCCGAGCATTTTTTGAAATTTATGGTTTTATTTGGAAACCTTGGAAACGAGGTATTTGTTAATGGATGTCAACTTCCCAAAAAAGATTTGAACAACGTACAGGGTGACCCAATTTTCTCCGACAATATTTAAAATTTAGCGGATTCTACTAATTAAAATTAACAATCTTTATTCTGTGGACATTTATTCTGAAAGACGACGAAATAGCCCCTCGAAGCATGACAAAATCTACTCAAACAATAGGAGTTATATTAATTTTCAAAAAAACTTCTAAAAAGAAACTAAATACCTATTTTAAATGTTTTCATATATTAAAAATTGTTCATTCTAATTAGGTACTTAGTAGAATCCGAGGTAGAATCTTGATTTGAAATATTGTGGGATAAAACTGGATCACCCCGTATATATAAAGGGAATATTTCAACTTTTTCCTCTTCGCAATATAACATGTTCAAATCTTTCTTGACAAGTTGACATCTATTAACAACTACTTTGTTTCAAAGGATTGGAAATAATACCATACTTACATCTCAGAACATGCTCGAAAGTAGCAAATTCCTGACGTTAATATCTTCTTATTGGTTGAATTTGGGTATAGGGTATGCGATATGAAAAATGTTTAGTATTTTCCGGAGAATGCAAAACTCAAACAAAAATAGGGTTGTAATTTGAAATAAGAAAGTTGGACCACGCCCAGAAGTTCTGAAACACCCTTTATATGTGAAAACCTTGTTTTTAACTTTCATTTGAAACATTTTTTTTCCAAACATCAAATTAAAAAGTTAATGGGTTAAAAGTTAATTCATCTGTGAACACCCTGTACAGTCGTGTGCATAAGTCCATTGGACAAAAAAAAATCATGCGTAAGTTGTGCTGATAACCTATCATATCATTGTCTATCAGAGAAGTCATCAAACAAGTAGCAAAGTCGAAAACATTCAAGTCAAATCATACCAGGAACAGCTTACTTCACTTGAACAAAAATTGTGGAATTTGTTGAAGATGGGATTCCAGTGGAACAAATGGCTGAAATTGTTAACAGTAGCAAACATTCTATGCATAAAATCAAGACACGACCAAAAATCTTCTCTATTGAACAAAATGCGCTATTTAGCCTATCAATAAATGCTGCATCTACTTTTCCCGCAGTATGAGTCTCATAAATTATTCAAAAACAAATCAATTTCTCATAACTTAGTTTAAATTTAAGCATATTTAGAAAATTTACCTAAATTCTAAATTCTTTAGGAAATCACGAGCTTCATATGTTTGTTGCAACGATTTTAAACACAACTCTAAAATATCGCAAACATTCTCTTTCACAAGGTGAAACATCTGCATATTGAAAAACTCTCATTTGAAGTGAATTTTTTTCATTTCAAATGTTTATTGAAAAATTGTACATTCAAAATGAAAAAAATTCACTTCAAATGAGAGTTTTTTAATATGCATACCTAATATCATCAACAATGTTTTACCTTGTGAAAAAAAATGTTTGCGATATTGTAAAGTTGTGTCTAATATCGTTGCAACAAACATAAAGCTTGTGATTCCCTAAAAAATTAAAAATTGAGGTAAATTTTCTAAATATGCTTAAATTTGAACTAAGTTATGCGAAATTGATTTGTTATTGAATAATTTATGTAACTGTTCAGTGGGAAATAATTAGATGTACAAAAAAAATCATATTTTTTTTCTTAGGAAGCCATGATTTGGTTTTTAGGCAGAACTTTTAATTCTGAACAACTTTTCTTTATAACATTTTGCATTCTATGTGCACCTAATATGATTATCGAACATGCACCAACTTTCTGCAATATTTGTATTTTGGTTGTGCAGTTAATAAAAAAAAATCCCATATGTTGCACACTTAAGTGACCACACTGTATATATATATATATATATATGATATAATAATCTAATTATTCAATTATATATACATATATACTCAATTATAATATAATATAAATAAAGAGTATGAAGACAAGGAGGAAGTGGTACAAACAAGGGAAGGGGTTAAAATAGCATCAGGGAGGAAGACAATACGGTGGGTTGGAGGAATATGCTATAAACATTATAAGGAAGAGACAATAGGCAAAAAACAATAAAGAGGTAGGAAAAAGGAGTACAAGCAAAGAAACGAAGCCTCTTGAAACGGAAATCCACCACGTATCCTGAGGGCCGCAAAAAAAGGCGGAGCCCCACTTTGGGCCCCATGAGGCGGAGCCCTACCACAAGGCAGAAATCCCCAAAACGAGTTTTGGCTCCATTATGAGAGTCGGACCCCCTTGAGGCAAAGCCTGGGGCCCGGGGACAAAAAAGAGGTGGAGACCCACTATGAGGCCAAGTTGCCTCCAGAAGTGAAGGAAAAGGTTCAAATAGCATCAGGAAGGAAGACCGTAAGATGGGTAGGAGGAATATTCAATAAACAGTGTAAGGAAGAGTATGTTTCCAAATATTTTCAGAATGTGCGCTATTTACACCCCTAACCTGTGACGCATATTCATATTGATATTTTTCATATCCTATATGATAAAACCTACTTTACTCTATCGTTGGGACATCCTGTACAAAAAAGAGTATAGAGGTAGAGAGGGAGGAAGAATATCCACTCAACTGAATTAGGAAGAGATAATAGACAAAACCAGTAAGGAGGATAGGAGAAAATGAGGAAAAGGAGGAAGGAGGAAGTATATAATATTATATGTATATATGTTACAGTAAAGAAATTCAGTGAAAGCTAGCTTTTACTAGTTGATGCTAGCAATCACTTGATCCGTTAGGAAATGTTAAATTTTGAAGAATTTTGTACACTTTTACCAGTGAATGTTGGAGAAACTTTATCAAATCAACTTTTACTGAAAGCAGTTAGGAAAAGTACTTTTCACAACTTATTTCCGCCTTTTAACTAACCCAAGGCACACGGGGCACTTAATGATGTC
Organism: Orchestes rusci; assembly: GCA_958502075.1. NCBI lineage: Eukaryota > Metazoa > Arthropoda > Insecta > Coleoptera > Curculionidae > Orchestes > Orchestes rusci. Next base: position 37,796,816 of record OY293306.1, read on the forward strand.
GTTCACGCGACATAAAATTTTTTGCCAAACCCAAACTAACCCAAACTAACCCAGACTAACCCCTACTGAGAATACTTGAGTATTTTCTATAATACGGTATCTGAACAACGTTCACATTGTACACCTGCGATTCATAACTCTCGTATTTTCCCGAGCGTCCAATCTGTCGGCGAATTTCAACTCGGACCAAAAAGGATATTTATAATCACGTCCAGTGAATTCGATAATAATTTTCAGTGTAGCAGCTATCACTAGAATAGTTACGTGAATGCTAACAATCACTAGCAAAAGTATGATGAAGTCGATCGAATTCAACTTTCACTAGCTAAATGTTTCCAAATCAGGAAAAGCTCACTTTTCCTGGTAACAGTTAGCTTTCACTGATTACCAGGTTTCACTGTGACATATATCAGTGTGACCCATTTGTTTTGGGAACACCCTGATAAAAAGTTTATTTCTTAACCGATTTGGTTCGTTTTTTTTTTGGATTGTAGAGCTCGAAAAATTGTATATTCTTGGCAAAAAGTGACCTTCGCCATTTTGACTTCAAGGCCTACTATGTTAGTTTTCAAGAGCAAAATTTCAGGAAACCATATTAGCGATTTTTTTAGAAAAAATCTGTGTGCGCCACTGGATTCAGCATCCTTTAAAACGGGTCTATACAAATTTTCAACCGAAAATATCAAGTTGAAAAAAATTAAAAATTCGCACTTTAACAATCTTTGATTCTATCAAAACAAATAAAAATGCATTGAAGTTGATGGTGGTTTGGTAGAAGTTACAAATTTTTAGTTTTATGTCATTTTTATTTGTTTTGATAGAATCAAAGATTTTTAAAGTGCGAAAAATGATAAAAAATCAATTTTTTCAAATGGAACCCCATGTATATTACTTGAAAAATGAAAAGGCCAATAAATTTCTTTTCAAATGGTATCCCATGTTCCTATACCTAAACCTTCAGGATCTACAAGAATAATGCATTTTACTAAAAAATAAATTATATTGGTATACATGATATGAAACATAATGTAGTTTCTAGGGCAACCTATAGTTGCCAGGTCACACAGCAATAACAATTTATTTCTAGTAGCAAACTGCAACTACATTATGTTTCATATCAATAATACCAATATAATTTATTTTTTAGACGAATGCATTTTTCTTGTAGAACCTGAAGGTTTAGGTATAGGAACATGGGATACCATTCGAAAGAAAATTTATTGGTCTTTTCATTTTTCAAGTAATATCCCCTGTATATTACTTGAAAAATGAAAAGACCAATAAATTTTCTTTCGAATTCCATTTGAAAAAATAGCTTTTTATCATTTTTGTGTATAGGAAAAAGATTAATAAATTTGAAGAACCCTGTATATTTACAGATCGGTTTCTCCATTGGAACCATATAAACCTACCTTCCTCTAGTCGGCATAGCAATTTCAACTCTCCACCGTTTTCAAGTACGAAATTATTGAACTCAATCCACTGATGTGTTTTACGACAAAAATATTAAAAATTAATTTATATCTCGAAAACCGCTGCCGATAGGTATAGGAGTATATCAAGCAAAAGTGATTAGAATCAGTCAAGGAATCCAAAAAAATAATAATATACAGGGTGGTCCATTTAAAATAAGAAAGTTGCCACGACTTTTGGGTAGAAGCGGCAACACTGCAGAACTGAAAATATTTTTAAAATATAGATCATACTCGATTATGTGCTGAGCCAAATTTTCAGATCGATCCTATGTCTAGTTTTCCGTTAACGTCTAAGGTACCATAGACCGTGAGACCCCCTGTATATCTATCTGAACTGATAGTTTTCAAATTACTTACCTTTTTTTTAACAAAGTAATATTGAAACGTAAATAGGTAACTTGTAAACTATCAATTTTAGGATAGGAAGTGTAGTTGCAATCGAAAGAAAATTTTGTCTAGAATTGATAATATCTGAAATAAAAAAAACGAAGTTTTTTTGGAAATATATTATTAAATATTATATATTATAATATTTTTTGATTTGTACAATTTGTAAAGCCCCTACATTATTGTGAAAAAAAAAAAAGATTATTTGAATGACCAGCATTTTTTATAAGTACCCCCAAAAATTACATTCTTTCATGTCTCATATAGTCTCTGGTTGTTTATTATTAATATTATTATACTATGGTCTCTGAGACACAAAGTGTCAAAGTACCTTCCTCAACTGTCAATTTTTTTTTTAAATGCAATATGTACACTAACTTGTACATAGACAATGACATCGGTTTTTTTTTAGCAGTGTAAAAGGCAGTCAAAATATTTACATGCCGTGCACTCTGAACACTATCTAGCCGATAACTAGTTATTCGACGTCTATTGTTAGTTCAGTGGGTTCAAACCAGATGGCAGTACGAGCACTCTTTGGATACAGTGACTATATACAGGGTGTCCCAGCAAGGGTGGCCACCGGCCATATCTCGGAAACTACTGGACCTAAAAGTTCTGGAAAAAAAATATGATCACTAAAGTGGCCACGAGAAAATGCTGGAAAATATTTTTAACTTCGAAATTTTGCCGCTAGGGGGCGCAATCAAAGCTTAAATATTAAAATTCGAAATTTCTCCGGAAATTCTCAGATTGAGGTATATCTTTATCAACATGGTTAGAAAACCTAGACAATTTCACGTCTTTTTGGTACAGGGCTCATTGGCGTACCGATCTTCGTGTGAGTAGGGAAAGGTAGTGAAAGTGTAATTGTTCAAGTGGCTGTAACTTATAAACGACTTGTCCGATTTTGTTGCGTATAGGCTTGTTTGGAAGATAAATGTGAGTACTTTCGTATATCGTATCCAGTGATGCATGATTGTCTCCAGAAAAGTTGCTAGAAGGGGTAACTTGAATTAAAAACAGTGTTTTTCATTTTACCGCAAAAATTTAAATGGTATGGTATAATTCTGATAATAATAACTAGTCCAAATTATGTAAAATTTAATGTTTTAAGTTTTTTTTTTTTTTTTTTTTTTTTTTTTTTAAGGTTTTTTCTTGTAAATTTAATCTTCATTTCGATTCTGTCTTCAGAATTATACCGTACCATTTAAATTTTTGCGGTGAAACGAAAATAACAGTTTTTAATTCAAATTACGCCTTCTAGCAACTTTTCTGGAGACAATCACGCATCACTGGATACGATATACGAAAGTACTCACATTTATCTTCCAAACAAGCCTATACGCAACAAAATCGGACAAGTTACAGCCACTTGAACAATTACACTTTCACTACCTTCCCCTACTCACACGAAGATCGGTACGCCAATGAGCCCTGTACCAAAAAGACGTGAAATTGTCTAGGTTTTCTAACCATGTTGATAAAGATATACCTCAATCTGAGAATTTCCGCTTTGATTGCGCCCCCTAGCGGAAAAATTTCGAAGTTCAAAATATTTTCCAGCATTTTCTCCTCGCCACTTTGGTGATAATTTTTTTTTCCTGAACTTTTAGGTCCAGTCGTTTCTGAGATATGGCCGGTGGCCACCCTTGCTGGGACACCCTGTACAATAGTCACTGTATCTTTGAAGATATTGTCTTGGACGTTCAATAACATAACAAAACTACACAATATAACAAGAGAATTTCGAGAATCACTCTGATATTTGGATTAGATTTTCATACATGTCTGCCAATTTTTCTATTCGATAACTCATGGATCCAATACGGTGACATAATATCGTTGAGAAACCGAAATGTTTGTTTATCGACGACAAATGTTCAAGTACAGTTGTTTTCATAAAAAAAAAGTCATACACGACATTTGCATGTCATATCTTATGCATCAATTTCGAAGAATTGCACAAGCAAAAAACACACAGGAAGTGTGTGGAAAAAAAGTCATAATCGAGGTCCTGATCTTCACAAAAACATCTAATTTTTCAATTGCTCAACATGTTTCGCTCACAGTATCCATAAACAGTGTTCACCATAAAGAATACATTTGGGATTTTTGTTTGTTATTCATATTTTCGGGAAACATTTGTCGGCGAAAGTTTGTGTATGTCCGATAACCAAATAATTAATTTTGATACATGTCATGAGTTCTTTGGTTTAGCGAGAATTTTTAAAAAAGTTCATTTTGGTGTCCAAAAAAGGGTCAATTCAACAAGATATCGAAACATTTTATTGGAAAAAGTTGTTCAGAATCCTCGGATGACTACACATGCCGATTTTGGAGCAAATCAGATGAAAAAAGATAAAACTCATATTTTACCTATTTCCATTAAAAAGAAAATCGAATATGATTTTATTAAAAAAATAACTTGATTCTACTAGACTTCATCGTTTTGGTATAAAATCAGTAGAATTTCTTATCTAAAAAAACATTCAAAGGATATAATAATTGAAAAATAACGTCTGATCGTGTCCTATACCAAATGTGATTTCATAGTTCTCGTTGCCAAATCACCCAATCCGCATCTACTATTTTGTTTACTTTTGACTTACTACAACCTGATTTTTTCTGATCAAATTTCTCTTGTTTCTTATATCATTAAATATACAGTGGGGACATTAAGTCCGTCGCTCCCTCTCACTTTTGAACCGTTTAATATATTAGAACGAAATTTGGACACATCATCATGTGAGGACATTCTGAATTGTTGGACATAGTAGTGAAGTGACAGCTGAAAATGTCAAAATAACAGCTGGGCGCCACTTTGAACGAAAAAATCAAATGAAAAGGGGGGCCATGGTCAAATCTTTGAAAACATCATCAGATTTTTGAATTGTACGTAGAAAGTGAAGTAAATATGTAAATTTTTTCTATTTTTTCATTAAGTTCTTCGGAATTACTTACTCACAAACAATCATGATCAGGGGCTCGTGTTGAAATTGCTGCAACCCCTTTAGCGGCCATTTCTCGACCCATGTTTTTAATAAAGAAATGTTCTCAGTCTTGGTCGTAAAATGGTTTGGAATGGTAGAGCTTGGTTAGGTCACCACCTCCTTTATTTCTTTGGTACCACATCAAATATCTTGATGTTTGTCAGTCCTCGTTAAAAATTGCGTGCTGGTATTTTTATTTGTCGTTCAACACATTTTTATGCTAACTTTCAACAACATTCTTGGTTTATTTTGGCATACATGAGATTTTTGTTACAGATTTATGCCATCAAGTCCAACGCCGATTATCTGCGTGTAAAAGTTATTTCTCGAATTGAAAATGACGAAGACAAAGCTGAACATGAAGATTACTATTGCTGGCTGGTTGATTGTGCAAAAATGACAAAGTCCAATGAGATTTTCAAATTACCTTCTGTAGTCGAGGAAATACCACCTGCTGTAAAACAGTGCTCTTTGAAAGATATTTGCTATATCCTTGAGGTAAGTAAGAAAGGTAATATAGCGATATTAAGAAATCAAGAACTAATCTCACATGTAAAGCTAAAATATAATAACAAAAATATCGTAGATATGTTACATGTTAGATTTTTAACAAGCTATTTTCTTGAGTGGGGTGATTGGGGACATAAATGGGGGTGAATTGGGACAGCAAAAAATCATGAAATATATGACCGGTAACTATGATTTTTTTGCCTCTGTGTGGATCCAAAGAGTAAACTCACTCTTTGGCGAAACTATCGAAGCGAAATGACTAGTGGCTGGAAAGGACAACATTTTTAGCCATATTTCTGCTATTTGGATATTGATCTCGAGTCTTTCAAGTTTTAAAGACTAAAGACTAATCTGAATTTATGTTAATTTGCCAAATATTTTTTGGTTTTATTTGCAAACTTTTGTGACTACCGATAACATAAATGTTTTTTCGTGGAGGAGATTATTGTCCTAATGATAGTCAACTGAAAGTAAATTCTTGGCTAGAGGTTTTTCTCATATTATTTCATTTTAGATGCTCCAAAATGCCTTAAAAACCGATATTCGAGTTTTAACGCAATTTGCTTTTTATCCCGAAAAGCCTCACCCCAATGGGTAACTTGGGACAACGATTTAAAAAAAACATACATATTGAGAATCCTCTCCTACTTGGGAAGGGGACAAATTTTTTAGGCAAATGTAGTGCCTACCCCTATTTGTCCAAAAATGTATCGTACGTTATTTTATATTACTGAAGTAGAGAAAAAGTTTTTCATACAAATATTAAAATTTTAACCCGAATAGCCCCGTTTTACGGTATATGAGTGTTCGCAAGGATAAACAACGCGAGTCGAAAATTGAGTCCTATCAAAACAATAATAATTTTGAACATACATTGATTTATTTACGACAAAAAATGATTGGATACAATATGGATATAACAATCAAACTGAAGCTTATCCTGAGATTAAAAAGGTTATGACAAAACATTACCCTGAAGCCAGCCTAGTAATCAAGATAATTTTAATAAATTCATGATCTCTTGTCTTGCGTATTTTATGTTGATAAAATCTAAACAATTGCTGAACTTCTTCCGTGATTAGTTCTTTGGAATGGAACGTGGAAAAGACGATTCTTGTCGTTTTAGGCTTTATATCAAAGGGACTCCATACAACACAGGCATACTCTAGAATTTATCTTACAAAAAAACAATTTAACACTTTGAAAGAAGTTCTGTTTTTTGAATTCGCTTGAAGTCGTTCTAATTAGGGTTTCCAATCCGGGATCCCGGTATCCCGCAATCCCGGGATCCCGGAGTTTTTTTGGTCCTGAAAATCCCGGTATTAATAAAACGGGATCCCGTGATCCCGATTATATCGATTTTTTCAAATAATAAAATTTTAGTCTGCTTTATCCTTTATATTTCTTTTTCAGCGTGTTATTTTAGGTTAGGTCTTATTTTATTTTCAGTAAGCAAATTGCACTTCTCATTCTGTTTTTGTTTTTAGTTTCTAATTTTATTTTTTATTATCACCAAAAACTATTTGATTTAATATTTACTTTTTAAGAGTAAAAAAATGTTATTTTTATAAGATTTTTTTAATGAAAACGTTTGTTTGCTATATTTTTGCATTTTTATTATTGCTGTTTCTAGTGTCAGATTTAAAGAAACATATATTGAGGTTAATCCCGAAATCCCGGGATCCCGGGATCTCGGAATCTAGATTTGTATCCCGGGATCTCGAAACGGGATCCCGATCCCGAAAATTGGAAACCCTAGTTCTAATGCTGATGAATCCTGACATTTTAATAGATTTATTTGTTACATGTTCTATATGATAGTTAAAAGTAAGATTTGTGTCAAAATATACCTCTATATAATTTCCAAAACATTTTCAAGATGGTATCATTTATTTTATAATCAAATTCAATCACTTTTTTTTTATAAAATTAATAATAGAATAAATAGCAATTTCAGCTTTGTTTTTTACGAAAAGATTCCAGAATTCGGAGCAACTCAAATTTTAACAGACTACAGCTTGCACAAAGCCTTCCATAACTGAAACTTCCGCTTCAATGTGCAGAATTTTCCCATATTATCACCAGTCATCCCCGAATTTCGTTACCTATTGCCTATTGATAAAATTCATGTTTGAAATATAATATTGCAATATTCCAGGAAATAGATGAAAGGAAAGGACACACAGTTTCCTTAAAAATTGTAAAACAATCCCATGGTGTCGTAAAAATAGCCGAAGCCCTTCTCCAAGGTGACAAACAGTTTTTTTTTGAAATTGTTGAGAAATGTAACAATATCCTTTTTGGTGATTTAATTATTTTGGAAAACGGCACCAAATGGAGCTTGACTGAAGATCTGTGCCAGAAGAATCTCATTCAGATTGACGCCAAAGTATTCAAAGGTAATGCGAAACAGCAAACCTAGTTGTTGAAGTTTTCAGGTAATGGATGGCAATGTTTCAGATGTGATGGACTATTGTGATAATTATATTGAACGCAATGCTTCTTCTCTCTATTCAAAACACAGGGGCACTCCTGTTTTCAAAAAGTCCCCCCTCTCCAGCAATTTCAGTAGTCCACAATCAGTTAAAATTGTCGACACAATTCATGAGATTGATATTGATCAGGACGACGAGGTAAACTATATGGTGAGTTATTTTTCATTATGTACGATTTAACAAAAGTAACTGTGGGGTTATTGGATTATGATTATAGTCCGGGAGAAACACCACAAAGAAAACTGTAAGCTGACGCCACTCTGGGACGTTTAGGTGTAACAAATTTGCAAAAATATTTTTTTTTCGGGATATTTCAGCAGAATTGAAAATGTACATAGATCCGTTAAAAAGTATGATAATTACAAAAACATGCCCCAGCGGCATAGGATATGTGGCAAAAGTTGACAGCTGACCATGTCAATATGTAATGAATAAATAAAATTGGGTTATTTCAGCAGAGCCAAATACAGTGTGACCCATTTGCTTTGGGAACACCCTGATAAAAAGTTTATTTCTCAACCGATTTGGTTCGTTTTTTTTTGGATTGTAGAGCTCGAAAAATTGTATATTCTTGGCAAAGAAGACCTTCGCCATTTTGACTTCAAGGCCTACTATGTTGGTTTTTAAGAGCAAAATTTCAGGAAACCATATTAGCGATTTTTTTAGAAAAAATCTGTGTGCACCACTGGATTCAGCATCCTTTAAAACGGGTCTATACAAATTTTCAACCGAAAATATCAAGTTGAAAAAAATTAAAAATTCGCACTTTAACAATCTTTGATTCTATCAAAACAAATAAAAATGACATAAAACTAAAAATGTGTAACTTCTACCAAACCACCATCAACTTCAATGCATTTTTCATTTCTTTTGATAGAATCAAAGATTGTTAGGGTGCGAATTTTTAATTTTTTTCAACTTGATATTTTCGGTTGAAAATTTGTATAGACCCGTTTTAAAGGATGCTGAATCCAGTGGCGCACACAGATTTTTTCTAAAAAAATCGCTAATATGGTTTCCTGAAATTTTGCTCTTAAAACCTAACATAGTAGGCCTTGAAGTCAAAATGGCGAAGGTCACTTTTTCCCAAGAATATACAATTTTTCGAGCTCTACAATCCAAAAAAAAAACGAACCAAATCGGTTAAGAAATAAACTTTTTATCAGGGTGTTCCCAAAACAAATGGGTCACACTGTATATATTTTTTTATCAAGTGTAAGCTGTTATCGCAATGTGGCTTAACCTCTCAAGTAGGCCGCCAGGCCCTTGAAGTATACCCCAGTGCTCAGACCTTTTTGTGTACTTTTGAAGCAAACATGAAAAAGGTCTGAGCGCCGAGGTATACTTCAAATGGCGGCTAACAGGTTAAGCCACATTGTAATATCAGCTGATACTTGTTGAATAGATTCTCACATCAATTTGATGACGTGAATCATTTTCGGCTCTGCTGAAATAACCGAATTGTACGTGTTTTGTTTCACATTGACATGGCCAGCTGACAACTATTGGCACTTATTTTATGCAGCTGACACACTTTTTTTATACCTTATTACGGATCTATTTACACATGCTCAGTTCTACTAAATAGTTGATTATGGTATTAGTGTGTTATGTTGAAAATAAGTCTCGCAAGAAAGATTTATACCACAAGGCCGTTAGGCCCGAGTAGTATACATTCTCAAGGGACTTGGGAAACATAACAAACGAGTGGCATACAATGTTTTATCCAACAAGTGAAAGATTTTTTTTCTGAAGTGAAACTTCGTTTGCGGCGTTTTCAGATTTCTTTACAGAAATACAAAAAAGATGTATGTACAGGGTGTCCCAACGATAGAGTAAAGTAGGTTTTATCATATAGGATATGAAAAATATCAATATCAATATGCGTCACAGGTTAGGGGTGTAAATAGCGCACATTCTGAAAATATTTGGAAACATACAGGGTGCGTCACAAAAGTATGGCACGAAAAAGTATGATTTTTTTAAATGGAATGCCCTGTATTTGATTTTATTTCTGGATTCTATGCGTCACTATAAACATTTTTTGTTCTATAATATATGGGTCTAAATTTGATAGTTTTTGAATTATTCGAAATTAACGGAGAATTTTGCATTTTCATGATATTGGAAAATGACTGTTTTCTCCCTTATTTAAGACATTACACTCTTGAGATTTGGTGGGGATAAGGACTAGAGTCATATCAAAGCTTCCACAGAAAATATTCGCTATTTGTTATACAGGGTGTTTTTTATAATGGTCCAAATTTTTCGATTTTCAAAATAAAAAATTTCTTTTTTTTTAAATGGTACACCCCTTTTATTATTACTATAGTGAATTGAGTATTTGAAAACCTATCATTTTTGCTAATAATGTCCTATACCTATCTTCAATAGTTATCGAGAAAATTCGAATTTTCCAAATCGTTCGGTCATATTATATGGAATGTATGGCGATCACCGGCCGTTGCCATGGAAAAAACAAAAATTATTGTTGACAGAAGTAAAAATTAATCCTTTCTTTTTGATCCATATTTTTTGCTATGGACTATCCACTGAATGATTTGATTGACATGATCTATGTATTGGGGGAAGCCGAGAGAAACCCTCTACTGGCTCAAAGAATTAACCGAACAAAATATTCCAAACGGCGGCTACCCACTACTCTCTGTTTTCGAAATGTGATGAAAAGGTTTGATTCCAGTGGAAGTGTTTCATACACGAAACGTAATAGTATATTTCATTACCAGTACAGAAATAAGGATTTTTTCGTGCGCGCGTGACAAATTTTTCGGCTGCGCCTCACACGGGAAGTCATGCAAGAACGGAAAATCCATTTCTGGACAAGTAATGAACGATATTTTTTATTATACTTAGCAGAAAATACTACATTTTCAACTGTTTATAAAATACAGTGAATATTACATTTTGGGAACAGCGCACGGAAATTTTTTCCCGATCCCTCTTTCCGTGCGCTGTTCCGAAAATGTCATATTTACTGTATTTTATAAACGGTTGAAAATGTAGTATTTCTGCTGTATAATAAAAAGTTGTTTACAAGAACGCAGCAAACGAAGAAAAAGAACTAGATATTTTGTTACATATTGAAGAAAATCCCCATGTAAGTAGTAGGGCATTATCATATATGCAACACTTCAAAATCCACTGTGAATCGGACAACAAAAAAATTCAAATACCAGCCTTACCATATTCATCTTCATCAAGAATTGCTGGAAAGAGATTTTGAAAAACGAGTTCAGTTTTGCAATATCATCAATCAACGAATTCAGTTGGAAAACAACTTTTTGTGCAAAATTATGTTCTCCGATGAGGCGACATTTAGAAGCAACGGGGCTGTAAACAGGCATAATATGCACTATTATGCGACTGAAAATCCATTTTGGCTACGAGAAATCCAACATCAAAATTATTGGTCAATAAATGTATGGTGTGGCATCCACCATAACCAAATCATTGGTCCCTTCTTTTTTGATGAACATTTATCGGGTCGCAACTATTTGAATTTCTTGCGTGAAGAAATGCCTCTGCTACTTGAAGATATCAATTTAGTCGAACGGGCAAATATGTGGCTGCAACAGGATGGTGCACCTCCACATTACCATCGTGATGTACGGGCATTTTTGGATATGCAATTCCCAGGAAAATGGATAGGACGTGGAGGTTCTATTCCGTGGCCACCGAGATCATGCGACTTAACTCCCCTCGATTTTTTTTTATGGGGATTCATAAAAGACCGAGTATACTTTACCAAGCCAACCACCATAGAAGATATGAAAAATAGAATACGGGACGTTTGTCATTCAGTGACGCGTTTGATGTTATCAGAAGTCAGGCTAAATCTTCAAAGAAGACTGAATCTGTGTATTCAACAGGGAGGTCACCTTTTTGAACATATATTAAGACAAAATATCGATTAACAATTTGAATATTAGTATTACCTTTGAATAATAACTTGAAACTTGGCATAGTTTATCGTTTTATTGCAAAACACAAGGTAGCGATTTAGAAAATTCGGAATTTCTCGATAACCATGAAAGATAGGTATAGGACATTATTTGAAAAAATGATAGGTTTTCAAATACTCAATCCACTACCGTAATAATAAAAGGGGTGTATCATTTGAAAAAAATGATTTTTTTTATTTTGAAAATCGGAAAGTTTGGACTATAGTAAAAAACATACAGGGTATATACAGGGTATAACAAATAGCGAATATCTCCGGTTCAAGCATTGATATGACACTAGTCCTTATCCCTACCAAATCTCAAGAGTGTAATATCTTAAATAACGGAGAAAACAATCATTTTTCAATATCATTAAAATGCAAAATTTTTTCGTTAAATTCGAATAATTCAAAAACTATCAAATTTAGACCCATATATTATATAACAAAAAATGTTCATAGTGACACATAGAATCCAGAAATAAAATCAAAAACAGGGCATTCTATTTGAAAAAATCATACTTTTACACGCCATACTTTTGTGACGCACCCTGTATGTTTCCAAATATTTTCAGAATGTGCGCTATTTACACCCCTAACCTGTGACGCATATTGATATTGATATTTTTCATATCCTATATGATAAAACCAACTTTACTCTATCGTTGGGACACCCTGTATAACGTAGTGAGAATGACAGAGCGAGCTATACAGGGTGTAACACATTATTCGAGTGTATGCGTGGGGATCTCGAAACCGTAAGATATACAAGGTCGGCTAAATCGAGACAAAGTTGCGCGATTTCAATCTCAAAAAAATTCCGTTTTCGAAACTTTGAAAATTCCGAAGACTTTCGGAGATATCCAACAATAACCGATTTTTCCGAAATCCTTTTCAATTTTGTCGTGAATTTAATTGGAGAGATAATTGAAAAGGAATGACACATTTTTTTGGCCACTTTTTCTGATAACATGGTCGAAATTGATATCCGACATTTCGAATTCTCGCAACCATCATTAACTTTTTTTTCAAATACGAACCCAACTTTCTCAACACTACTCTCATTTTATTTTTTTCAAATTAATTTTTTATTATTTTTAGACTTTTCCAACCTGGAGCTTTTTTATTCAATGTAAAAAACAAATAAAATATCATTATTTTCAGGAAGCAAAGACTATTCAAAAATTGATCAAAAAAGTTGATTAGTAGAACGTAAATTCAGGAGCAGATTAATTCTCATTTCATCTGCGTGGTACGAATTAAAGTTGACCTATCTTCCAATTTTTGCGTATGTTGGCTTAGTGTACCAATTCACAATAATGATATGTTTTATTCTGTTCTAATCAATTTAGTTGATAAAAATGGAACAATCATATTCAAATGTTATATCTTATTCCAGCCTGTTATGAATGGAAGACGTCGCCTTTTCAAATCGGATGAAGAAAACTCTACTGACACTTCATCGCCGAATGACAGTTTGGTCGATAAATCAACACCTAGAAAATCGAAGAAATCCGTGCTGATTGAAAAAATAGAGGCCATAAGACTAAAGAAAAAAGCCAACGAAGCAATGGTTGATATTGAAGAGTTGCCTCCACCACCAACCATTGCTCCAAAAGGAAAGCGTGAAGCTTTGGAAGAGCTCAAAAAGAAATTGGCTCAAAAAAAAAGTTCCTCCAGTAGTGGTAAGAATTAGTTTTTTTCCATCTTAAGTATATTTTTATAAGACTGAAAACATATGCAATCCTTTTAATTGAAAACAAGTTCATTTTGATTTACTGAGAATTTTATTTTTGTTAACTTTTTTTTTCGTTGGTACCAAATAAATATTGTTTTTGTTTTATGTATCTTTATTGATTCATGAATCTCTTCTATCGATATGATTACCATTTTCTTATTGTTAAAAGATTTGAATAAATGATTGTTCAATACAAATCTGGCAAATGATAGTATATTCTTAAAGAAGAATATGTTTTGAACAATCGATAGAAGTTGATTGCCAAACAACCTCAGATACATTTTATAAATCTTATCGGTCAAGATATTGAGTAGTCAAGAGGTATGTTCTCGAGAATGCACACTTGTTCTTGTTCTATACTTCTCCGATATATTCACCTTTGTTGCTACATTCAAGCAATGTTTACGTAATTATGTTTGTTGATTTGAATTAGCCTTGCTGGTATTTTTTCATGAGACTCTAGAACATTGGCAACGTGGCTGAACAGAAAATATATACAAGCGGTTTTTGAGTTACGTTCCGTTGTTTTGTTGCTTGGTTGGACCGAATCAATGGACAATATTGCTCCAAAATTTATTTTCATTCTCGATTACGTGACACGAACAGTGGATGAACAGGATCTTGAAGCATTTTTCGGAAGATAATTTTTATCGAAATACTAATAACCAAAAATAACGATGATCATTCTTCAAGTCTGGGTTAACCCTTCGAACATTGAACGACTAGAAGCATAAACAAACATTGTCGTGTGAGTCGAACATGTCACTGTAAACATGGAGGGAAAGGGTAAAAGCAAGCTGCTTGTTTGCCATATTTGCATTCTTGAAATTTCTTTCACCAGACTTTTTTTCACCAATTTTCAATAATAATGACTTGAAGTTCACTATCATCGAATAAATGTATTTCTCCTCAATATTCAAGGAAAGAGAGGCCCTTTTTTCATCGGTACTACTACATCTCGTTTGAATACTCGAATGGAACAACTAAGAAGTTGATACAAGGAATTTTTATCACGACGGCAACAACGAATATTATTTGGTGTTGCCATGACGTTGATAGATGCGCCTCGCCTCAGTGTCAGTGTCATATTCCAGTTGAAAATAATTTTATTTGTGCTGTGTTTATGGAGCTTCTCCATGGACGGTTGAATTGCATAGATCACAAATGAGTTGAAAAAACATGACATAAACATTGTCAAAGTCTTGGAGTGATTTTGTTGACAAAGGTATTTTCTTTACATAATGAAGAAAATATTAATTCCTGTTTGCAGTAAGTGCTTATTTGAATACTGAGTTTTCTGTAGAAGTCAAACTAAAATCGTTTGGCATGTAATCTTGATAGATAGAAATGTTGAAACCTGTGCTCTCTGTTTAGCATTAGTTCAAAGGATGCAAATTTCGCAACATCGCGTGTCAAATCCAAAAAGAAAACAAAATGTAATTGACTCAAACAAACCGCCTACGTTTGGGGTGTTATGCTGATTCTAGTCGTTCAATTTTCAAAGAGGTAACCCGGGTAACCAGTGTAGGTAATCTGCTCCCTTCGCAATTCCCAATTCAGTGTTCCGTTATCTTCATCTACCTTGTGGTATATTCCATACCAGTATGATGTGGTGTTGGTACTGCATAATCTTTTGAACATGGTTGCATAGGAAGGTCATTTTTTTCCCAGTATATTGTTATGCTAATGTGCTGTTCGAATAGGTCAGGAATGCAAATACACACTGAATCATGTCATAGTTTTCACTATTTAGTCTGGAGAAAGGTATCGTGTTTACCACTAGAAAACATTCAGTTGCTTTCATCAACAATGTACTCAAGCTTTAAGATCATACATGTCACAAACCGAAAACATTTGATCATAAAGTGTGGCAAACGCATCTGTACCAACGGAAGGAATTTGTAGAAAAAAAGTCGATATTGCAAAATTTAACTACATAAATGCAATTCCTAGTGCTTGCTTGGTCAAACAAAGTTAATTTAAAAATCGATTTTTATAATTACACATACTGACAAGGATAGTTCAAGTATATAAACGTAAATCTTTAATTTATTTCCGATTAATAACTAGTTGTTTCAATACCTTATCTTAGAATGAGTAGAATTTTTTTCAAAGGAGAAGCTGGCAACATTAACTCGAAAGGCGTATCTTGAAGGAGTCTTATTGTTTGTCTAAGGTGGTCATACTTGTTTAGATGAATGAAATGCGGAAAACGGACTTGCCATTATTGGCCATAGTAAATAACGTGACCATTTATTGTGCGTCATAATAAACCTACGAATTAGCAAATATTGAGATATTCAGTGGCGGTGCTTTTATCCGTGAACTCTGAGCTTCAAGGATAGTTGTGAAAAAGTTATTGTTGTCGTTGATTATTGACATTGTTGTTAATTTTTGTTATCGTTGTTATTATTTGTTTAAAATGATCAAAAATATACTCACGGAAAAACATCACATAGCCAAGCAAGAGAAGTGATAGCGAACGTTTATAGGTACCTTATTGATGTAACTTATATTTTGGAGTATTTTTTAAGCATGGAAAGGGCCTTAAATTTGATAAAACTCTGATAATGCATCAGTTATCAGAGAACTGATGGTGCATTTAGAAACTTTAATCCATTTGTCAGTTTACTTGTACTGGCGATTTTTTTTCAAAAAATTGTTTAGTGCCCTTTTTTCACGTCCAAAAAAAAGGAACTTTTATAAGTTTTTTTCTGTGAAACTTGATAAAAATGGCTAGCATAATTCAAAAGAAGGAACAAGAGTTATGTACTTCCTGAAGATTTCATAATAATTGAACAAATGATAGTCTAGCAATAAAATGTTGAACTTGGCAAAAATGTCCCATTTTGCATGATTTCTTCAAAAATTGGTAATTTTTGCCAAGATGAAAATTTTATAGCTAGACTATCCTTTGTTCAATTCTTATGAGATTTTAAGGAAGTACATTGCTTTTGTTCCTTTTTTGAATGGTGCTAGCCATTTTTATCAAAAGTAACACAGAAAAAAGTTACAAAGGTAGCCTTTTTTTTTGAACGAGAAAAATGCCCTCTTTTTCTCGTTCAAAAAAAAAGGCTACCTTTGTAACTTTTTTCTGTGTTTGAAAAATCGCCAGGACCCCCAAACAGAAAAATGGATTGAAGTTTTCAAATGCACCATTACGTCTTTGATAACCGATGCAGAATCTGAGTTATATCAAAGTCAAGGCCTTTTTCATACTTATATCCGCCACTGTTTATAGGGTTTGTGATGAAGAGGCGGCAGATGATTCGCTCTAATAGCCTCTTAAACGTAAGCTTGATCGAGTGTCTTTTTTCACTGGTGTCGGCGTATCGACTATAAGAAAAATTCGACAGGAAGATGAAGAAAGAATGATAATTAACCGGATAAAATGTTATGCAGTCCTGGAAAGAAAAGACCGCGTCAATGACTGGTCGAAAAAAATGACGATTTTGGTTTTCAACAGATACGACAAATGATAAGCAGATTTTATCTTGAATTTAAAGTTGTTTTAAAGAAATTAGTATAAAAATTGCGAGAAGACTCAAATTTCCCCCATTCAAGGTAAACGCTCAGGGTTTTTTTCGCGTAAATGCCAAAATAAAAGAAAAAAGCTGATGGAGCTACCCAACATTTTTTTCGGGTAGATCAAGGCACTAAAAAAGATTTGTTTGCAAATATTGTGACAAATCAAACAAAAATCAACAAAATCTGTCTCTCATTACTCTTTACAACACACCACGCCTCGCCATGCGCCACTGGGTATTTCATTCCCAGATTCATTTGCCAGACTACTTGATCTGGTAT
Organism: Orchestes rusci; assembly: GCA_958502075.1. Taxonomy (NCBI): domain Eukaryota; kingdom Metazoa; phylum Arthropoda; class Insecta; order Coleoptera; family Curculionidae; genus Orchestes; species Orchestes rusci. Next base: position 37,814,182 of record OY293306.1, read on the forward strand.
GATATACCCCGGAAAAGTCTACTATAAAATTGAGAGCACCTACAAACTTGAGCAAGCAATGAACAATGAAAAGATATAACACTTACAGTAATGGACAAGAGTATATAGACAGCCTAAATTTTGATAAAACCTTACTCCCGTATCTGTATCAGTTGTTGAAAAAGTAACGGTACGTCTAAGAACTTCAATCATTTGTCAGCTTACTTGCCTGGCGATTTTCTGCAACAAATAGTCTAGGGCCCTTTTTTCACGTTAAAAAAAAATGGTTGAAAACAAGACTATTTTCTGTGTGCGTGCCGTCAAACAATTTCCAATTATAAGATTTTGATAGTTTCAAAGCTGAACTCAAATACGAAATAAGATGAATGGACACATCTATAGTTCATTCAAATCCAAGCTGCCAAGATGTAAACAAACTACATGTGACAAGACAAACTCAAAAAAAAAGAGAGAGTATCAAAGTTTAGGGGCATTTTATGGTAAGAGTAGATTGAAATATTGCTATAGTCTCAAATTATCAGTCGTTAGGTACTGCGTATACTGACCAAGTCTCATTACAATTGAATTCACCGTTTGGAAGCTATCACGGAATAACCTTCTTCAGGGTGTAACTTAAAAGTACAAATAATTCCGAAAGGAAGGGTCGTACGAAAATATTTTATCGAACATTTTAGACTTATTTTTGAGCCAACTTACCGACCCTCAAATATCTTTCAGTACTTCTGGGACACCCTGTATACACAAAAAAATCTTAATTGTAACGTCAAGAAAATTGTGGGGAAATTCTGTACTGTAGATTACCCCGTACTGTTTCGGTAACCCTCTGGATATTTGGATTCATGAATTAGCGTTTTCAATATTTGGAAAAGCTTAAGATTTTTTTAATTCAGAGATCATAGATTTTGTTTTCTTCTCCAATGTGATGTTTCGTAAAAACTGGATTTTGAAACTGATTCACACAAGTAAAATGTATTGGTGATCATCGACGATCTCAAGTTATTTCCATTTATAGACTTATGGTCAAGAGCGTAGGTTCATAAAATTATACTTAAGATGAATCATAATGGACAATTTGCACTTTTTTTGGACATATGAAAAATACTAGTCTTTAAGTTCGGTCCGATAGGAACAAGTGGGTGGGGATAGTACGGTAGGACCAATGCTTGCTTCTCGTCCGTTTACACCGTCTTGCAACGCGTGAACTAAATGAGTACGCGCGCAATTCGTCAAACGTCAAAAACAAGTCGAAATTATTTATCAACACAATTCGTAATCAAAAAAAACATGAGTAAGTACGCTCAGATTGCCTTGAGAAACTCAGAACCAACACAATTCACAATAATAACAATCAACATAACCTCATAATTTTGATCCGTACGAACCAAATTTAGTTCCGTATACCTGCTGGCAAGTACCGAACCAAGAGCGGACCAGCTTAGACCGCAACTTTTTACACCATTCGACCCAATTATTTGGTTCTGATATAGTTCGAATTTAGTACTTGGTCCGCGGACCAAGTTGTCGGTGTAAACTAGGCTAGTGAGTAGTATTGATGCTATTTATGTTTAAAGAACCGATCTACGACCTTTATTAATGTAGTAATTATCACTTATAATCTCCCTAGAGATCGAATTATTCCCGGAAATGTTGTCAAGTTGCGATTTTAAGTTGCGAAACGAGAACAAATTTCCGGATTTTTAATTCAAGCTCGCGGGAGATTCGGCACGAAAATTTCATGCCAAAGCAATTTGAGAAGAACTACAATTAACTGCCATGAAATATTTTTTTTCATACCCATGTTTACCTTGAAAAAAAATTGTGTTCTAGTAAAATGTGATTCAAATAATAAAATGAAGTATATTTTATTCTACCAACATCACACAATTTTATAGTACTTGAGGACAGGGATCTCTTGAGATTTTGGGTGGAATACGTGCATTCCATCAAAAATGTCTCCATACTACTTATAATAATAGGTACCAGTATGTATAATTTGAAAGCAAATGCTATATTTATATCCAATAACTTGTTTTATGATAAACAAGTGATCATTTCGAACTAGCGCTTTATTTACGAACTAAATGGGAATAGTCTGTTTCGAATTAATTAAACTAATTAGAGAAACAAATTACTAAACAATGAAAAAACCTAATTTAAACATACTTTTCTTGTTGCCCGCTCTAAGTCCATCTTTCTCTATCACCTGATATCCTCTATCCATCTCTCTCGCACTGCACTGTGTCTATTGTCCTGGTATTCGAGGCTACAATCAAAGCCTTCTGTGAGAAGCTTTGTGGCAATCCAATATTTTTACTTGGCAAAACTGCTTCCGAGCAGTCGTCAAAGCCAAGACCAAGATGACCAGACCCAAGTCAAAACAAACGCCGACGTGAATATTGTGTGAACTTATATTTATCTATCTTGAATGAATAGGCTTTAAATGGTATTACATTGAATAATATTACAACTATTATGCAGCAATCACATTCATTCAGGAAATTATCTTGTAACGCCCTTTATCAGAAAAAAAAAGAAAATAATTCTACTGCCTAGCCATTTTTGAGTATTTTGTTGGCCTAGCCTCAGAAACGCCCACTCTCTCGTCTCTTTTGAGGCAGTAAAAATCAGTTATAATTTCATGTCGGCAGAAAAAAATATATTATTTGCGCTTCCACTTTGTTATTGTTAATGAACTTGAAAAAATACGTGACAGGAATGCGAATTTCAAAGATTCAAGAGCACAAATTATTAGACAATACATTTTTTGAGAGTAAAATCTAATTCTTTGCACATTGTGTTTGAATTTCAGAATGTAGTGAAATTAATTTTATCAAATATCAAATACAGTGCTCTTTTTAAGACGCAACATAGGGATACTCATGTTAAATTTTCAATCAAATGTTAGCACTAGTTCCATCAAAGGTACACAATTGAAACCTGCCGTAGATAAACTTTGATGTCTAGGAATTATGCAATTTCATCAATTAGCACAGAATAACTTGAAAGAACATTAAAAAAGTATCACTTTCTAATAAACTGAAGCATTATTTTTTGAGTCTTCCAAGTTTTTTGGGCGTAATTGAGGAACCAACATAATCTCGAGGCGTCAAACGTTATTTTCGGCAAGTTTCAGGTGTGTACTTTAAAAAGAACTACTGCTAACATGGAATTAAAAATTTAACATGAGAGTCCTCATGTTGCGTCTTAAAAAATGCACTGTATATTGAAAATATCAGAAAACGGTAGACATTGTTTTGTGTCGGTTATTGAGCTCAGCAATGATTGATACCTCAAAAAGTTTAGCTGGAATCATTAAAAAATCACCGATTACATCAAATTTACCCTAAAACATTCCACTAAAACTTTGATAACGATATTCGTACATCTTGAAATAAGTTCTGCTTGGAGGTGTTATTTCAATAGCCTAGTTTACACCGATGGGTGGGGATCGTACGGTAGGACCAATGCTTGCTTCTCGCCCGTTTACACCGTCTTGCAACGCGTGAACTAAATGAGTACGCGCGCAATTCGTCAAATGTCAAAAACAAGTCGAAACTATTTATCAACACAACGTAAGTACACTCAGATTGCCTTAGAAATAGAACCAACAAAATCACAACAGACAACATGCTGGCGAATACCGAACCAAGAGCGGACCAGCTTAGTCCGCAGCTGTTTACGCCATTCGAACCAAATATTTGGTTCTGATATAGTTCGAATTTAGTACTTGGTCCGCGGACCAAGTTGTCGGTGTAAACTAGGCTAATTAGGTATTTGATCAAAAATGCAAAAAGAATTATTTGTTACAGAAGCCACAGCGAGTGCATGCGAAGATAGCTTCGAAACCGAATGTAGCTCGAGTAGTAAGTTATAATTCTTTTAGTGGTATATCTTCATAAAGTGTATGTTTTCTTCCAGATTCAGCATTGACTTCATCAAAATATACAACGAAGAGTGGTGTGTTTGATTTTCAACTTTCATCATATTTATATTTTACACCTGGGGTGCGTTCACAATTATTTAACCGGAACTTTCGCCAAATGTCAGTTTCATCTGACAGATGACGTATGGTAAATTATCCTCGTTCACGATTGTTTATCATAACCTTAAAAATTTGAAAGTGTTATATTATGACTGTTATGGTCATTGAATAATAATTCGAATATATAAACTTGGTTCTATGATAATAATACAAACATTTTTGTTTTCTTAGGTTACAATGTTTGACCTTCGATTCGGTTTGATAATACCATTTTTCCATCGTCTGACATAATTGGAAGATTGGTATCCGCATCTAGCATAAGATTGTGCGATTCTAAGGACATAATATTCATTTTTTAATTAAATTATCACCAGCCCCAACGTACCAACGATCAGCCGAGTGTTGTTCTTAGTTTTTGGTTAGGATCACATAATATGTCAATTTGTTTGTACACACAACGCAGGCGCGACAAATCTTCACCAGCTAAAAAGTGGGTTGAAAAGTTGATCGCCCGGAGAATATTTACCCGAATTGTGAATGAGTTTGAATGTTACTCGGCGAGAATTGTGAACAGCCGGGAGAGGTCAGAGCGTCGCCGTGCGATCGCCCGACGATATTTGTGAACGCACCCCAGAACAAGAACAGAACTAAATTTAACTACTCTGATATGTCGGTTTACAATAATTTAGCCCGTACAAAAAACTTATTCTCGGTGTCAGCATTCTGCACAGTTCTTCACATTTTTCGTTTCTGTCTTCCAAAAAAAACATTGTTATCATGATTACAGTGACCGCGAGAACTTCAATAAATAGACAATGTTTGGGAAAGGTATTTAAGCATTACAAATTATGTATTTCTTGATAGGTATAATTATTATAAAGAAATACTCAGGGGATAAGTTTGGGTTATCTTGATGAAAAATCACTGTATATTTCGCATCAAGATTTTTTTTCGTTGGGATTTATTTCCTTGAAATGAAGAATACCTATAATTTTTTTAATACTAATCAAATTCCGAAAATTTCCAATATAATGTTTGCTGAGTTTCAATGTATAAAAATTCCTAAGTACATTATTTGATTTACTGGGTAATATTTCTCAACATACAGATACAGCTTCCGTCTCATCTGAAACCAGAAAGAAAAATTTGATGAAAACTTTAAACTTCTTTCCGGCTGGAGCGGAAAGATCTCTTAATCAACAGAAAAAGCAGACTGCTCCAAAAGTAACTGTTAAAAAAGGAATTGGATATAAAACTGAGAGATACCGTAGATCGGAAACTCCTCAGTCGGCGAGTAGCCGTTCTGGGAATGTTTCTGCTGCAAATGATGAAGCTGACTGTCCGATTTCACAGGTAAGAAAAAAAAAACTATCAACACAACTTTCTTTAGTGATGAAAAAATCACAGAAAAGATTTTTTTTCTCTTATATGGTTCGGGATTCTAGTATTTTTTGAAACAACGTAGTTGGTTATGCTCTGACTCATTTTCAAAATATAGTTCGTGAGTTCAAATAACAGTTTGACGGAGCTGATCATAGACTTCTTTGAAGCTTATAACTATTAACATTCATATCATGCTACAGTTATTTCAACCAATGGTTTGCAAAATTGTATCAATAATATTGTTCAATATTATTATCATCAAAGAACCCCTGATGTTCACTGCTGATCACATGTCCGCCCAAACTGTCCTGTCTTGCGCCACCTGTATCCAGTTCGTTACTATTCTTTTGATTTCATGGTTGGTCATGAATTGGATTTTGAAAAGAGCCCCAAGCATTGCTTTTTGGTTGACAGAATCAAAAGCTTTCTCGAAGTCAACGAAGACCACCGGGATCAAAGGTTTATTGTATTGAATAGTCTTTTCAATCAGCGTTTTGATGGTTTGTAGGTGTTCCATACCTAGCTCTAGATCCGGCTTGTTCAGGAGGCTGATTCATGATTATTATGAAAAAGAATAACACATTCGCGCGTAAATCCTGCTTCGTTCCAGACGCAGACAACTCTAACCAAAAAGAACGGAGCTGTTTTTATTTTGACTGCATCCATTGACAAAATTCTACTCCAGGTTGTTAGTCTTGATCTTTGAATGCTTGAACTCTTTGTAGATGATATGGATAAAGAAGTTTTGACTGTGATAGATTAGAATTTTTTGCCAAGGATATTATTGAAGATATTCATCAAAAGCCTTTTTTTTTTAAGTTTGAAATCCTGTATCTTGAAAAATATGCATTTCCGGACCATTGTTTGAATTAAAAAAAAACTTATTTTCTCATGTAGAATCACCAATCAAATTATTCTATTGTTATTTCCGAACACTCTGTACTCTATGAAGCATAGCGGATACCTATCTTCAACGGTTTGTTAGAAAATGACATTCTGCAAAAATTGAGAAGTTCACATACTGACGATCACAAACTTGTAATGAACAAACTCAGTGTTGTGACAAAGTATTTCTAAGGCGATAATATGTCATAATATAAACCATTTGTATTGTTCATGAAAACCTTGCGATCAATACGAAGACTTTAAAATGTTTGTCTGTTGCATGTTTCGACTTTATCCATTTCATTCAAAATAATATGAGTTAAGTTAATATCTCTGAAGATAGATGGTATTTTGTTTTATTTTTTGAACAGGAAAAAACTTGCTTGAAAACTGTACAATATAATATTTGTTTGGTTTCCGTATCTTCAAAAACAAAAAAGTTACAGCTGATTAAAATGTTATCAAAGATAATGAAACACCCTGTACAGCTCTCTGTAAAACTCTTCTACTATCTTGAGAATCTTGTCCCTATTTGATGTTATTTCTCCTTGATAGTTCGGTATATTGGATATATTTTTTTCACCGTAGCGAGGATTCTTCTTAGCACACTTGGACTTTTGTTTTCTTCAATGAGAGTCGTCACTTGATTGGTTTGATATTGTCTTACGTTTCTTTTTAACGCCTTGCTATCTCTATTTAACTGTCCCAGTTCGTCACTGTTTGTGTCACTCCTGTTCTTCAGCTATATTCGTTTCTACATAAGTCGGCCTCTTCAAGAGTATTTCGAACAGCCTCCTTATAGTTTTGATATTTTGTATAGGAGTCCATCCTATTTTTCTTTTTTTGTTTATCATTTCTTTCTTTTTCAAGATCTATTATGATCTTGGCTCTGACTAGTCTATGACCACTTCTTATTGAACAGTTGTTGAGGATAGATACATCGTTCACCATATTTCTGTTGTTTGTAATTATGAAGACTATTCCGTTCCTGGTTACATCGCCTGGATTGGCTTCAGTCGCTACTCGCTGGATATCTTAGTGTCACCCAAAGTCGTCATCTGTGATAGGACTTCCCTGGTAAAATCGCTGCTTCAATAGCCGCAGAGATATCGGAAAACATAGTTAGATGCATTGGTAAGAATAGTAGATGAATAAAGAAACGAGACTCTAAATTGAAAATGGCGATCCCAAGATTCTTTCGAACATAAGGTTTGTAGCCAAGTAAAGATGTCGGTTTGTCAAAAAAAAATAAAAAAAAAATCCAAACAGAATGATTATTTTCAGTGTTGCTCGTGGACTGCCTCCTGAGTTTGTGACCAAAAGATCTGATCCGAACTCCTGGTACGTTTTGTGCTGGAGAGGTGGTTTCCCAAACTTTTTTTTAGAGCAAAATGACATCAATTAAATTATAGAGGATCAAAAACTGAATAACTTTTCCTCATGACATTTAGAGGGGTGATTTCAGAAACATTTTTTTTTGCAAGAAAACTACCTTCATAAAAGTTTCAGACAATCAAAGGCTGAACAACTTTTTCTCACAACATCTTTCATGATCACTTCCGCTTATAACGACTTTCACCGCTTTTTTCACTAACATGGCGGTGTCATTAAGCGGTAGAGATCATAAAATTCTACGAGAAAAAGTTGTTAAGCCGCTTTGATTGTCTAAAACTTTGATTAGGTTTAGTTTTTTTTTAAAAATATGTTTCTAAAACCACCTTTGTTTTGCCAGCGGAATGTGGTCATTTGATGCGCTGTAACTTATAAAATTTTGTTAGAGCTGTCAAAAAATTGTATAAGGCAGAGTTGTTCAGCTCTTCTTCATTTTGGTGATTTTGCTCTAAAAAAATTTTTAGGATACAACCTCTTTAGCGCAAAACGTACCAGGAGTTCAAGTCAGATCTTCTGGTTAGATTATTTGGGTTAGGAGGCAGTCCTCAAGCATAACTGGAAATATCATTCTGTTTTGATTTTTTTTGCCGACCCCCTATAAGCCGACAACAACTTTACTGGTCTATTGTACAGGGTGTTTCCGTATATTTCGTCTGCAGACTAACTCGCTTATTATGCAAGATAGATAGGGACTTTAAATACAAAGTTGGTAGGTATATCCATTTAAAAAAATGCAAGTTGTGTCTGACACACTTTTCTCGTGCACCCGGTATACAAAAAATAATTTTTTTTCTGGCGGTTCATGTTAATACCTACCAACAACTGGATGAGCAAACGCCGCTCTCGAAATGGCTAAATTACGACCGAAAAACGTCAATAAACACCAACATTTTCCGGCAAGTTGGATATTGCGCACTGCAGCAAAATAATGTCATCATCACGAGGTGTGGACAGGACCGAACTCATCTTTTAATATATAAAAATGAGTACCGATTTCTTCTGGAAGATCAATAACTTGAGAACGGCTGGGGCAATTTGAGTCATTTTTTTTTTGAATTGTTCCTTAAAGTGTTGGAATTGGTTTTTATGGCGAGAAAAGCTGGAAAAAACCTGAAAACACAACTTTTCATTCGGAATGTCACATGTCACATTTCCGTGACAAAACAAACTAATGTCAATGTCAATGAGTAGATTCAATAGGCGCGTTCGAGTTTCCGCTCTAAACACTCTGAGCACGAAGAGCGTGAACTCGAACTCACCTAATGATATTAATGTCAATTCAAATCATAGACCTTAGAAATGAAAGAGACACTACACTCTACAGCATTGCAGTGGCGGCCATTTTCAATATCAAGACAAAAATGACATTATGAGAGAAGAGTATTTCTATTTTTGCTCATAAAGGGATGTTGTGTGCGTCTGTTAGAATATCTACCCGTAAATGCGAGTTACGGACAAAGTCCGGATTCATTTTCAGAGTTTATTCTACGTCCATACAAAAATTATCAAAACTAAAACAGAATCATAGGTCAGGACTGTCAGGACTAATAAAGCAACGTTGCCATAATGTTAAAAAAGGTACATTCAGTGAACGTAAACATAAAACTAAAAAAGTGATGATGCTGATTTTATCCAGGCTTTTATCTTATCTTAATATATAAAAATGAGTACCGATTTCTCATGGAAGATGAATAATTTGAGAACGGCTGAGGCAATTTGAGTCATTTTTTTTAATTGTTCCTTTAAGTCTTGGGATGGTTTTTATGGCAAGAAAACCTGGAACATTTCCCGAAAAAAAATGAAAACACAACTTCCCTTTCTTTGACATAGTGAGGTTATGGTTATGAGGGACTGACACGAGTCGTGTTTTGTCCCATTTACAAAGTGATGCGTTATGTTTTCGTGAAAATCAATAGTGTTTGGTCATTGTTCAGTGTGAAGGAGTTGTTTCAGTGTTATCATGTGACAAAGAACTTCATTGCTCATAAATAGCCTTGAAAAAGAACCAAATAAAGGTTCGAAACGTCGGCATTGATGAAAAAGTGAAGTTTTCTTTCATCGTTCCTAACCCGCTAATCTTGCACACATTTACATCTTCGGGACGCTAATCTTATCAGTCATGATAGTGAGGTTATGTTTGCATAGTTTTATTATTTGCCAATGGATTTTGTTCAAATAATTATGTAGGATCTAATTTGTTGTTTGATCAAAAAATTTAACAAAAATTGACCAAGTGCGGTTATGTCTGCTTAATTTTCTTATTTTGTTCTAATTAGATAATAAGGTTCTATTTGGGATTTGATCAAAACATAAAAAAAATTACATAGTGAGGTTATGTTTGCATATAGTTTTGTTATTTTCCAAACGATTTTGTTCAAATTAGATATGTAGGTTCAATTTGGGATTTGATCAAACATTTTTTTGAAACATTACATACATAGTGAGGTTGTTTGCCTAATTTTGTTATTTTCCAACGGATTTTGTTCAAATTAGATAATATATCGTAAGTTTTATTTGAGATTTGATCAAAACATTTTTTTAAAAATGACATAGAGAGGGTATGTTTGAGAAGTTTTGTTATTTTCCTAAGGATTTTGTTCAAATAAGATAATGAAGGTTTCAATTTGAGGTTTCATCAAGAAATTTACCAAAAATTGTCCAAGTGAGGTTATGTTTGCTTAATTTTGTTATTTTTCAAAGGATTTTGTTCAAATTAGATATGAAGGTTCTATTCGGGATTTGAAGTGTTGTAACAATACTCGCGTCTACAGCCTGCACTTTCTGTTAACGCTTGGGCAATACGTCATTCGACATTCGACAACTGGGAAAACGAAAGTAAATAAAGTAAAAGTCAGGTTATGAAAAGTATTTATGTTTGTGTGTATTTTTTGATTGATCTGAATGTGGTTTTGACGCGATGGAACAACAAATAAAGAAAGTTATTTGTCTAGCATGCAAGAAAACGTTTACTAGAAAGACTGTTTTGAGAAGACATTTCAAGAATTTCCATGATGAACAATTAGAGGTTCTAGCTCAGTTTTTTTCCTTTTCTTGATAATACTTTGCACATTCGTTGTGCAGAAAATGTGCTAAATTTTATTCGAGTTTATTCAACATTTTCATACGAATCTAGGTGTACGGTGATCTAAAGTTCCACCCATTTTCATAACATATTAAAGATTCTAAGGAAAATTTCATTAAAGATTCTGTTCTGTGTTCAAATATAATATTTTAATTTAATTTGCAAAGCAATAATATGAAAAAAAATCATCGAAACTACTTTTACTTTTAATTTTAAACCATGCAGTTCAGTTTATACCTATGTATAGGCAAAGATTGTGTGGATAAATCTTTGGAAAAGATATTCCAGTTTGAGAAGATATTTAAAAATGAATTGCACTTTCTCGTTGCCACTTTTTCTCTTCTAGAATATGGCGGTATCAAATTAGAAATCTGACGTTTCGTCTTTGAGCGGCCATCATCGAGTCCATTTTTTTAAATGAGGACCTGAATTTTTATTTTATTTTTAGTTATCTTTTGAATCGAGGTATTGCAACCGTCAAAAAAAATACTCATCTAAAAAATAATACCAGAGACAATTAGTTAGGCAACCCTTGTCTTCCTAACACTCAGTTTGGTTCATAAATCCACCTTCATCCGACACGTTATTCTTCTGAGAAAATCTGCACAACTAAAAAAAACTAATTGACCGAACCAAAATCGAAATAACATCCAATAACGATACATTTGATAAAATTAAATTAAATCCAGAAATGACATGAAAATTGAAAAAAATACATATAAAAACTGAATCAATATCTGCAAAAGTGTTCAAAAATATTGCCATTTCGACAAAATATTGAAAATAACAATAATAGGTGAATAATAATTGAAAATATTGAGGTTGTTAATGTTGAGGCGACCCATTACTCTACACCCTCATCTAATCACCTCATGGCCTCAAGGACGTCAAAAGATAACTAAAAATAAAATAAAAAATCCAGGTCGTATGTTGATGATGGCAGCTCGAAGACGAAACGTATCTCTTATAATAACTGAGCATGCACTCGAATCTGTGGCACCCTGTATAGGAACTTTACTGGCTTTGTTAATTGAACTAAGATTTTATCATAATAAAGCAAATTTTGATTTCATTTAAACCAAAACCATAAATTTTCAATTGTTATAATGATCCCACGATTTGACCTACAAAGTTAAGATTTTCAAAAGTTGTTTTGGGTATTTCGCAACACCCTATCAAAATGTTCTCACAAACAAGAATAATGGCCGAATTCATAGTCGTCAATTATTTTAAATCTCCAGTCATTTGGAAGTTTTTTTGTGTTAAAATAATTATTGGAGATTTCGAGTAATAATAATTGACGACTATATTTATTATTTAGTGAACTTTTTTCGTTGTGGATCATGAAATTATTATTTCTAGCAGGGTGAGTCTGTAAAGAGTGCGCATTTCAACATGGTGAATAGAATGTGGCAGGATACCTAATCTGTTTTTGCAAATGAACATGTCGTGCGTAAACTTTGTTTTGTTTTTTTTTAAGCAACAAAGCGCAACACTGAGCAGTTTGTTATGAAATCATTTTATTTTCCATTTTTCATGGAGATTGGAATAATTGAGTTTTTCGCATTGATTTTAATTATTTATCTCGAAAACGACGCATAGCAGAAGAAAAACTCAAATTTTCATTTTTGCTCAAAATTGAACGAAAAATCAAAACATAGTTTTTACTTTGTGAAAATTAAAAGTCGTACCACTTTTTCCTTCAATGAACGAAATATGAGTCGCTCTAGGTCCAGTCCTGGAAAAGTTAAACTCAAATGAATTTCTCAAGCGGATACACTTCTTGAAAGTTTGAACAAAATCGCTTGAGGCGTTTCGAATCTACAGTCAAAAAATCGAAATTTTCCTCAGCTTTCAACACTCTATTTTTCCAACGAGACGTTTGTGGAAACATGTTTATTCATAAAAAAATAAAGTAGGTACCTACCATATAGGTGGGTACTCTATTCACCATGTCGAAATAAGCACTTTTTCAGACTCACCTTATAGACAAATAAGAAAACCAATCAGGAGAACCCTTTGGTATAACAAATAATCCATCATATCATATTGAAATACCACCTAATCTAGATAATATTATTTTCTATTCATAGAATATACACCTCATAATAAGTACAAAGAATTAGAAAACCAATGCGCCAGTAGAGGAAGAGGAAGCGATACTCTCCGACGTGGCCCAAGCGCTAACAGAAAGTGCAGGCTGTAGACGCGAGTGTAACAATAGATACGTTTTCAGTTTAAACATTTCAAAAAAAGTACGCTATAAATGTTGTCAGATATTTAACATATCATTCTAACTGGAAAATCGCTGGGAGGATTCGTATTTTTTTTATATGTTTGTTATGTCTGCGCCCCGAATAACAGAATAATAATTATTGAAACATCGAAAAAACTAAACAAAAAAAAAATTGTGAAACAAATTCATTCAGCACAACAATTATTATTGATTATGAGGCAGTATAGAATTTGCCGGGTCAGCTAGTAATATGATATAATATATTTCCGTGAACCTAATAATTTTTATTTTTGATTAGGCAATGAACGTGTTGAAGACACACACACACTACGTCCAAAGCAAAATAATCCACAATACAAAAGCACAACACAACAAAGCATAAAGCAATAAAATGGCGTTGATCACGAATAAACGAAAACCGATGTAGTACGGGACTGGTTCAGTTGTCCGCGAGAGTAAACATCTGGTCGGATTGATAGATTGAATTCTACCACGCATGATCAACATTCCCAGACTCTACTGGAAAATGTCCGTGAAACAGTCGCAGAAACTTATTTTTTCGCCCATGCCTCGCCACATTCGCTTCAGATGACACATGCATTATGCTTATCAATGGGTTTAGATCAGTGGTTATTCCATTGTCATCACCTTGAAACTACTATTTAAAGAAGTGTCAATTGTTTTTGATTTTTTTTTCAAGGTATGAAATCCTTGTTATGTGGTACAATGTACAATGTTACCCAACTTACTGGAATCCCAGTTTTGGATGATATCATGTCTGTCAGAAACAATAATCCAATAAAAATTATTTCCGTTGATCTTTCTGGTTGACTCACATCTCTTTTCCATATCAGAAATAAATATAGTCTCAATTATTTCAGACTCATTCAGTTCATCACTCTGCAGACCGTTTCCTGAGTTCTACCGCCGAATCTGAGGTGGATCCTGAGAAAAACTTGGAAGATGTTTCACAGTCAACAGATACAGAAGAAAGACTAGTAACAAAACAAGATTTTTGTCGTTTAATGTCAGGGTGTCAATGTCCTAAATGTATGCATGCTTTTGGAGACGATGATTGGGAATGCGAACTTGCTTTTCCCGAAAATGAAAAACGCGATACCGAAAAAAGACAAATTGGTGAGATAATTTGACTATCAGCATTTCCAATACTTGACTGAGATAATCAATGTCGGAAGAAACAATAATAATTATTGTAGTGTTGTTTTTCACAGTTCTGGTTATTTGATGTCTTGTGCTTTTAGATCCTCTTCTTAAACCGCCGAGACTACTTAAATCCGCGGATGATACTGAACCCATCAAGATTACAATAGAATCTCCAAACTTTTCGGATATGTCATCAATTGAAAAGAAATCAGCTGCTAGAGTTGTAGTTCATAGGTGAGTTGAAACAATCGGGCATTAATCAATTATTTTGTTACAAAAAACATTTTCAATACATTTATAATATGTCTTCGAAGCATTTGCTTTAAAAAAAAAAGGCTCTTGTGACAATAATTAACCACACACCATAAATGAATACAGTGAAAGCTCCTTTAACGGTCAGCTCTAATAAGCGATTATCTCCCTAAATGGGCCAACGGGCACCTCCCATAAGCGAACAAAAAAGCTGGAACCGTGCCTGCCCGCCTATGGGAGCTTTTACTGTATTATGGTCCGCTTATTCTAAAAAATCTTTCAATCCAGGCAGAAATGAAATGATAATTTCTATACTCTTGCATATTATTTTTCTTATTTGTTTTTTTTTCAGTAACCTTGTATCCAACCCAGTTAAATTATTTTCCGAAGTCCAACTTCATGAGACCATCTATAGGAACATGCGGCTAATGGACTACAAGGAAGCCAAAAAAATACAGCGTTATGCCTGTCCAGAAATTGCTAGAATACACCATGTTTTTATGGTTAATGAACAAAATACGGGAAAAACAATAGCATATCTTCCAGTTTTGATCTCTTTCGTTATGGACAAACGGGAGAGATACGGTCAGCTAAGCAAAATGGGTGGAGGTCCCATAGTGGTTATTCTCTGTAGTAACTCAAGAAAATGCGAGGAAATTGATCGATTGATAATAAAGATCACTGGAAGGCATGAGAAGAGATATTGTTTGGTTACGTATCCTGTATTTGCAAATTTGGTAAGCTTTACATCGTATTTGGCCAGCTGATTTGGTTACATTTAGATAATATTAACTTTATACAAATGGAATCTAGAGTTGAAAATGTTCAAAACAGAGGAGGGTTCAGGGTTTTTTTTTTTTTTTTTTTTTTTGGAGTACTCTGTAATACGAATTTGATATGATTTAGTAATCACAAGTCATTTATGTAGGTGATTTTTATTTGTATAAAAATAGAATTTTGCAGGTTTTTGCTTGCCTGTAAACGTGTTTAGGTGGTGGGTGATTTTTGTATGTTTACTGCATCAGTTTTCTCACAGAGCGGGTTCCTTCGTCAAAAATAGCACCTTTCGAACGCTAACACGGAACTTCATGCCTCAAGTTTAAAAGTGAACTGAAATAAATGTCTTGATAATCCGAATAAATCTATTATTCGAATTCCGGTTTTAATTGATTCGGATTATCGCGCCAATACTGTATTCTTTTTGAGTTATCGGGGGCGAGAGTTAAGATTATTTACCAATCAGAACCGAACCAAATTTCCTGGCACATACAGAGTGACCCATTTGGAAGCGGGATTCCCGCATAACATTTCTATACAGGGTCGAGCAGAAGTAATGGGACATACGGTAACAGTAGATTTCCCACACAAAAATATCGCGATAGGCCTCAACTTGTCACTTCCGAAAGTTGATATTAACAGAGATACAGGGTGTCAAAGTTGAATTTTATTATCTGATTTTTTCAAATAACTTTTGAAATAATCAAGTTATATCAATGAAATTGGATATATGCGGATTGTTTGACATGCAAAATTCAAATCTGAGCACGGAATTGCTCTCAGCTGTAGGGGTCGCCACTTACACACCTTTTCACTCATTCAGATATTCAGAACTTTTCTGTACGCACTCGTACATTTGTTCAAGATTGACAAGATCATTTTTCCATCATGTTTACATGAAAATGGTATACTTTGTAGAAGTGCCTAGGAGTAACCTTTTTCAAGATATTTGAACTTGAAGTAATCCATGCAATGTGGTTTTAAATGGAAAATTTTGAAAATGAACATATTAGGCTTTGAAAACGGCGTTATCATGCCAATTTTGACATTGGCCTGAATGCTCAATGTTTCTTGACAAAAAAAATATCTAATTTTACATTTTTTCTACAAAAAAATGAGGTTTTTTTGAAAACATTTAAAATTTTTTTTTTGATTTTTTTTATAAGAAACATAAAACATCGAGACACTTATAATTATATCTTGAAAAAGGTCACTCCTATCGACTTTCACAAAGTGTACATATTGACGTAAAAATGACGAAAAAACTTTTTAATTCAAAAAAAATGATCGAGTGCGTACAAGAAAGTTATAACTATTCGAATGAGTGGAAAGATGTGTAAGTGGCGCCCCCTACATGTAAGACTCATATCAAGGCCAGATATGGATTTTGCATGTCAAACAATCCTTACATACGAAATGTCATCAAAATAACTTGATTATTTCAAAAGTAATTTTGAAAAATCAAAAATTAAAATTCAACTTTGGCAACCTGTATCTCTCTTAATATCAACTTTCGGAAGGGACAAGTTGAGGTCTATCGCAATATTTTTGTGTGAGGAATCCACTGTTACCGTATGTCTCATTACTTCTGGTCATCCTGTATATGGAGCGATTTTGACGATTTTTTTTTTAAATGTAGAGAGTGAAAAGGTGTATTTTGGGGCCTACTTTATCATATTTAGAAATAATAAATTTTGCGACGATCCCAAGGTGAGGATTTTCCAACTATTATTTATTTGTTAATAAACAAAATAAAGTATACAGTGATTTAATTGATGCGCAAAATAATAGGAACCAGGTAGTTTTTTTGTTGTACAGCCCAAACGGATCATTTGCGGATATGTTAAACAAATAAAAATGTTTGTTTGGATGTCTAACACCCCTTCAAGTTTGTCGGTATCTTCTCGGGATACCCTGTATACAACTGGATAAATACAGCTGTCACAGGGCGTATAATTTGATGTCTTTCTGATGAGTCGTTAACTTTTACCTTGTTGACACAAAAGTGAAATTTGAATGTTACACATCAAGTCTAAGAGAAAAGGCTCCGCATATTATTCTCCCCTTTTTTCTATGCACAGTCTGTATCTCTTTCCTAAATTTCTCAATGTGTCTGCTATCAAATCGCTCTCATTAATAAATATTCCACATATAATATTTTTGTGTCCATCTCTTGAATAATTTCCGTTCTGCCACCATCAGAAACGCATCAAACTATATATTTTTGAAATTAGAAAAATGAGCTCTTTCTGAATAAGTAATAATATACGGGGGTTTCATTCAAAAAAACGTGTGTTTGCTTCATATGGTTTAAACGCGAACTCCAATTGTTTTTCTGATAAGCAGTATGAACTTATTTGATGATAGCTACAATATTTGTCTCCACACTATTTTTCGTAACTTGAAAGATAACAAAGTTATGAGAGGTTCTAACTTTCTCGTGACCACCCTGTACACCCCTATTCATTGAGGTCCAAGCAAGTTGGATTTCATTTGTCAAAGATGAAGCTAAGACCTCAATAAATGGGGGTGTACGAAGACTTTGGTTTGCTTGCGCATCATTGCCGTTAAGGACCGTTTTGTTTACGATTTTTGGCTCCATGCGATGCTAAATTTAATAATTAATAATTATTAATCAATTGATGTCTGACAATATGATTCCTAATAGTCATGTTGTGGATATTCATGTATGGCTGACTATTATCTCCATTAAAATCCACCCCCTATCCAGGGGCGAGTTCAGAAACGTTACACCCGGTGTGATGGTGATCCAAGTGTCACACACTAACCTGATATGGCAAGTCGTTTTACTTTTTATTCATCTGTGCTTATGGAGTGTCATAAAAATAGTTTTTATGATACTTTTTGAGCAGGGTCGAATAAAAAGTAGAATGGCTTGTCATATCTGAACGGTTAGTGTTTGACACTTGGATCACACTCACACCAGGTGTGACGTTTCGGAACTCGCCACAGTTTATATGGATCAGTGTGTTTGAATCTCTTTAGAGCTGAAAGTGAGACCAACCACTTTTTTATTTTTTCAGAGCAATGTCGACATACTCATAACTACGCCAACAGTTTTGTCTGAACTTATTTCAAATAGAGCTACAAATTTCAAACGTATTTGTCATTTGGTTTTAGAAGATGCAGATATTGTTCTTCAATCTCATGGCGAATTAATAAAGGGCTTTTTGAATTTGGCACAACAGGTAAGATAAGATTAAGATCAAATCGTCAAAACTTCCAAAAGCAATATCTCAATCCTGTTTTTCAATGATTCTAGGTTCTGGATAATAGAAATTGTCTTAAACAAGTCCAATTGATCACATGTGCACAACACTGGACCCCAGAACTGGAACATCTTCTCGAAAGTCTCTACTGTGCTCCGTTCGTTTGTATAGCTGATCACCTGGAAGCTGCAATTTATGGAAAAATGAACTTGAGTGTCAAGTTTTTAAGGAGTGAAATCAAAGATGAATCGTTGATAGGTAGGTGTTAACTTTCATCAACTCTCACAAGTATTATGTCAAGAACGTATTCATAGATGTGATAGCAGACAAATACAAATTTACAAAATGTATTGTGATATGCAATCAAGAAGATATAACAGGAATTCATGATACATTAACTATCAAAGGAATCGACTTCATGTCATTCAATGATACAAGTGAAGAAGACATATTATATTTGGAATCTGTGTGGGAGAAAGTTATTCCTGGGAATTATCCGGGTGAGTGTGTATAATTTGTTTTCAAAGTTCGAAATATGATTGAAACTTCATCTCCTCGAATGATGACTAGTATTATAGCGTGTGCATCAAACGGTTATTGATAACTCATGTTAAAATATATTTCGCGTTGAAAGGTTTCTCAAACAGCAATAGTTAGTAAAAATATAATCAAGTTCTTGACCTTAAGATCATGTATTTCATGGTGACAGATTTCATTTGTTGCGCATTTCACATCGCCAAGCATTTATAGTGCGGAATATACAGTGTGGTCACTTTAGTGTGCAACATGTGGGATCTCTTTTTATAAACTGCACAACTGAAATACAAATATTGCCGAAAGTTGGTGCATGTTCGATAATCATATAAGGTGCACTTAGAATGGTTGCAAGTCAAACAGCATACAGGGTAAGCCAAAAAATATGAAAATTGTACATAAGTAAAGTACACTTATTTTAAAAAATTTGGTGAAATGTTATGGCGGGTTTAGCGAAGGCATAAGCATAACTTATTGATCAAAGCGTTATTTAAGGGCACAAGTCATAACAGTTAAATGTATGAATACAGACTACAGTGTTTACTGAAAACATAAGTCTCACTGACTAAAGCATAAACATAATGCATAAGCGTAAAAGTTCCCAACTTTCAACTTTTATGCACTAAATTATGCATGATCAGGGACTGTCTGATGACATTGACAATCTGCTGGACGGACTGGTTTTTTCATTTTGTTATTTTTGTCATTTACAACGGTGAAATGGTGAAATATTGAGGTGAATTTGAGTGAATTGAGTGAAATTGGTCTAGTGGAGTAATGAGTTTTGAGGAGGAATTTTTTATTAAGAACATTGAACAGTTTCCATGCATTTGGAATCTGGTTATCATGTAGATCATAAAAATAGAATCATGTTGGAGAATGCCTGGACCAAAATATCAACGATTACCGCGGCTACTGGTAAGCGATAATTATGTTTGACAGTTGTTGTGTATTAAATACCACATTCCATAAACACCCTAATCTCTTATGATCTATGCATTAATGAAGTAAATTACGCCTTGATCATTAATATTATGCTTATGCGTTCACTAAACCATACATTAGAGAGAAAAGTTGTTTAGAATTGAAAGTTATGCCTAAATACCAAATCATGGCCTCCTAAAAAAAAATATATATAAATTTTCTAAACATCTAATCATTTCCCAAATATATATAAATATTCACCCTAAAAAGTTTCATACATTATTCAAAAACAAATCAATTACGCTTAACTTGGTTCAAATTTGAACATATTTAGAAAATTTACCTAGATTTTAAATCTTTCAGGGAATCACAAGCTTCATGTTTGCTGCAACGGTATTGAACATAACTCTAAAATATCGCAAACATTTTTTTCACAAGGTAAAACAGTATTAATGATAATATGCTTATTAAAAAATTCGCATATAAAGTGATTTTTGTGATTCCCTAAAAAATTTCAAATTTAGGTACATTTTCTGAATACGCTTAAATTTGAACTGAGTTATGCGAAATTGATTTGTTTTTGAATAATTTATGAAACTGTCTAGGGTGTATATAAAAAAAAATGTTTTTGGAAAATAATTAGATGCTTAAAAAAATATATATTTTTTTTCTTAGGAGGCCATGATTGGTTATTTAGACATAACTTTTAATTCTAAACAACTTTTCTTCATAACATTTTGCCGAATTTTCTGAAATAAGGGTACTTTACTCTATACAATTTTCATATTTTTTGGCCTACCCTGTATGCTGTTTGACTTGCAACCATTCTAAGGGCACCTAATATGATCATCGAACATGCACCTCTCGGCAATATTTGTATTTTGGTTGTGCAGTTAATAAAAAAAAATCCCATATGTTGCACACTCAAGTGACCACACTGTATATGTGGGAAGATGCCCAACGAGGTACAATTTTTCATATTTCATGACTGAGTATCATAGTGTAGCTATTTTATCATCGGAATGAACGACCAAAAGCGCGGCGATAATCCAGGAAACATAATTGCCGGACAGGGAAAATGATCATTTACTCACTTGTATTTCAGTTATGGTTTGCACCGATGATATTTTCAATATAATGGCAATCACCGATGGTAATTTGTTAGTCCATTACTCTTTGCCAAATAATTGGTCACAATTCAAGAAACGATTCAGCTGTGTTTTGGAAAACATAAAATCACCTTTGGATAAGGAAGAGGTAAATGTATATTGGGCTGAAAATGTAATTTTTCTTTTTTTAAAATGTCAGGTGTGATATTTTACAATCAGTATTTCGTTGATGAGATTGATAGACAGTCAATAGTCCCCGGTACAACGTGGTATTTTCGAAGTGATACATATAGTCATGAAACTTTGTGATTTGCTTCCTTATGTCAAGTGTACTAACCCCTGAAAATAGTAACTTTTGGGGTGGCCATGTCTTCGCACACGCAATCTCTTGGTTTTCACAACAATACAATACAATACCGAGCATGATTTTTGAAAAAATCAGACCTTTATGTATGTAATTCCATAACCTCCAGATGTTTAACATATTTAGGTTTCTGTAGCCACCACCAAAAATGACTCATTTTATTGTTTTTGAAAGAATGGTGTACTTGGCCATCAAAATACATATCGCCTCGTAATACCGTCAGGTGATGAAAATTGAGAGGTTGCGTGTGCGAAGCATGGCCACCCAAAGTAACTATTTTCAGGGGTTAGTTCACTTGACATAAGGAAACAATTCACTAAGTTTTACGACTAAATGTATCACTTCGAAAATACTACGCTGTACTAGGGACTACAGTTATTATGGAATAAGGTATTGGGTGTAGGATAGTGCACTGGAAATTGCTGGTGTAACTTATGGCTAGCAGTGGAAAGGAAATTCACCAAACACGTTAGTACATTCAGTGCAGATATTCTAACCTATAAAACATACAAACATTTTACGATCAGATCCACACTGATTTTCCACCTCAAATTTTCTTTTATGATTATTTTTGTTTGGTTTAAGAGAAGCTTTGTTCACAAAATACACGAAATAGGCTCCCCACCGAATTCGTCACTACACTTGCTACACCTTCTCTTGACGTGGTGTAACGAGTGCAGTAATGTGCATCCTACACTGACATGTGGAAGACGCTACACTGTTTGCACTTACCGCGTAACAAACGCCGCAGTGTAGAAAAGTATAAATTCGTGTGCACTAGTGGAGGATAACAAAGACATCTATTATAATATTTTTCAAAATCTAGAGTCGTTGACGTCATCGACTCTCACAATGTGGCAACTCTGTCGAATGGAGTATTATACTATAAGCGTTTTCATGGAGTATGGTATCATGAGACCATTCCAGTTTGGTCTGTCATTACCGTCACTTGCAGCCAATCAGCGAGCTGCAAGTGACGATAATGACAGACCAAACTGGAATGGGCTCATGATACCATACTTCATGAAAACGCTATATTATGTTTGAATTTCAACAAAATTGTTGATTAACTGCATATATTTTTTTAAAGAGTCAATTCATTTTCAAACCTCAAAAACATTTTGGCAACACGATGCAAAGATTCTGCATCCAACTGTACCAGCAACTGCATAACTGGTTACATGTGCCTTCATAACATTGAACTCGATACAAAGAACTGGATCGGCGACGCATAATGGTGCAAAAGGAACCCGAGAGAGATAGATAGATCAATGGACAAAATTGTATAGACAAATCGACACAGACATACTCTATATTATCCATTTTGTCCATTACTTTACATGCGTTAGAAACTGGAAGGGATATCAGAATTATTATTTTATTCTTTCACATTTTTGGACAGAGTTTTTCGTCGCATCGTTCATATCCATGGCCGTTTCAGTTCTTTAGGTCGAGGTCAATGCTTCATAACCTCATCACTTTTCATTCTACAATTCTGATTTTATTCTGTCGAAGCAAATTCAAATGATTCACCCTCAGTCTTATATGAGATGGTGGAACAATACTACGCAGAATATATTTTTCGATTGCTGGGATGCAAAATAAGAAAACACTGAGTTCTTGATTCGTTATCTTGGTTGCATAAGCAAAAAGAATTCATGACAAATTTAGTTTTCTTGATTCGACAGAGTTGTCACTTTGTGAGAGTAAATGAAGTCATTGACTTTAAATTTTTCGAGGGGGCGGAGCAAGTGCCCAAACAAGAAGCCCTATAAAAAATGAATAGGGGGTAGCTGATCAAAAATAAAGGCGATTTTGTGGATAATATAGATCAAATAACGACCGAGGACATTTTTTTTTTGAAAAAGAGTATAATACCTCATTGAGTAAACAAGTCGAGTTATGAATTCTTGTTGCATATGCAACCAACACAACGTCAAATGACATTTATTTGTCAAATCTTTTAAAAAATATAAATGCTCATGATGCTGAAGACCTGGATCCGTATTCCGTGTACCTGTGGAATTCTAGCAACATGTCGCTTTCCCTTCGACCATACACGCTTGCTCCAGACACGCTTGTTTATATTTTTATCTATCGCAAACATGTCCTACCAAGAAAACGGTTCTGGTCGACTGTAGTCTGACCATCACGAAGGCCGCAGAATGGTTGCCTAGTCTTAATGTTTTAAGTAATTGCAAAGGTAAACTTTCAAATGCAATTACTGTTTTTCTGTTCTCAGCAACTCAAAATATAAATCGATGAAGAAATTTAATGTAAGCAAGGGAAATTTTATACACAAACCTTGATTTTTCCTAATCTTAAGTCGAGCAAATTGAGGGTCATGACTTGGCAACGCAGCAGCCAAATCCCTAACATTTTTTTATCCGTTCATAAATCCACTTGTTTGTACGCATTTTCTACGATTGTCAACGAAAGAGAGAGATAGCGATAGGCGCCATAAAAGCTTCGTTCACAACTGATGGTTGGACTCAGTGTCGTTTTTTTTGAGTTCTCAACTGATTTTTGAGTGATTTTTGAGTGTTTAGCTGTCTTTTTCGCAAGTGAGTACTCTGTTGTGACCGATATGGGTAGAAAGTGTCTTGTGTGTGGAAAATCGAAGAAACCTAACCCCAAATTATGTTTCCGGAGGTAAGTCAAATTTTTCCACCAGTGCCGTGGGTACTTTCAAATTCGAGATTAAACTAAAGCCTTCCATCGTATTATGAGTTTCTCAATAATTGGTTTAAAGGCCCTTCAAGCTGATTGAGATAAATTTTCAACAAGCAATACAGTTTGAAGTTGTTGACTTTTTTCCTTAACTATTTCATATTGATAATTTTCAAAAAATAATGGAAAATTTAAAAAATACCTTCATAATTGTGGTATTCAATTATTGTTGTGATATTATACGTCATCATATTCTATACATTTTACAATGTGAGTGTAAAAGAAGTGCTCATTTTGACATGCTGAGTAGACAGACGAAACAAAAATGAACACGCCGCTTTCGTGAAGGTCGCGAAGTAGACCATTTTAAAAATTTAAAGCTATGGGCAAGAGCGTTCCTTTTTGAACGATAGTTAAGAGAACATCCACCGGCTACGCTGGGCAGGAGCGTACCTTTCTACTCGGGCAGGAGCCCGTCCATCACAATATCTTGTTAAATAAAGTGATTGGAATTTGTAGTTTGAGATTTTCAAAGATGCCCTCTTTAAATGGAATAATAATAGCTATTCTGTGCGGGTGTCAACTCTCTTAATTGTTTCAAATGGAACACCCTATATATTATTACATTTTTGGATTCTACTTAAAATTTTAGGAAGATTTGATGTGTCATATGTCCTATACCTATAGGTTTACGAGCTTTTGAAATATTTGAGTTTTCATGTCAAAAATAACGTTTGTAGTCACCAATTTGAATGTGAATCTAACCCATTAGAAAGCCTTCATTATTGGATTCCTTGTTGAAAGGGACCTACCATGGAAGATTTTTTGTAATATTTTGATAACTATCGATACAGGGTGGTCAAAAAATTAGATCAAAGAAACTGACAAACATCATTTTTTTCAAATGGAAACCACCAAATTTCATAATTTCATCTTATGCAGCATTGGAAATAAAAGTTAGCTGGTTAAACATCGTCCATTGCAAAATTTAAAAAAAAATAAAATTTTTTGGAAAGCAGGACAATCTTATGAAAACTCACCTTCATTTCACGTGCTTAATACTATACAATGATAAAATTTCGGTGTTTCCATTTGAAAAAATTGATTTTTTGCAGTTTTCTCGATTTCATTTTTGGTCTTATTTTTTGATCATCCGGTATTAATAGTTCTCAAAATATTGTAAAACAATCTTTTATAGTAGACCCCTTTCAACAAGGAATCCATGCAACACAAATTAAATAATAAAGGTTTTCTTATAGGCAAAATTCACATATAAATTGAAGCCTACAAACGTCATTTTTGAAATAAAAACTCAAATATTTAAAAAACTTGTATACTTAGGTATAAGATAACAAAACATCACACAAACTTGAAAAGCATACATTCTAAAGATTGTACTAATTTCATAAATAATAAATAAATGAAAATCGGAGACGCCACTGAATACCGATCGATGCTGTATCGCAACTACGTTCCCTACTCACTTTCGGAGAGACCCCTCTAGCCGCACTCACCTCTGAGCGGCCCATGGGCTTGGCAACATGTTAACATGCATTTTATGAACGAGATACCGTGTCTAGAGCAAGCGTGTATGGTCGAAGCGCTTTCCCATCATTTTACACAGAGAGCGACGTGTTGCTATGGAACTCCACAGTACACGGAATACGGGTCCTGGTATCATATTGTCCCTGGAACTCAAGAATACGCGGTAGCTGGAAGTGATATATTGCATAGCTAAAGGAAATCTAGATACGAGGTACTGGGTGCTCCTTTTTACAATTTGCCCAAGATAAGGGGGGCCAGTACAGGGATCTCCGTAACCATGAGAGATAGAGAGTCGGATAAATGAGAAGAATGTAGCGACTTTTTGGTGCTCGATAATATGACGCTTTGAAAT
The DNA here is from genome assembly GCA_958502075.1 of Orchestes rusci. Classification (NCBI taxonomy): domain Eukaryota; kingdom Metazoa; phylum Arthropoda; class Insecta; order Coleoptera; family Curculionidae; genus Orchestes; species Orchestes rusci. The sequence goes on from OY293306.1 coordinate 37,840,063, forward strand.
CTAAAAAGTTCCTAGTAGTTCCGGAGAAAAAAAAAACGAATTTTGGAAAAATTGTTATTTTTCTGCTGAGTTAATTACAAATAAAAAGATTTTTGAAAATAAATGACACTTTCTCATAGCCACTTTTTCCCAACTTAATTTTGGCGTTATTAAATTTTAGACCCGACGTTTCGCCTTCGGGCCACCATCATGTACTGGCCCTCCTTATTTTGAGCATGTTGTATTTTAGGCAATGGATACTTTTTCTTATTATTGGTCCTAGATATACAGTGTGACCCATTTGTTTTCGGGTCCCTCTGAAAAAAGTTTATTGATCGACCGATTAAGTTCGAGTTTTTTTTTTAAATTGTAGAGCTTGATAAAATGTATCTTCCCACCAAAAATGACCTCGCCCACATACGAGCAAAATTTTAATAAACCACATAAGCGATTTTTTTATCTCTAATTAAATATTTGAATCTCCTCAAGTTATCGCAGTTTTTAATAATTGAAGGCAATGGATTAAATTCATACTGTCCTCTACACAGTACTGATTTGAGCATTTGAGTGGTGTTACAGCGGAAATTTCCTACCAGTCAATTCTAACCAATCATAGGCTTGCATTTTAACATGTTGCTATGGCAACGACCTAATTTTATCGGAAATCACCCTACTCATAATCACGTGACTGAAAGATTAATAAGTGGAAATCTCCCTGGCTTTGCATCTGGATGTAGCTCCCATATGATTACAGTGTTGCCGTCCCCACTCTCCCTAACAATCCCAACCCAACTGGTGCATGGGAGCTACATCCAGCCTCTACTATTAAATCTTCTCAAATAGTTTTGGCATGAAATTTTCTTGCCGAATCTCCCGCGAGCTCGAATTAAAAATCCGGAAATAATTCGAGCTCTACGGAGATTATAAGTGATAATTCAAAATAAAGTCGTGTTCATGGATGTTTAGAAAAAGTTTAGTCCTATCACAGACATACATAGGTAACAGTTGGTTTCTTATTTTAAAAATGAAGACATGTACATTGTAAACTACTTTTTGTTTCACAGAACATACATTTAAAACATTTAACATAATACCTATTGGTGTATACAGGGTACGCCATAGTAAGTGGCCTATTGGAATATATCGGGAAATGAAGCGATTTGGATTCCGAAAATCCGTAGGGAGAGATTTTCGGAGATGCTCTCCTCAAATGAAATAATAGGGACGTTGCGCGACTTCCGGCTATACCGGAAGTAGGTATCAACTCGCTTGTTTCAAATGGATATTATAACATTTTTGGATTCTACGTAAAATTCTAGGCAGATTAAATGCGTGATGTCCTATACCTAAGTATAAGCGTTTTTGAAATATTTGACTTTTTATGTCAGAAATGACATTGTAGGTTCCTATTTAAATGTAATTTCGTATGCGAAAGCCTTTATTGTTTAATTTATATTGGATTTCTTGTTGAAAGGGACCTACTTTAAAAGATTTTTCACAATATTTTGATAACCATTATAACAGGGTGGCCCAAAAATAAGGTCAAAGATAAGATTAAGAATTTTATCATTTTATCTTATCAAGTATTGAAAATAAAGGTGAGTTTGTATAAGATTGTCCATTTCAAAAATTCTTATTTTTATTTTATTTTTTCAATTTTGGAATGTACAATATTTTATAAACTCACCTTTATTCTCAATGCTCAATAATATAAAATTATAAAAATTGAGGGTTTCCATTTGAAAAAAATTGATTTCTGGCGGTTTTATGGATTTTATTTTTGATCGTATTTTTGGGCCACCCGGTAATGATATTTATCAAAATATAGTGAAACATCTTTCAAACAGTTCCCTTCCAACCAGAAATCCGATACAAATTAAACAATTGAGGCTTATACGAAAAATATACATTTTAATAGGAACCTGCAAACCTCATTTTTAACATAAAAACCCAAATATTTCAAAAACGCTTAAACTTAGGTATAGAACATCATACATCAAATCTGTCTAGAATTTCATGTAGAATCCAAATACGTTATAATATATAGGGTGTTCTATTTGGAAAAAGTGAGTTGACGCCTACTTCCGCTACAACCGGAAGTGTCGCGTAACGTTACTATTAGGTGTGTTTGTTATGCTCCACTAGTGCACACTTTTCTACACTACAACACTCAGTGTGGCTTTGTTTGTGGAATGTTTGTTTGTTTTTTACGATAGAATATCTTCACTAAACTAGTAAAGATATTCTATCCTGAAAAAAAGACAAACATTTCACAAGCAAAGCCACACTAAGTGTTGTAGTGTAGAAAAGTGTGCACTAGTGGAGCATAACAAACACACCTATTATTTCATTTGAAAAGAGTATCTCCGAAAATCTCTCCCTACCAATTTTCAGAATTCCAATCGCTTTATTTCCAGAGATATTCTGATGGGCCACTTACTATGGCGTACCCTGTATATATCACAGTGTAAAATGGATCTCATAGCCCTATTCTGTATTTTCTGGAACTCCTGGATTTTATAATCAGGAAGATTAAATAGTAATGTCGAACAAAGGTCCAGGTGTGGCGCAGCAACACTTTTATACAATAATAATTTTAGCTCATTAGTCAAATGTTTCCCAATTCTGCGTATGAAGCCAACTTTTTTAGAATATTTCCGCATAACATAATCAGCATGGGCATAAAAATGCATATATTAAACCTGACCCCTAAGTACTTAATTTCGCTGGCATACAAGATTTGTTCATCATTTATCCTAACATTCACTTCACTTATATCTATCGCTGAAAGTCGCTTTTTTCCAAATAAACAAAATTTTGATTGGGACGTATTCAAACACAAATTATTATTACACAACCATTTAAAAACTAATTCTAAATCATCATTTAGGTCTTTTTGCATTTTATGTAAATCATCACCGGTAACATAATATCATTGTGTCGTCTGCAAACAATTCCATCTCTGACCAAATCATTCATATAAATAATGAACAATAAGGACCCAAGACGGTACCTTGTGGAACATCATAATTTACAGATACAAAATCAGATATTACATTTTTAAATTTCACTCTCTGCACTCTATTATTTAAATACGATTCGAACCAATCTATCACATTATGTCTTAAACCTATGTTTTTCAGTCTATCAAGCAATATGTTTCTGTCTATCGTTTCAAACGCCCTTCTCAAGTCCAAGAACACTGCTAATACACATTTATTGGAGTCCACAGTTTTTAAAAAGTCATCACAAATCTTCACAATCACAGATTCACACGAATGTCCTTCCCGAAATCCAGACTGATTAGCTGCAAATATATCATTCTGAGTACAATAATCCATAAGTTGCTGTTTCACTGCAAGTTCTAAAACTTTTTCATGTACAGGAACTGTATTCCTCACACTTTCTAGTATTTATTGACACTAAACTTCAGGAACTGGAATCACCCTTGTAAGTTTCCAAGATTCCGGTAAAACTCCTTTTGAAAGCGATGCATTGACAATGTCCAGCATGCGACTACCCACTACGTTAAAAACATCTCTAAAAACTTTGGTTGAAATTCCGCTGTCACCGTCCCCTAAATTTTTCAATGATTTCACTATTTGGTTCAATTCACTCATTGTGACATTTTTGAATTTATCAAATATTGATGCTGATTTTGTCGAGCTGAAAACAAATTTTGTATTTATTACATTTTTGTGTTCATCAATTATCTTGTTAATGCTGTCTACAAAGTATTCATTGAATGAATTTGCGACATTTGCTTCTCCACTGATCAAACTATGTGTCCAAAACTGACTTCTTCTGGCAATGTATGTATGTAGATCTACAATTCAGAAAAGAACTTGCCAAATCGGTCAATTCATAAACTTTTTTCAGAGTGACCCAAAAACAAATGGGGCATACTGTATACAGGTTGTCTCACGGTCGATGAAAAACGGATCCTAGGATCGCCTTGACAATTTTGTCAATCACATAAGCAGTGATGCTCTATCGATCTTGAATATTTTCAGTAATGCGACGTTGCCGCTTCTGTTAGAAAGTAGCAGAATTTTTTATATTTTATAAGACACTTTATTTATTTTTGAATGTTCAAATTCTCCAGAACATTCGGGATATTTTTCGTAGATTATATCTGTCTGTATCGGTTTTCTAGAAATTGATCAATTTCTTTTTTTTCAAGATATAGCTCTTTCAATCTTTTTATATCTCTAGAGAAAAAAAACATGTTTTATCCAAACCTGTAGACAGTAAAACTCCTCACACAGGAATAATATACAAGGTCTTCCTAAATTATTGCTCTCAAAATTTCAAGTTTTTATGAGACAGTGGCAAAAATCAAACTAGAGCTATGATTTGAGGAAAAAGATTTAAAAAAATGATCAATTTCTCTAGTTTTGCCATTTAGCTACTGCTGGCTATCATGCGCGATTTTTTTTAGGTAGATACGTAGATATGTAACAATATTAACGCTGCGTTTCTTCAATGATATGCTACTCTCTAATCAATGTTTATATGTAGGTACTTGATATTTTGTTGAAATTAAAACATAGTATACTAGTACACTATCGTTATTGGGGACCTCATACTTTGAATATTTGATTCCATTGCCGTTGTTCAAAACAAGTTTTTCAATCATAATTGTTAGGTATTGCACAATTTTCATGAAATGTTCACACAGTTCTAATTTTGCAGGCAAAAATAGGTATAAGGAGCTTCATATTCATCGACGAGACATGCGAATCACGAGTGAAAAGGTTTGCTAGTTTCTTCAAAGAGTCAGGATTAGTGAAACATCTTCCAAGTCGAATGAAACAGTATTTTGATGTGAGTAGATAGCCCAGTACTAATGCACCCTACAAGGGAAAATCATTCAATGATGTCCATGAAATACTTCACCACGGTCTAGTGCTGCTGTTTTTTTTCCTCGTGCAAAGACTTAAGAAACCAATATTCTGTCTGTGTTGTGTATTTTTGGTTGTCAAGATTTGTTTCGAAGAAATTCGCCATATGGTGGTTACATTATTGTAACATTCTGATATCTATACTTTTTCAATAATCACAATCTAAAGTATCTCTGAAATCAACATTTGTACTGACAGAATAACCGCAATGGCTTGTTATTGTATTGTTCATGGCCTAACAATGCGAAAAACGGCTTCGCTGATTGAATAAATGAGATTCTGTTATTTTTTTATTTATTAACTCGATGTTTTATTAACCGAATGAATCTATTTTAGGAAATTCTCATCAAAGAAGAGAACAATAAAATCGCACACAAAACCGAACTTTGCAAATTTATCAAACGTTTTGGCAAATGCCATGTACAAACTTGTTCGAGTAGACATGTCGTGGATGAACACCTTGACCAATCTGTTATACTTCCCAAAAATGGATCGATTCGTTTCAAAATTTTACTTATGACTGATGCAGGTACATGCAGCATACAACTTTTGGAGCACTACAACTTGAATGGTGAACAAGTAGAAACTTTTGAAGACATGACTATACAGATTCAAGAGATTCTAAAAAAGAATGTGGTCTATCATGCAATAAAAACTGTTGATATTGGTCAAATCTATCTGCATCAGGACCAGGACAATGTTTTTAATCGGTGTAGAGTAATTGTTATTGAAGACCCCAAAGATCTGCTGTTCTATATAGATAGGGGAATTTACGTCAGGTGCAGTTGGAGAAATTTATATGAAATGCCTGATGAGTTGAAGGAGATATTACCGCAGTGTAAGTACGATTGATAAGGTAAAGCAAATAGACATTGATTCTGGCACGACTTCTGGTTAGATTTATTAGAACTTTCAAGGTTCTTGAAAATCAAGAGTGAGAGTGACTTTGCGGCCTTGTTTGACAGCTCACACACTATGCAACTGGTTGAATGACAAGTTGTTCAACATATTGAATAGTCAGTCTTCGCAACCAGTTGAATGGTATTTTGACCACACACCATCCAGTTCAGTTGAACGACCGTTTCATAAATCCTACATCAATTGAATATAAACCCGAAGTAATCAACTAACTAGTCGAGGCGAGCACACACACTATACAATCTGTCGTATTTGAGGCGGTTGAAGTCAAGTTGAACAACAGGTTTTATGACCTCGTCAAAAACGAGAAACGACAAACGACAACCCCTCACACTATACGATTATCTATTCAACCGTCGAATCAACCTGAGTTTTTCAACTTGTTGATCAACTGCCTTGAGCTGGCCATTCACGGTCCGTATACGTTGACGTCTTTACAGGCGTTATAGCGATACTCTGCCCTTTGATAGAGGCTTCTTCCATGCTACTGGTTTTTGTAGATGGGAATTCAAAGACTCCACCAAATGCACTCATTGACGCCGGCAGACATTTTTCTCAATTGCTTTATGGATATGTTATGGTTCTTTGAGAACAATGGGCGATATTACTCTCGTGGTTTTCAAAGGTTATGTGATCATGTGTACAGGGTGTTTCCGTATATTTCGTCTGCAGACTAACTCGCTTATTATGAAAGATAGGGACTTTAAATACAAAGTTGGTAGGTATTAACATGAACCGCTAGAAAAAAATATTTTTTTTGTATACCGGGTGCAAGAGAAAAGTGTGGCAGACACAAAATGCATTTTTTTAATGGAACACCCCATATATTATTTTATAATCAAATAGACATTATTTTTCTGATCTCAAAAATATACAACATGTAGGTATTTCTTCCAGCCGTTTTCAAAATATTTGAACTTTAAAGTTGGTTTTTTGGTATTGCCAAATTGTAATATCTATGACTACAATAATTGTTTTAACATTATTTATTAATTTTTATCCTTCCAATAATCTGAAACAACGAATAAAACAAGTGAATACATCATATTATTAATAAATTGATATACCATAAAACCAACTTTGAAACTCAAATATTTTGAAAACGGCTGGAAGGAATGCCCACATGCTGTATATTTTCGAGATCAGAAAAATAATTTGTTAGATTATATAGATTATAAAATAATATATAGAGTGTTTCATTTAAAAAAATGCAAGTTATGTCTGTCACTTTTCTCGTGCACCCGGTATACAATTTTTTTTTTTCGGGCGGTTCATGTTAATACCTACCAACTTTGTATTTATCCCTATCTATCTTGCATAATAATCGAGTTAGTCTGCAGACGAAATATACGGAAACACCCTGTACAGTGCTTTCAATTCAATTTGTCACACTTTAAAAAGGCTGTAAAATATTTTTTCTACAGTCGTGCGGAAAAATCAATTTTCCGAACCAATATCTACAGTGTGTCCAGAATAAAATGATGTACGTGGGGATATCGGAAACTACAGGAGATACAGTATCGGTTAAATGGAAGAAAAGTTGCGTATTTGCGTGCCCAAGAATAATCTCACTTTGGTTTGTTTTGATTCGATACCGTAATGGAGATACAGGGTGAAAAAGAAAAATGGCCATTTTTTAAATAGCACAATATTTCGGTTATTATAAAAGATGAGGTATTGAAAATTTCTGGATCTGGGTAAGAAGATACGGTGATTTTGAAAATTGTGTCGAAAAAATTGTAGGCCCACTATGTTGCTTCCGGCCGAAGTCAACTTTTGTTTTTCTTATGGGCGCCATATTGAATTTTTCCATTTTCAAAATCCGCATTGAAAATGATTTTCAAAAATATGACTTTCATAAAAAAAAACAGACTTGACTTTGGCTGGACGCAACATAGTGGGCCTAAAATTTTTTTGACGTCGTTTTTAGAATTGTCGTATCCTCTTAACCATATCCTGAAAATTTGAAAGTTCTAGCATTTATAATAAGCAAAATTGTGTGGTTTTTCAAAATTTGCCTTTTCCCTTTTCACCCTGTATCCACATTACGGTATCGATTTAAAATAAAACAAAGGTGGAATATTTTTGGGCATACAAATACGCTGCTTTTCTTCCATTTACGCAACGTCGTATCTTTTAAAGTCTCCAATATCCCCATATAGTGCCATAAACATCATTTTATTCTGGACACACTGTATAGTATGTTTTTCCGCACTAGTGCGTAAAAATTTTTCTGCACGCAATCCGCAAACCTCAGTTTTCGGCACGCATACTTCAATAGCATAGCACATAAACAAAAAGCTGCTTGAAGCCCTGATCCGAGTGTGTTCTATTGGCTTGGCAACGTGTAAATCAACTATCTGACATTCCGACATTATTATTATTATTGATTTGTTTTTTGGACTTTGCATTTATTTCCGTATGTCTGTAGAAAAACTATTGTACCTAACACTTGCCGAAAATCTTTTTTCTGCACTCGAATAAACAGACTCGTACCAAAAAATTTATTTTACACACTTGTTAGGTAAATATCTATTTTCTACAGCCGTGCGGAAAAATCAATTTTCCGAACCAATATCCCTGCCGAAAATAAGTTTTTTAATTCATTAAAAAAAAAACAGAAATTCTTCTACATCTTATTAAATATTCATAACAAGAACTAAAGTCACTATAGGGAACAAAATCAAACACGCTCGTAAATTACAATTTTGATCAGATTTATATCAAACTACTCTAAACTATTGAATAGGAAGAACATGTCATTGTGTGCTATATTTTCGTAATAAAAGAAGATGCCTTTCTAAATATGCTATACAGGGTGTTTCAAAACTGAGTACGAAGATTTCAAGGGCATATTCACCAGCTCAAAATGAAGTTTTTTTTCTCATATTAACATATGTCCTAACTTTCTTCGTTTTCGTGATACAGGGTGTCAAAGTTTCCAGAAAAAAACATTGATTACTCAAAAACCTTTCAGCTGATCTTGACACCTTTTGGCACGATTATTTGCCGTCATTAGGATAATCTTTTTGTGTGATCAAAACACCATTTTTCATTCCAGTATGTATAAGCTGCTATCAAATAGTTTTTGTACCCTTTACAACTGGTTGAATGAAATCTGCTAATAGTAACTTTATTAGGCTTTGAAACTTCCTTGGCCAACCTTATCCCACCCTACGACGACAAGTTTTTTTGTCGAAATGCTACAAAGAGAGCCCAATTCCTCATTGATTCTAAATGCTCCAATAAAGTCATGAATGGAAATATTGTACTGCAACTTGGTGATAATCTATGGATTGATAATGTTTATGAAATCAGAGAGACCAACGACCCCACAATACCCAATATTGGCTTCCAGTTATGCAGGCAGCTGGTGAGTATTTTTTTTGCTATTGATACTTTTGTGATGCCACCTTTTGTTATTAGGTGAAAGAAAATCTTGCCATTAGGGATACCAAACCTTTGTCAAGGCTTTATGACTTGTGTAAATCAGCCGGAATCAGTCTTCCTGAGTATACAATTTCTAAACCAAAAGTCATGAAAGTTGAACAAATCAAGCCATCGTGGGCATTCATGGACGAAGATGATATTCATGAAGTTACATTCACTTATGCAGTCAGTCCATCAGAGTTTTATGTTCGTCAGAACAAATTTTCAAAACAGTGAGTAAAATATACGCTTATAGTCATATCACCGTTCCCGTCTCTAATCAAAAGTTGGGGTTGCTATTAAAAAAAAATGTCAAATTAAAAATAAAAAAATAAAAATGAGTTTACTTAATTTTTTTTTCAATTTCCATTTATTTTCTGTATTTTTTTTCAATTTTAACTTAATTCTAGTATAGGCAATCAATCTGGAAGTGTCGAAAATTTTTCAATATCAAAAATACCAACAACTGGTGTCTCGCCGTGTTATTTTAGTGTATTATTGCATTAGCCTGTAAAACAAAAACCTATTTTTCTCGAAAACGGTTAGTTTTATCGGAACAAAAGAAGAGCACCTTTTCTGATTTGAAAAAGTAGTTTTCAGCTCTGTGAAATGACACCTGTCTAAAATTGAGCCCGAAAGGTTTGGGGGCCAGTCCGTTCCTAGTTCCCCCTGCAATTTCATAAATTGATTTTACTATGGTTTTATGAGTTTATGGCCTACGCAACATACTAAAATTTAGTTAGATCTAAGAAATTACATCGATGGGTACCCATTCAGGGCTCTAATTCTCCGTTAGGAGACACTTTAGAGAAAAAGTTTTATGACAAACTGAGGTTACTTTGACCTCCCCTATGCACTTCCGAAATTATGCCGTATACTTACCGGACACCCTTTATATTCCACACAAATCAGCTTTGATTTGATATAGTGCAATTATCCCATTAATCTCTACTTCCAATTTCAGACTAAAGGAACTCGAACAATACATTCAGAAAACGTGCCACTATGCTCTCTATCCACCAGCTGGAAATATCGAAGTTAACAATTATTATCTGGTGAAAGATAAGGCAACTGGGGACTACTGTAGAGCCATTGTATTGAGTATTTATGATGAGGAAGCAGAGGTGATGTGCGTTGATTATGGGGATGTAGTCTTCGAACAACTATCGAAATTGAAACACATAACTAATGAAATGATTGAGAGGTTGCCGTTCCAAGGTATCCAATGCTCGTTATTCGGTATTGGTCCAGTGGGAAGTGATTGGGAGGATTCTGTAACTGATGTATTGTACAAGATGGTTTATGTAGATGGTAAGTTAGTGCTGCTATTAATCGAACTATTGTGAAACTGCCTTCTCTAGAATAAGCAAGACAAGATGATCGGGTTTTTAAGTTGTTTACTTTTCAGGTACTAACCAATTCAAACCACTTTTCACGAAAATAATATCGAAACAATCTAACCAAATCATCCCGAGGCAATATTCATATTCGCTTATGCTGAAGGAAGGCTTTAATAACCGTTTACTTAATGCGTTAATGTTGGATTGTGGATTTGCTATTCTCAAAGACGCTGAGAAACTTCAAGATTTTGAATTGCCCAAAATGACACAGGAGGAATACGACGAAGACATTGAAGAAATATCAAGATCTGATCTTGAAGAGCAGTCGGCAGATGGCGGATTTTATGATGAAATACTGGGTAATATTAATTTTATGTTCATAACCAATGATGACAACTAGATATAGCGCAACGTCTCTTTGTGTGTCACATGATTTTACATTGAGGGATAAGAGCAATTCTTGTGAGTTTGCTAAACTACAAATTTAATAAGTTATATTTTGACCTCCTGAACTGAAATGCTCATCTATCACTTATACTCACTCAGTATATCATCGAAATAAAAATTAATTATCAGGATTTTGGAGTTTGATATTTATTATATCGAGTCCATTTTTCTGCCTTGTGAATTGAAGGCATCATTAGATTCAGTCCGTAATGGTTCACATTTTTGAAAAATCTGAAATTCTTTAAAAATCACACAACTACTTATCCAAATCGTAATAATCAAACATGAATCCACTTTTCAGAGAAGGGGCCGGGCGACATAGATCCAGATGCTTTTGATATTGAAATTATTGAGCTGGTAGAGTTTCTTAACCAAATGAACATCCCAACAAGAAAACTAGATGTAAATGAGGAAAAACCTATCGATAATTCTTTGCCTGCAATAAAAGCTGCTCCACCAGTTGATTTTCTCACACCAGAAGTTCACTGGTCACAAACAGACAAACATGTAAAATTGAATATCAATATTTGTGACGTGGTCACATGTAAGATGGTGGTTACGTTAAATAGGACCTTCAAATTCAAGTGAGTGTATTTGCTTATTTTATATGGATTTTACCACATCAATGCGTAAAATGGATACCGTAAGTCTACAGGTTTAATTTGAAAAACTCGAATATACTACACCTTTCACAACAGTATTTTTGTCAATTTTGTCAAGTGTGTTTCAAAATAATCATTCATTCATTCCAGAAACTAATATTTTTTTTATTTTCCAATTTGTTACTTTCATTTCACAAAGCATTATTTGTATTTCCAAGTAATCGATTTTATTTTGAATATGTTATTTTAATTTCCAAATATATCATTTGTATTTCAAATTATTCAAATGAATTTCAATTGAAACTTCCTAAATAGTCAGATGTATTTCAAAACGCAGCATTGTTTTTAGATCAGAAAAAGGTGGGGAAATCCATTTTTCTCACATAGTTTAAAGTGTTGTGCAACGGCGGCTCGTGATAATATACACGGTGAGTTTTTTTTGTCTAGCACAGGGATTTTGGAAACTATAGCAAACACGAGAGTATTTGCAGTCTTCCAAGCTCTACTCAAAACCATAGAGTTTGAAAAGAAATCGACAGCTGTCAAAAGATATTTAAAAAAACTGATTTTCAGCGGTTTTTTAAAACCCCTCTAGCTCCGCGAATATTGCAGGGAATGTTAAATACAAGAGTATTGAGAAATTCTACTCTAAGTACAATGACATTAAAACATTTCCCGTCACACCTGTCATTTTTGACATGTGACATAAACTTATCTTTTTTTAATGAAAATCATATTAAATTTCACATTATTTGATCGACAATTTTATCAGGATTACAACGATATATCAAATGATAGGGTTATTTTCAAAAATCAAGGTTCTATGGGCTTTGCGGGAAAACAAATGACGATTGAGATATCTCACAATCCCCATTTTATTCGTCTTAAAAAAGTGTCACACTTTGATAGCCGTCAAATTAGCCGTTTCGGATCTATCGGCGAAAAACGAGATCCGCCATTTTCGGTTTTTGTCCGATATTTCCAAAACCAATTGACCGATCGTAATTCTGAGCCGAGATCCCTGTATAGAGAAACGAATCTGGGACACACTGTATATTCAAATATTATTTTTGCGCAAACCCTTGAAAATATCACGAGCCGCCGTGTTAAATGAAATAATCTTTTCTAATCAACAAATGTGATTATAACTTAGGTACTTTATATTTTTCGTGATTATTGACCTTTCAAACAAAACAAAGTTTTTGAAATACATTTCACTAATTCGAAATAACCTTCATGCGTTTTGAAATGAATTTGGTTTTTTCTAAAAACATTTGATGTATTTTTAAATAAATTGTATAAAGATTGAAATTAAATTTATGCTTTTTGATGTTTAGTTGATGATTTTGGAATCCATTTGATGTTTTTTAAATTATTCAAAGTTGTTATTTTGAAATGAATACATTATTAAATACTTTTTGAAATCAACCTAATCTATTTTGAACTAGAAGTGAAAATGGTGTAGAGCATTATGAAAATCAGCTTTATCACTCCAAATATTATAACAGCCGTTAAATTCAAGGTTAAATGAGAGAACCCAACGAGAAGCGACAAAAACCTGTTTTCCCCATTGCTTCAATGAGAACGCATGTATTTGGACTTGAGATTAAAATCTGACAGCGTCCTACTTCTCAGATGACGTTACTTTGACGTAACGTTTAGTTATAGTCCGGGCCGCGTAAAGACGAAACGTACCATTGCACAACACAGTAACGCGTTCAGTCGTGGTACGCTTTGGCTAGAAATTAACGGATATTTTTGCCCGACAAAACGTACCTCGCTGCAACGCCTCTCACGCTCTCTATGTACGTACAACCACATAATGTGCGTACAACATATAATGTGCAATACATTTTTATGAACCATCATGCCAATACAGAACATACATACAGAACAGAAAATGTCTTTTTTTCTTTTAGAAGATTGTTAAAGACCTAGTGTGTATAATAAATTATTTAAGAAACATTCAAAATAAATTGATTTAGGTTACTGTAAGGTGTTTTCTCCATTCCTTTTGAAGAGAATTTTTCACAGAAGATTTTTATTGCTTTGACCTCTAGCTGATCTAGTTTTCAATTTTCCACTATTCGTTACTTTACAGGGTGATTCACGAAGGTGATCTATTAAAATTATTTCAAAAAGGCCTTTCCTGACCTGGTGAATTTTGGTATGAATCGATATAGAAGTGTAATGCAACTTTTAATAATTTTTTGTGATTCCGGCGTTGCCGGATCCAATACTTTTTCTAGTAAGCTTTTTCTTTCAAATTAAACAACCTCTATACAGGGTTATTCACGTTATTCGACACGAAACATTGTGGCCGAAGTTCCTAAATTCAACCGTTATTGAGATATCGCGTTTTAAAAATGGCATTTTTGCAACTTTGACATGCTATAAAATTCAAACTATTCAAGTTAGAGGAAAATGGTTTGCACTTTCCTATCTTAACTTTTCAAGAGCTCTTCTGTCATTTGGATAGAAGGTACCGTCATTTGTCAACTTTTTTCGGCACATTTTGACATTTTTTCACAAGAATGAAGTTAATCTCCTTGAATAGCTTTTGAAAAGTCAAGACAGGAATGTGCAATCCATTTTTCTCTAACTTGAATAGTTTGAGTTTTATAGCATGTCAAAGTTGCAAAAATGCGATTTTTAAAACGCGATATCTCGATAACGGTTGAATTTAGGAACATTAGTTGTATCACAATTTTTGTTCCAAATTGAAGAAAGAATTGAAATATCAATTAATATACAGGGGGTTCCATTTAAAAAAATACAATTTTGATGCGTTTCGTGTTTTGAAGACACCCTGTATAACATGAAAATATTTTTAAAATGTAGCCTCAAAGGGTCCCTATCCATCCAGAAAAAAAAACTTTTTCAAAATCATATACTTCGGCCATAATGTTTCGTGTCGAATAACGTGAATAACCCTGTATATTATTTGATTTTTGAATTCTGTATGAAATTCTGAATAACTTTTATGGAATATGTTATACAGGGTGTCCCTGCGAGAAAGTCGCACCCCTATTTCTGACTCTCCTGGTATATTTAGTGAAAAACGCTCGGACGCGTCAATTTTGATTATAACCGTACAATACAGAGTGATCCAAAGATAAGATATTTCGTTACTCTTTAGACTTTTGAGTGGAGCCTCCCATTTTTTATTTCAGATCTAGATTTCTTTTTGAAAATTAAGTTTAGTTCATCGAATGATATCTATGACCATCTTTGACCGTCTTGAATAAGATATTTTCATTTAAAGAAAAAAATGACAATAATTTGACGCTTTGTATCTTAGAGACTATAAGACGTAAAACAATAAAATTTTGGGAGTACCTACCCATAAGAAATGCTGGTTATTCGAATAATCTTGATCATTTTTCACAATAACCTACAGGGTCTGGAATTTACCCTTTCCACATTTCATTTCAAAAATGACGATCGATTTTTTCCAAATATTTCAGAAATTCTACAGAGTGCGCCAAAAAACTTTCAAATATTCTTAAAAGAAATGGACTGAATTTAATTTTTTTGGTTATTGGAATACCTACTTCTTGTAACCGATCAACGAGCAGATCACTTACGTGAATCACACTGTATAGGAAATATTACGGCGGTATTGGGGTACTAACACGAAAAAAAACTATTTATTCCATTGAACAGAACTTTTAATTAAAAAAAATGATTTTGCATTAATAGGTAGGGATTTTGATTTGTGTTCTGTGTTAAAAAGACAAAGCTCGCCCCCATAGCGAGCTCTCCCTTTTCTCATTCATTTTACCGTACTGTTATTAATTTGAAGTTGAGTTTCAATATGGGTGTTCCTTGGATCAAAACAAAAAAAAAACAGTTGCTTCAGACCATCTGAAAAAACCGCATCATAATTTTCTACTCGGTGTTAGAGTTTAGAAATTATTGAATTGTTTTCTAATAATGTTATGAGGTGTCTTCTGGAATTATTGTTGGGTAAAATGATTTGGAAGAAAATCAAATAAAAAAACATTGAAAACTCTTTTTCCAACATACAGTGTGACCCATTTGTTTTGGGAAAACCCTGATAAAAAGTTTATTTCTTAACCGATTTGGTTCGTTTTTTTTTTTGGATTGTAGAGCTCGAAAAATTGTATATTCTTGGCAAAAAGTGACCTTCGCCATTTTGACTTCAAGGCCTACTATGTTAGTTTTTAAGAGCAAAATTACAGGAAACCATATTAGCGATTTTTTTAGAAAAAATCCGTGTGTCCCACTGGATTCAGCATCCTTTAAAACGGGTCTATACAAATTTTCAACCGAAAATATCAAGTTGAAAAAACACTTTAACAATCTTTGATTCTATCAAAACAAATAAAAATGACATAAAACTAAAAATTTGTAACTTCTACCAAACCACCATCAACTTCAATGCATTTATCATTTCTTTTGAATAGCGCCATTAGAAAATGGGACAGAACTTTCTCATAATAATTATTCAACAAAACCTTAGGATAATCCAGCCAAAAATGGCCCATTTTTTGATAAATCATAAAAAATGGATGGCTGATTCTTGTCTGAAAGTTACACACATTTTTTTTTTTTTTTTGATCGTGCCAAATGTGACTGTGACAACTGATGCAGGATCAATGAAAAATATCAACGTATTTAAAAAAAACTTTAAAAAGGTGTTATACTCTAGCTTATATGAAGCGTTCAAAAATAAAGGTAATTATCAAAAACTTATGTTATATTAGTAGAATAAGAGCCAAGAAATGACGTGCATGTTTTAAACTATCATGAAGAATTTTTTCAAATACCAGTACATTTGATCACACGTCCGTTAATTCTTGTCACTCTTGTCCTACTTATACAGAAGCTATTCAAAAATAGAGTTTTTGAACAGGTCTTGTATAATAGGCTAGAGTATCACAACTACTTGGATGTGTACGTGTACTCGTACTTGTTGCGAAATCTTTGCTAGAATTTTGAAAATAAAAAATCCTGTACAACCTGTACCTGTGAAATTTCACTTGAAAATTACCGCTAATGTGTTTTTGGATAAGCCAAAATCAGAAATGCTATCTGTTTATGAATTCAAGAAATGTCTATTAACTTTTCACGTTATTGAAGGCCTATTATTCGTAGGAAGCCATGAAAAATTGAAATCAAAAAAATTACTACTTTACCGATTTCATTCGAAATCGATTAGAATTTGATGCGGTTTTGCCCCTGGATTTTTTTTTGTAAAACCAATATCAACTGAGATACGCATCTATTCAGTAAAATGGAAACCCTTTTTACCACCCTCTAATAATAATTACACATTTTATCTGGTACGCCTACAAAGAAATCGAAAGGGCCTGTTGCAGCGAGGTACGTTTTGTCGGGCAAAAATAACCGTGAATTTCTAGCCAAAGCGTACCACGACTGAACGCGTTCCTGTGTTGTATAGTGCTACGTTTCGTCTTTACGCGTCCGGGCCCAGAAAACAAATAGTGAGATATTCTCAATTTTGATTTTAGATTCTGTTTTACAAGAATTTGACGTAGCCAAATAGTAAAAAAATCACCGGATATGTTTTTTCATACTATAGGTACTAAAAACATTCAAAAATAATAACAATGTCATGTGACAGCTTTGACTATATACCCCTAGACCGGGCATATACTTGTAATATACTTGACGCCAACAACAACATTAGTGAGTAGACGTACGTAGAGCTTAGCTTGATTTGTATAATCATAAGCCCAGTTTACACCGACAACTCGTTTAGTTCGGTCCGATAGGACCAAGTGGGTTGGGATAGTGCGGTAGGATCAATGCTTGCTTCTCGCCCGTTTACACCGTCTTGCAACGCGTGAACTAAATGATCACGCGTCAAATGTCACAAACAAGTCGAAATTATTTATAAAAACAGTTCGTGATCAAACAACACATATGTACGCTCAGATTGCATTGAGAAACCCAGAACCAACACAATTCACAAAAATAACAATCAACATAACCTCATAATTTTGATCCAGATCGAACCAAGTTTAGTTCGGTACACCAGCTGGCGAGTACCGAACCAAGAGCGGACCAGCTTAGTCCGCAACTGTTTACACCATTCGAAACAAATATTTGGTTCTGATATAGTTCGAATTTAGTACTTGGTCCGCGGACCAAGTTGTCGGTGTAAACTAGGCTATAGTACGAGAGCGTTGCCAAATTGTCGAGATTGGCTTATCATTGTGTCTCGAAATAATTAAGATAAAAGTTTTAAAGAGGTTTATTGAAATTTGTCCACATAGTTCTTATTGTTAACAAGAAAATTAATATTTGCACAAGTTGTGTTTTCTTCCTTATATGCTTCTTGAACAAATAAAAAATTTAATATACAATTTTCTTAATTGACGCAATCAATTTATAATTTTAATAATGTAGAATGTAGCTATGTTCTTTTTTTGTTTGTCCATACAGAAAACCGTCATTATATCAATTTATCAGAGTTTCCAAATATCCTACGATTTTTGAAGATTAATCATAATCTAAACACGGCAACCTAGCTTTTTCGACAAAACCAGAAAGTATCGATCAAACAGCTTTGCTCATTCATAAACAAGTTCGTGGAAGGCGGGACTTCTGGTTTACAGTTCATAGTTGCCAACAATATTAACGCAGATTTTGGTGAAATGCACGTATTCAAATACAAATGCGATACTGCCAACAATAGCTCAAAAACCACACTCTTTCTTTGTCGTTCTCATTGCACGAAGGGCGTAAACAAACAACGATCTATGAATGAGTTTCCTGGTCTAGTAGTATATAGTCAGAGTGTGACAGAGATTATTTTAGCACATCGTCTGTCACATGACTTAACATCCTTAGATGTCACTGTCAATTCATGTGTGGACATCTCGAAGCTGCTGACGAAGCCTATGACATTTTTTGGCGGGAAAAGTTTCGTCGCTTCTCATTACTATTTTTGCTCGGGTTAAATTACAAGCCGTTTTAATAACTGGAACGCGGTCACACGCTTTTTATACTGAGAAATTGATTGGTTGACATTTTTGACAACACAGCTTGTTGGAGGATAAGCCAAGAATAAAGTATAGGCACCTAGGATACATTTTATATAAAAAACTACAACGCTGATACTTGGGATGTACAGTTCATTTTTTTATTTCAAGTCACAGTGACAGATCAAAATTGGAGGTTGAAGGTTGTGGCAAAAAAAAATTAAATCACAATAAGTGCTCGCTAATTGAAATAAAAAGATAAAATATTTGAAAATATACTTAATTTTCTCGATTAAAGAAGGATTTTGATCATCAATTCCAAAATTAACATCACTCTTTTCTCGAACGTTTTTTTTTGTCAAATCAAATACATTTTGAACATAGCAAAACAAAACGAATCACAGTTCAATTTATGGCTATCGAAATAAAACATGTTTGGCAACCTTGAACCTACAATTTTGATCTGTCACTGTAACTTTAAATAGGCCATTTCAGAAACCTGTTAACATAACGTCAAAATTGACGGCTAATACCGTAAACAATACATATATTACAAAAAAATCATTTAAATTGTTATCAAGACATAAAAAAAGGGCTAATAATGTGAATATAACTTTCTTTAGCTCTGATAATAAATATGGTCTGCATCTTTGCAACTTCCACACAGACTTGAATTTTTAAAAGCATCATTCAAACTCAAACTTTTATAAGCTTTTAACTGCCTATGCAGTATAATAACTTGTGGTAAGCACCAAATAACTAATTATGTCCATGTAAGTTATTTTTGGAAAGCCCTATGAGGGATTGCATTAAAGTCTGGATCAATTTAACTAAAAGGGTGTATGGTGTATTAAATCAACATTCCTGGGCTTCTAGCTTCTAAGTTGGCGAGATAATCACTCATTTCACAGCTTTTCAGGATCAGAATCACAACAAAACCATATTATTGCATGCTTGGCAATCCGAAAAATTTCTCAGAAAGTGAAGGAAAAAAGTGACAATTAGAGGTTAATGTTTGTTTACGGTACAATCAGCTGACTTTCAGGTTATGTTCTGAAATGGCCTATAAACGGCCATCGCGTTCCCCTGCTTCCTGTGTTTCTATAATATGCTAGTCACAATATTTAACGCAAAAGGTGTAGGCATTATGTGTCTGTTTTTCTTGTTACTACAAGACTATGGCGGCTTTCACATCAAAGTAGCATGCGACGAGTAAACATGCTACTTACGTTCAATTGTAAGTGAATGTTCACAACCAGTCGCACGTGTCGTGATAATGAAAAGAGTCCCGTTTTAGTGAACTAGTTGAATCGATTGTTCACTTTTATTTGTAATAATTAGTTATGTTCGCCAGTCGCTCACGAAACATTTCAGAAATAATGTGCATGCACAGTTAATAAAATATCACGATATTCAATCATCTGCAAATGCCAATTAGTCCTGGAATGGTTCGTTACCGACACGCCAACACACAGCTATTATCATTTGAATTCACTTGATAGGTACTTACTTTTGAAGAACAACAATTTTGTTACTGTAGAAGCTACTTCTTCATCTGAGTTTTTTTTGCAGCCCAATAGTTGGCAACATTGCAATTATTTAAAATAATTTCTTATGGTTGGTAATCCTATTCCATTTGAACTTCTGATTGTACTACTGTAATATCACTGTATCTCTTGATAATTCATCGAATCATTCTGAATGTTTGCAGCACTGAGGTGAACCACCGAAGGTATCACTTGAACCTGCTTCTATTTGCCAAAGTACTTTCAACTTGCCAGTACTCCATCGCGGGTTCTCAAGTACGAGTAATCTTGGAAAAACAAGAGCCAGCTGAATGGCCCAGACTCTTAAACACGACGGAACGAATGCGGAATATCAAATTTGATGTGATATCATTAAAATACGACGACGATGAAAAGAGACAAATATTGAAGTTAGATATTTCCGATGACGAGAGTTCCAGTGATGATGAGGATTATAAGTATTTTGTCTGTTCCGACTTGGATTCGGACTATGATTATGATATCCCTGAGGATACTTACTAGTTTTTTAAATGTTTTTTCTTTTAAATGAAGTCGACATTTATATGACTCAAAATCTATCTTTGTGTAACTGAATCGGCGATATACAGGGAAAAAGCTTCCGTACATGTTAAAGCCTGTTCTTTGCATCATTTTAATATACAATAGAAAGAATTGGTATATTGAGAATAAAGTGGGTTTTTCTTGAATGGGCTTTCACACCTAAGTAGCATGTGGGGTGCGACTTGCTTCTAGAAATAGAAAGCATGCCACTTATTTTAAATAGGTACTATAAGAATATATTTGGGATTTTACACCGGAGTGGCTACGCATGGTTGTATAAGTTTTCAAGTAAGTAACATGCTTCCTGTTTTCAGGCAGCAAGTCGCACGTCGATCAATGCCAAGTTGTAATGTAACTTGCACTTGCAAAAGAAATTATTTGACAATGTTTGTACAGTGTTTTGAATCATTATCCTGTTGAAATTTCCAGGTTACTGGTAGCATATTATGACTCTTGAGAATGTCTAAATATTGGTTCCAACCACATGCGAAAAAGAACCCCATATCATGACCAGTCTTGAGGTTGGTGTAGTATGCTTTGGTCTGATTCTTTGATGTGCTGGTCGTCCTTCATATTGCCATCGGAACCAGACATTGAATTTACTTTCATCGACCGAAAGAATATTTTTTCATTGGTTATAAGTCCAAGATAAATTCTTCCTAGATAGATTGTGAAATTGAAGGGGTTTGTCTTCTTTATGTCTGATGCAATAAAAGATGGATTTTTTTTGAGAACTTCGTCTAATTATTTTGTAATTTGACGAAGTGGTTTTTCTGGGTTTTCCCGACTTAGGCTGGACACACGATCTTTATACAGTCTGATCTAGATGCTCTGTAGTTTTGTGGCGCATCCATGATTTACCAGATTTTTTCTATATTACCTGAAAAAAAGCTTATTAGTAAACAATAAAACCTATCAATATCCACTGACACCGGAAGCAGATTCGCTTCCGAAACGTTTGATATTGATAGGTTTTATTGTTTACTTATAAGCCAGGTAATATAGAAGATCCGGTATGTAAACACTAGTTTGACAGTCTGATCTGTTTGCACACCACACTTTTATTGAGATTTAATTCCCGGGCAATTTTGTTTTGTTTTTATTTATCACGATATTTATTTATTATAAGTACTTTTACTTGAACTGACAAATTAAAACATCGTGGCATCTTACTGAACCAGTGTGAAGAGGAGACTAAAATGTCATTCTGCTGGAATCAAAAAATCCAAACTTATCTCGAGGTAAAAAGAATCTTATCTACATGGCCGTGAAAAAAACAGGTTGTTTCTAATTTTGCTATTGGGAAAAGTTTGTGTCCATTTTTAGGTAACAGGCTCCATTACGCATGTGTAACTTGAGTTACCGGAACTTCTTCAACCTCACCAAACTGCGTATGTTCGATTTTCCCCACTGTTAATCATCCCACTATTTCATTATTGCAAAGAATCATATTTGCAATTTTATTACATCCATGTTGCAACGACCCTCGTTTGTTAAAATGATACAAAGAACACTTTTAAGATTTTCGAACATACGAGAAGCTATAGTTATGTTTTGCGCTGTGATATAATATAAGATACAGTTTTTCTTGTGAAGTGTTCGAGAATCGGACGATAAGATTTCAGTTGTGAATTCTGCATTGAATGATTTTAACTCAATTCTGTAGTCTTTATTTTTTCATCCTAGGAATTCAAGAAACTGCCTCAATGCAGTGGAAATGTGTCAGTTGGGTTTTTATTAACGATGCAAAATTCATGGCTGTTTTTGTTTCGATTCTGAAGGTCCTAATAGCAAATAGTTTACTTTCCTGATATCAAACAGTACCGTAAAGACAGGTTACTTTGGATGATACGGGTAGGTTACTTTATCACCCACGTTTGTTTCATGTTTTGCTATTTTTAAAGGTTTTCTAAGATTTATCTCTGTCTTTCAAAGATGAAAAAATAGACGTGATGATCAAGTTAAACCCTCCAGGGCCAAAGTAACCCAGCTTAACAGGTAGTTTGTTGTGGATTTACATGGAGTCATTCCCATACTTTATTTAATGTTAGCATTATATTATCAAAAAAACTTTTGTTCGATGTTTTTCGAGATAATATATAGGATTATTTAAGTTTTCATTGTATACGTATGTTTGATGTACTTATATATTGTTGATAGATAATGTTTCGAATCAAGTAATGTTGTTTATTCAAATCTCACTTATCGTTAATAATAAACCCAAACAACGGATTGTTCATATCAAGATGCTCACGCGCAGGTTTCGCTGACGTCATTGCGTGTCCAAACCTCAAAATGCATAGGTTATCTAGGTAACTGGGTTACCATGATACTAAAAAA
Source organism: Orchestes rusci (assembly GCA_958502075.1). NCBI lineage: Eukaryota > Metazoa > Arthropoda > Insecta > Coleoptera > Curculionidae > Orchestes > Orchestes rusci. Next base: position 37,863,083 of record OY293306.1, read on the forward strand.
AAAACAAGATAAACTCACGTCACAATACAATAAGCAAGTTCGACATTGTCGTCTCAGATCCGAGCAGATTTTGGTCACGTGACATCCGACGGAACAGAGCAAGGTGGAATACAAGAACGATTCGGACTTGTTTACCTAACCTCATCACTTCCATTTCCCACAATCTTTAAATTGATCGTCTGTAACCGTGATAGAATAAGTTTTTTTCAAATCGTCGTCTTGCAAGTGAATAATCTTCATTTTAATATCAACTTCGTCATTAACTGTTGGCTTATAACAAACAAAACAGTTGAATTATAACCTCATAAACACAAATCTGACAGATCAATCGCTATCGTCTTGTGACCGGCGCCGACGTCGAGCAAAAAGATCGTCATCCGATCTGTCCGATGTTTTTATCGAACGATTCCGATTTACCTCTGACACATCTAGATGTCATAAATGAACGATTCAGAGCAATCGGAGAAGTCTGATTGCGATGCCGAACCCGCTTAATAACTCTCGTACATCCCCCTCAGATGTCATAACGTGACCTACCTCAAACCTATACAATCAATGTCACGTGGGGACGTCATGCGTGAGCCAGTTCAAATTTCAATCAGCAAATGGTTACTTGGTTACGGCACCGAACAAATAACATATAGAAGGTTCACTCTGACAAGCGCGCGAAACCGGACAATACCAGAGAACTAGGAACTAGACGAGAAGCGACAAAAATTTTCCCGCCAAAAAATTCAGGTGGGGGATCCGATACTTTCTGTCAAAAGATTTGTCATCTGTTTATTAGTCCGAGTGTTTAATCAGTTTCGACTGTCGAATTCAACGGTTACCATGGTTACCATTTGTAGTTTATTGCTAGTATCGTTAGCTACGGTCGATCAGTGGATCAATCATTATTTGTGGTTTGGGAGATTAAAAGCTCTGTTGAAAGCTTGATCGAATATATTTCGAAAAGTTTTATTAATGCCCGCTTTTCGCGGGTGTCGTACGAAAGGAGGGGAAGAAATCACCTTTTTTGGTTTGACGGGCATTATTCGCCCGCATTGCAACTTTACACTATGTTAATCAAAGTGAAATAACTCAAAACGGCTAGTCCAAACATAGGCAAACTATGTATTTTTGAAAAGAGGAAAATCAGGAGATTTTGGATCTGTATCAAAATATAGGGCATTCCATTTAAAAAAGTTAAACTTTTCCACATTTGCCCGATTTCCAATAGTGATATTATGTTCTTTCTCTTAGTTATTATAAAATTTTCAGGAAAAATCATGTGAACACTTTTTTTGTATCTCCGTCAATAGGGTTACTAAGGTGGTGGCAAATTATAATGAAGAACCCCGTACACATGAGTTCATATTTTTAATTGTCAAATAAACGTTTGATTTTTCAATCATGCTTTATGTTTATTTTTGTTGAATGTTTTTGAGTACCCAGTATAAAAAAAAATATATCAGGCTTTTTTTCTACGATTGGCCTACGTCTTATTTTTGTTAAACAGGATCAAAAATCCTCCTATATAAAACTTCAGAATATCTCACAATTTTTATTCTCGGCCCGGACGCCCGGACTATAAGTATTCGTTGCCCCGCGTTTGACAGCTCCCATCGTATCAATTTAACTTGGATACGATACAAGCTGTCAAAAATTTCAATGTCAAGGCTAAATAAATGTGTTCTCATTTAAGCAATGGGAAAAACAAGTTTTTGTCGCTTCTCGTCGTTATTTAGTTCTCTGACAATACCTCCTGAAATAAAGGCCAGAGTGCTGATCGGTTGACGTCATATTTAGTAGCTGGTTGTCAAAGTAACACGACAGTTTCAAGCATAAAAACGCGCGCAACCAGATACATGATTGCCATATCATCGGCCATGACTGTGAATATAAGGTGACACGTGTCTATAGGAGACCGAATACTTCGAGCTGTCATTGTGACAAACTTCAAAGGTCAAAGAAATTCAGAAAATCATTGAAATAGTAAGAATAACAATCATTTATTCAGTGGTTGATAAAAGTCCCTAGATAAACAATGTCGCGAACGTTTAGTGTTGTTGGTTGTCGGTCCAACTAAGAGCGAAACCAAAGATTTGAGTGTTGATAATGTGCCGGTACAAAAAAGCAAACTGTAAAAAACACACAAGAAGCAAAATGATGTACGTAGGATCTGAAAATAAAACATTGGATAGGAGTTCAGACAAAGTTGATGACACTCAGCGAAAAATAAACAAGTCAAGAGCATAATATTGAAAAAATTTAAGAACATAACATCAACTTTTGTAAAAGGTAGGTAAAACTACGTTTGATTGTTTTCCAATTTATAGTTCTGTATTTTTATTCTATACTTAATAAAAGCCTACACCAGCAAATAATTCCTTTTTTATTCTTGTCTTTCTAATAAGAACAAGAAAGGACGGCGACAATCCATGTCAAAGATGTTGAAATAGAAAAAACATACAATAATGCTCGAACTTCTAAGATCATATATCTATTAATAACTCTATGGGAAGCAATTCTATACGCTTGATGCAAGGATGAGATAGAAGATCCCGCTGTACTGTATTATAGTTTTCGCATAAGTCTATCCTTTTCTATCGCCTGGGGACGGTCCCCACGCGATAGACTTATGCGAAAACCAAGCGAAAACTTTACAGTACAGCGGGATCTTCTATCTCATCCTGGCATGAAGCGACGCTCGTTGTTCAAATGGGACGGTTTCCATATAGAGTTAATAGATATATGCCTAAGATCATGATTGGTCATAGATAGGTACCAATCTTACATGTCAAAAATGTATGTAGTTGATTAAAATTTGCCATATGATGTGTTGTAACTTCGGGCTAATTGATGACTATTAACCATATTCTTTGATTACCAAACATTCAATCTCAAAATATCTGATTTTTTATGAGAGATTAATAAATGAAAATGTAGGCTTTTTGACGTTTTAATTGACACTGACATTTCTAACATCCTTTCACCTTTCCACCATTTGGCCGTGTGGCATGATCACCTTTTTTGGCAAAACATACCGCCTCCCTTGAAATGACCTAGTCTTTCAACAAATAATTCAATTCTTAAATACATTATTCGAATAAACTAAACTTTAAATTCTTTTGAAAGTCATTGAAACTAAAATGTCTAATGTTCTATAGGTAGAACACAAACACGGTTTATGGCTCGTTTGACTTCATTGCCTCGCACTTTGACTGTCACTACTCTCGTGACTCCATCTTGGCCTGGATGACATGAAATGACTCGTCCTAATGGCCACTGTAATGGAGGGGTTTTATCGTCCTTCACCAATACCAAAGAACCAACTTTGGTTAGCTGCTGTCCATTGGATTGCCATTTTTGACGCACTTGAAGTTCATGCAAGTACTCCTCTCGCCATCTGTTCCATAGATGCTGGATCATAGACTGGATCCTCTGCCATTTATCTAAACGATTCTCAGGGACATCCAATAAGTCAAATTCCGGCAAGGAAGTTATAGTCCGTCCAATGAGGAAGTGAGCGGGTGTCAGTGCTGTGTTATCATCGGGATCGCTAGACATTGCACACAGAGGGCGAGAATTTAAGACTCCTTCTATTTGAATCAACAATGTGCTGAATTCTTCAAAAGTGAAAGAATTATTTCCCAAGACCCTCTTTAAATGGAACTTAATACTTTTGATCCCTGCTTCCCATAAACCCCCGAAAGTTGGCGAGTTTGAGGGAATAAAATGCCATTTTATTTTATTTGTCAGTAAATCATCTGATATGGCATCGGAATTATTTTCAAAAAAACTATATAGTTTCTGCAACTCGTTATTTGCACCCAAATAGTTTGTTCCATTGTCAGAATAAATGTTATGAGGTCTGCCTCTTCTACTGATAAATCTTTTACAAGCAGCAAGGAATGCATCCGTTGAAAGCTCTGAGACGAGCTCTATGTGAACTGCCTTTGTGCACATACAAACAAAGAGACAAATATAAGCTTTGGTCAACTTTGCACCCCTAGTTTTGCGATCCTTTATCAAAAAGGGACCCCCATAATCGGTACCTACGTTTCCGAAAACATCAAAACTATTTACTCTACTTTCTGGTAAATTACCCATAATATATTTTTGAGTTTTTGGCTTTGATTTATAAACGAATACAATTGTGTATTATTTGTTTGCAACAGTTTCTTGCTGAGATAAGCCAATATTTTTGTCTAATTGAAAACATCAATTGTTGCGTACCGCAATGAAGTAATCTTTCATGCTCGTATTGTAAAAGTCTTTTGGTCAAGACATGTTTATTTGGCAAAATTATTTGATGTTTTGCATCGAAAGCTATTTTACAATTTTGAAGTCTGCCGCCTACTCTTAATAAGTTATCATGTATAAATGGATTTAGTGAAAGAATTTTGCTCTTATTTGAAATTCCTTTTTTGTTTTTAAGCAAACTATATTCTTTATCAAAACATTCCATTTGTACATGCTTAATAGCCGTACTTAAAGCTTCTTCAATTTCGATTGGTTCGAGCACACCAACTTTTCTCTTTAGAGACGTGGTTTTACAGTTATTGACAAATCTTAAGATATAACAGAAAACCTTAAGAAATGTTTTGAATGACGAAAATCGATTCAACAATTCATTTATAATAAAACCATCAGTAGCAGTGCAAGTAATAGTTTTTGCTTCTGGAACATCATGGAGTTTCTTGTACTTCTGTATTTGCCATTCACCATCAGGGTTTTGTTCAGATTGAACATGATACCAAATTTCAGTGCCTACTAAGTTCTGAATCTCCTGAACACGGTTTGCAACGAATTGTTTCCATCGGCTGGCATCTTCCTTGATCCAGTACAAACAAATTGTTGAGTCAGTCCAACAATAAAACCTATGAAATTGTACATTTAAAGAATCAGTGACTCTCTTATACAAATTGCTTAGCAGTACTGCTCCACAAAGTTCTAAACGTGGTAAGCTTATAAGCTTCAATGGCAATCAATGGGGCTACTCGTGACTTGGCACATAGTAATCGCGACATATAAGTTCCCGATGATGTCAAGCATCTCAAATAAATGCAGCAGCCGTATGCCTTTGTGGAGGCATCACTGAATCCATGAATTTCAATACTTACATATTCTGATAATGCTGATTGTCGGGCTATTTCTAATAAATTTAAATCAATAATATTATTGTAAAACCTAGAACAATTTTCAATGATATCATTGGGTAGTTCCTGATCCCATTCTAATTTTCTTCTCCACAAATTTTGCATGATCAACTTTGCATTTATAATTATGGGACCAAGTAACCCCAGAGGGTCATAAATTTGACATATCACTGACAAAATGCTTCGTTTACTCCATTGGGATAGGTGAATATCATTATTCATATTAATCTTGTATTTCACAACATCATGTTTAGCATCCCAGTGAATTCCTAAAGTTTTATTTTGTTCTCCTATCGGTAAAACAGATGCTTCTAATTCATTATTCAATTGTAATTTTTTCAAAATATCTGCATCATTGCACAGCCACTTTCTCAACTCAAAACCTGAGAAAGCTAACATATTGGATATCCTTTTCTGAATTTCTAGAATTTCACATTTTGAATTAGATGAAGTTAAGAGATCGTCCATATAAAAATCACGTCTTATTATTTCTGCTATTTTCGGGTCATGGTCTTCATTGTCTTCTGCCACTTGAAGGAGAGCCCTCACAGCGAGATACGGTGCTGACGCAGTTCCGTAAGTGACAGTATTTAATTCATAACACTTTAATTCATCGGTTGGTTTTGTCCGCCACAATATTTTCTGAAACTTGCGATCTTCTTTATCTATTAGGACTTGGCGATACATTTTTGATATGTCTCCACTGATCACATATTTGAACATGCGAAATCTGAGTAAAATCAAGAAAATGTCTTGTTGTAAAGATGGTCCAGTATATTGTACGTCATTTAATGATAATCCTGAACTTGATTTCGCGGAACCATCGAATACTACACGACACTTCGTTGTTACACTGGACTCTCTGATTATGGCATGATGTGGTAGATAATATCCATCCTCATCTGATGAATTAACTTCTGTCATATGACCTAACTTCAAATATTCCGACATGAAATCTACATATTGAGTTTTCAGCTCGGGATCTCTATTCAATTTTTTTTCCAGTAGATCAAATCTATGTAGTGCCATTGTTTTAGAATCTCCCAATTCATTGACGGAATCTTTAAAAGGAATTTTAACAATATATTTTCCCGTAATATCTTTTTTAACTGTTTTCCTAGAATAATCTTGACAGTAAGTATCTTCCTTTGAAAAAATCTTTTCACTCGAACAAGATTCTTCAATTTCCCAAAATTTTCCAATTTTATCATTAATAGATTCCAGGCTATTAGGGTTTAAGCAAGTTAAAGACATGGAAACATTTGTATTTGACGAATTTAAGTATAAATTACCTGCAATTATGTAACCAAATTCAGTATTTTGCAGTACTGGCATGTGAGAACCTAAACTTCTACGTCCAGCAGTTAAAATAGACCAAAAAATGTGGGATCCTAACAATAAATCAATATTGTTTGACAAGTGAAAATTTGGATCAGCCAAAGTCACATTTGAAGGTATATTCAAAAGATTTCTATTGAAAGATCTGGTTGGTATTTTTCCAGTTATATGAGGAATCACTAGACATTTTATTTTCATAGAAAAAGGTCCATTACATGAATTAATCATAACTTTAGTCTCCTTGTTGATTTTCGCCAATGTTTCTCCTACTCCTTTGACTGAATGATCAATTCTATTGCATTTCAAATTTAAAATTTTGCATAAATTTTCACTGACAAAATTGCTTTGAGAACCGCTATCCAAAAGCGCACGACACTGTACCTCTTTATCTTCATGTACTACACGAACAAGGACTGTCGATAATAAAATCTCTAAACAATTATTGCCATTATTTTCAATGTCACAAATTGATTGCTTGGTATGATTTGTTAGACTTATGGTTTGTGCTTCATCATGAACCATCTCCCATGCAGCATTTGAATCGACTGCTACTGCTTGAATGCCATTTTTATCATTATTAACAGTTGCCAATGAGGCATTATCATTATTCGCATTCGAATTTAAATGCAATTTATGACATTTAATGCACTTTTTTAATTTACATTTCCATGTAGGATGTGAATCCCTCAAGCAATTTAGACATAACTTCAATTTTTTTACTTCGAATATTCGATCATTGACAATATTGACATTCAATCTTAGAAAAGCCTCGCATCTGTAAATTGGGTGCTCATTTTGGCAAAAATAACATTTCAATTTGTTTTCATCAACTGAGGCAAAACTACGACTATGGGTCGTTTGAAATTTTCCTCTATTTACTGGTTTTACAGCATTCACGCATGAACTGATTTCTAGTTTTTCAAGTAACTCGCACTTATCTTTGAGAAACTTGTTAAGATCCACTAAACTGGGTAAATCTTGAGCGTGTTTGAAAGATTCCCAATCTCTTCTTGTAACATTATCAAGCTTACAACTTATTATGTAAATAATAATGCTGTCCCAACTATCAGTTTGTAAACCTAAACTGTTAAGTGAGCGTAAATGTTTTGTTACATTGTCAAATAAATTTCTGAGATCCATATGAGATTCTTTGCTGATCACTGGGTGATCAAAAATAGCTTTTAAATGGTTATGGATAATTAATGTTTTGTTTTCATAGCGCTCTTCTAACATTTGCCAAGCAATAGCATAATTATTTGAAGAAACCTCGATGGATTTTATAATTTGTTGCGTCTTCTCAGATAAAGACGACCTCAAATAATAAAATCGTTGGATGTCAGGTAAAGCATTGTTATTATGAACCAAAGCCAAAAAACAATCTTTGAACTCTAGCCAGGAATCGTAATTACCATTAAATGTGGGTAGTTTAATAGGTGGTAACTTGACCAATGCTTGAACATTATTCTCAGTTGAATTTACTCTTCCGCTATTGGAACCGGGAGTATTGCTAGAATGAACGGATGCATTCCCGCCCAAGTTTGATTCGGAACTCAATTCCAGACATAAAGCTTGCATTGAACCAACAAGCTCAAAATATGAATTTTCAAAAGAAACTAGCTCAGCATCATTGCTAATATCCGGACTTATTAGTTCAATTCGCCCTTGTATCTCTACAAATTCATCATATAGAGGGGTAGCCTTTTCAACTCTTAGCTGTAATTCGGAACGTAATTTATTTTTATCCACATTTTCTAGTTCAATACTATCAAAATAATTTTTGAACCTGGTCAGTTTCCCTTTAATCAAACCTTTTTTATTATTCAAACTTCTTAACTCATTTTCAGCCATTGTTGCTCAAATACAAACAGTATTAAATCAAATCGCCACTTACCAATGATGGTACAACTCTCACAACACCGGCCGTTCTTTGTCTTGCTATCGACACACAGCACTGGATAGCCGAATCTTCTGGTTTATTGTTATCCGTACTCGTAGGACCAAAATATTTTGTAACTTCGGGCTAATTAATGACTATTAACCATATTCTTTGATTACCAAACATTCAATCTCAAAATATCTGATTTTTTATGAGAGATTAATAAATGAAAATGTAGGCTTTTTGACGTTTTAATTGACACTGACATTTCTAACATCCTTTCACCTTTCCACCATTTGGCCGTGTGGCATGATCACCTTTTTTGGCAAAACATGATGTTTGCATTTTAGGTTTCGGACCCTGCAGAGCTTTTAATGAGGAAAAACTTTTTTTTTGTAAAATTAATGACAGCAAAGTTTACCATTTGTGTACAACATTCTGAACAATAAATCAATCAAATACTAGAAAAATTACAGTATATAAATGAATAAAATAAAAACACAGTAACATATAATTTGTATAAGACATCACAGGCTACGATAATTTAAATGGAAAAAATGTAGATCCAGATGTGAACCATTTATTTGCTCACACATGAGGACGAGACAGTGGCTAGTTTCCGAGTGTTTTTTACAGTTTGCTTTTTTGTACTGGCACATTGTCAACACTCAAATCTTCGGTTTCGCTCCTAGTTGGACCGACACCCAACAACACCAAACGTTCGCGGCATTGTTTACCTGGGGACTTTTATTATCCACTGAATGAATGATTGTTATTCTTACTATTTCAATGATTTTTTGAATTTCTTTGACCTTTCACGTTTGTCACAATGAAAGCTCGCAGTATTCGGTCTCCTATAGACACTTGCACGTTATATTCACAGCCATGGCCGATGATATGGCAACCATGTAACTGGTTGCTCGCGTTTTAATGCTTGAATGGGTCGTGTTAATTTGACAACCACCTACTAAACATGACGTCAAGCGATCAGCACTCTGTCCTTTATATTTCAGGGGGTATTGGTATAGACCGTGGAAGTGTTGACGTCACTAATAGATGACATTTCGAAATTGGGTAAAAACAAGCAACAGCTCTGATCCAATCTTCTAGATTTTCCCATTTGAAAAGAGACTCCTCAATCCAAATGGCTTTTACGAACTGAAAACGTGCTTTTAAGCTTCCAAAATTCCAATACTTCTTCTCAGGATTCCTAAGCAGGTACCATCAAAATCCATTTTGAGAACATGCCCACTTTCAAATCTTTTTTCAATATGTTGAAGACAATAGTTCATACTTGCGAATGTGGTTTAACGTCCGATTAAGTGATATTTTTGAAAAATTCCCAAGAATATACTTCTATACTCTTCAACTTGAGCTTTAAAATGCTTATTGAGGCTCAGAAAATTATTTTAGATAGAATAAGCTAGTGAACCACGATAAGGGTTTATTGTTTTGTGGATAAACCAAATGGCCAAAAAGTTTGTTTTTACCCAAAGCACCTGTCAGTGACGTCACACTTCCACGGTCTATTACCGAAGTTTCCAACACCATGCCCCGTTCTCCCGTTCACCGTTCACTCGCTGGGGGAATTTCAGAGTACCTATTCATCGACGAACGTATCAGTTTATTATAAGAAGCCCTGTTAGAGTCGTTTTATACAAGGTGGATTCTTTGTGTTTATACGACGTGGTCGCGTTAGGTGTATGGTTTTATGATGGTGGGACGTTGGGTATTCGCCAGTTTTTTAGAAAATGGTTAAAATGGAAGCTTACCTATATGATCATAAATCATTAAGCAAATTCAAACAAATTCCTAGATATATATGTTGAGCAAAAACTGCCGTTCAAATTCAAATGCCAAGAATCGCAGCCCAAACATTTTCTCGTCACAACATATGCCACCGTAAAATCCTTGACAAATCCTTCACTGGCCTTCACGATCAAAAACACAAACGACTATTCGCCAAGCAGAACAACTGGTTATAACAATAACTGAAAATATAATGATATAATCACTATTTTTCGAACCGAACAATGAAATCCATATACCTCTGAAATTTAATGATGATCAGCTGATAATGTTGACAAACATAAACGACAAACGACGTAAAAGTGGCTTCGGACAAGAATAATCGATAATATCATAGCTTCATCTGTGCGCATCGTTGCCAAGTTGTAAATAATATCTTTTTTCAACCTATTATACATTTTGCGAAGGCGGAAAATTTTGAGTTTTGAATATGGGCATATTCGAAACTCAAACTCAAAAGTAACATGAAAAAATAAAGTCTTTCACCTCAGTCGTCATGGGGCCTATGATTGAACCTATGATTGAATCTTTATGTTGACTTAACGTATTTGTTATTGTTTACAAATGAAAATTCCATTTTCGACCGAAGACATTTACAATCATTATCATATTAATTGTGATAGTCTTTGCTAACCTAAAATATCTTCGGTGTCTGTGTTTTCTGTGGATATCCTTTGTATTTCGACAAAAATTTTCTTCATGTTGTTTTGCCACTAATTCTCAATAAATACAGCGTGTCCCAAAAACGTGTTTACCTACATGCAGTGTGACCCATTTGTTTTCGAGTCACCCTGAAAAAAAAAAGATTGACAATTGACCGATTTGGCTCGAGTTTTTTTAGATTGTAGAGCTTGACAAACTGTATCTTCTCACCAAACATGAACTCGTTCATACAAAATCCAAGGCCTTCTTCGCCAGTTGCCATGTGCAAAATTTTGATAAACCATATTAGCGATTTTTTTTTGAAAAAAAATCTATGCACGCCACTTGATTTGGCATCCTTCAAAACGGCCTCATACCAATATTCTACCGACATTCCTTTTTCATCATATTTTTTTTTAAATTTGAGTCTGTGGTGAAATCAAATTACTCAAATACCGAATGTAATTTTAAATATTCGCAAAAGAAATGATGGTTAGTATTGAAGAAAATGGTTGCTTGGTGGAAATTGCTAGAATTTATTTATTTTTTCATGGCCAACTGTGAAGTTTTGACATTAAATTAATAATCTATTTTTCTTCTACGAAATGGTTATCTACTAAAAGTGTTCGTTCGACAAGATTCATTCATGGAATTTGCCAAAGTTTTTTCATCAAACAAGCTAAAGAGATTCTGAAAACAACATTTTTACGGCCCTTTCGCATCTTTTGCTTTTTGATGATTCCAACATACATTCAGAAAAAATTATCGATTTCATTATGTTATTCGGCGAAAAAAAAATATATATCTACCTACCTAATCACAGATCATAGAGAAAATCTAAATAAATGACGCTTTTCGATCTTCAAATCATCCGCGAAAATCATGTATCGAGCAAAAAAGCCTTAATTAAAGAAATAATAACTGATGTGAGTTCACTTTGAAAAAATGATGTGGAAAAAAGTCTTCAATCTCACAAATACCTACTGTTTATTCAAATATTTATTACGTGACTACCAGTTTCGGGGTCTACACTTTGCACCCCATCCTCAGGACATCGAAACTAAAGGCTATAATATCAGCTATATACAGTGAGAATCTTGGCTCTTGTTCCATAGAAAAAATATTGTAATGAAAAAATATTGAGTCATTTAAAATGTTCCATACGTAAAAATAAATGTTTTGTGTTGCTATGGATTTTTCATGAAAATGTCAAAGTCAACGCAAAATAGGTATTTTAAGTTGAAATGTATTCCAAAGAAGAAACAATTCAAATTTACAGATGGTATTGCAGTAGTGGTGCCTCTTTGCGAGAAGTCTCAGCATTTTTTAGTGTGGAGTACCCAAATAGACCAATACCTTCACATACGACAATCAGAAGAATTATTGAAAAATTTAACACATCTGGCTGTATTGATCCAGTTCATGGAAATCAACGTGTTCGACAGCCCCGTGTAAACACAGAAGACATGGAAATAAGCGTTCTTGCTGCTGTAGAAAATAACATTAATAGTACCACGAGAGGACTTGCAAGTGACCATGGTATTAGCCAGTCTAGCGTCTGCAGAATTCTTAAAAAGCAAAAATATAAGGCTTATAAATACTAAAACCACTAAGAACTATCATATCAGGATGATATGAAAGCCTGAATAACATTTTGTGAAAAGATGTTTGAAATGATAAATAATGATTCAAGGAGATTAAATCCATTATTTTGACAAAATGTGAAAATGTGCCGAAAAAAGTTGACAGTTGACGTTACCTTCTATCCAAATGACAGAAGAGCTCTTGAAAAGTTAAGATAGGAAAGTGCAAACCATTTTCCTCTAACTTGAATAGTTTGAGCATGTCAAAGTTGCAAAAATGCCATTTTTAAAACGCGATATCTCGATAACGGATGAATTCAGGAACATTAGTTGTATCACAATTTGTGTTCCAAATTGAAGAAAGAATTGATATATCAATTAATATACAGGGGGTTCCATTTAAAAAAATCATACTTTTTCGTGCCATACTTTTGTGACGCACCCTGTATGTTTCCAAATATTTTCAGAATGTGCGCTATTTAAACCCCTAACCTGTGACGCATATTGATATTGATATTTTTCATATCCTATATGATAAAACCTACTTTACTCTATCGTTGGGACACCCTGTATAAGTGACATCACAACGAACAAACAGGAACGGGGTTACAATTTGTCCCCTTTTTTCCCGTTGGAAGATGATGGATACATGTATGTGTTAAATCAACGACGGTTTGTTGTTCGTTGTGATGTCACTTATTATATACAATTCATGTTATGTGTATTTCCTGTGTGATCCTACTGTGTTCCTGACTGAAGAGGCACTGATGATGCAATGTTGCCGAAAGAGCTCTGCAATTAATTTTTTGAATAAATTTGCACGAAATACAATCACATATCGACTCCTTTTATTTCTACGTACTTATACACAGCCCTACAACCACTTCTACTAGTTTGATTGTTTTTTGATAGGGTGTGGCGGAATACCCAAAAAAATCTGGTAAATCATGGATAGAATAATATTATCTTCAGTTTTAGAATGCGTACTCATGATAATAAATATTTTTTAATAGCATGTAAAGTGATTGAGAGAGAATACCGACTTCAGAAACGGAACATGTTTAAGCAAAATGTTGAAAAGTATACTCCAAAATTCTAAAAAGTTCTTACCCACAATTTACCGTCTTAAGATAAATTAGTATAAGTGTATAAGCTTTTGAAGGGCATTTATTGTTCTACAACTTTCTTCCATACAAATGTGTGGCAATAAAGAAAAAACAATTAAAAGATAGATTGGCGAGATACCTGAATCGCTATTAATTTTTTCGACAGTTTTTCATATTTGAGAGGCCATATTTTAAAAACCTCAACACTTAATCACAAAGATGGATACACCGTCCAAAAGAAAATTTGATCAGCTTTTATTTTTTATTCTTCCACATTTTCAGTGCGATTCAGCGTTTTTGAGATAAAAGCTGAAAACTGAAAAAAGTGACCCTTGAGAGCCGCTCTTGTCCCCGCGACGCGGCGCCTGAAATCAATGGGACTTTGTGAGACGTTCTTGAGGTGACCATACCCTACACAATCCCGAAAAAATTGGAACTACACCATTTGATGCACGATTCGCCGCCAATTCCTTCTAATTTGACTGGACAAAGTCTATACTATAAAAGAATCAGTAATAATGCTGATAATCAGTCGAACTTGACGCTGACGGTTGGCGGATGCTCCAAGACAAACATGATGAACAAAAACTGTACAATTAAAAATCCAGCCCAGGACTCCTGGACAACACGCCAGACAAAAAACCTCCCACTCTCCACGGACCCGATTGCGTCACTCGCCGTTTTCGACGGTATTTGACCTGTTTGAACTTTAGTTATCTATTACGACGTTAATATTTCACGTCTCCAAAAAAATGTAGGGATACTTTCCAAGACTAAATAATCATTTTAATGCAATAAAGAAAATTCGTGCAAGGGGCTTATTGTATCTTGTATCTAATACAGTTTTGGGATTCTTGCCATCAACTTTGGCTGTTTGCATCCGGAATAAAGAGAACAGGAGGAGACTCTGGTCCGGAATGGTATAAACTAAGAAGCCGCTTTTCTCATGATTATCTACTGCAAGTTCTGAGAAATACCGAACCAGATGATTACAACTTTTATTCCGAATGTACCACATGGGTTTTGGTACCTTATTAGCCTCGGTACACTGCAAGGGCGTAGATAGCTTTTTTTTTGGAGGGGGTGATGAAGTTTTGGACCCGATGTACAGGGTGTCCATTAACAAAATCGCAGATAGCACATAGTTATCCAATATTTAACAAAGAAAGGACATATCTGGACGTTTGGACGTATGGACGTCCATATACGATACAAATTGAACACTATTGGACGATAGATGGACGTCCATTTTTAGGCTCCATTTGAATCAAACATGTACTTTCTGTTAGTTCTGGACCATGGATGGACAAAAATGGACCATATTATGTACATACACTACTCTACAAAAGCAATGAGAAAATTGGGAAACTGTTGACAACTGTGATTCATGAATTAAAATGTCGGAGCCCATTTTTACAATTTTAAATGATAGGAAATCTTAGGGTTTAAAAAACTCAAGACGCAGCGAATAATAATCAAGTTCTGGAAGAGGATAATAACTCCCTCTAACCCCCTCCCACTCACACTTGCGGTCGCTAAATGACCATTTTTCGTGCTCAACAATGATGTTATTTTCAGTGGTTTAAATTCCAGCGACGGGAAAATCAGTCAGCAAAATTTGTCGTTATCTGACGGTCTAATAGCTATAGAACTCTCAAATCTTTCCATGTTATAAAGCTTCCGACACCTCAATCCTCAATAGAAACTTCTCGTGATCTAATACACAACTCCATCAGTATTCCTGACTTAACTTGAGTCGGAGTGGTAGGGAAGCAGTCAATGCCTTTGCCTTGAAACTTGGCCAGTCACGAAACCACTCACTACATAAACTTAAGTCCTCCAGAGTAGGGATAAAGGTAGATCCTTGAACAAGTTCTTTTTGGTTGAACAGAACGACGCTGTCTCTGAGAAATGGGCGAATTAGGTTACCTTCCCAAGAATTCTTGGTCTACTTTGTATAAAAAGCCAGGCGGCACGGTTAACGTTGAAACAATGGCCGTGTTTAGCGAACCTCAGTAGCTGAGTTGCTGAGTTGCTTTCGCAAGAAGAATAGCTTGCGAGTCTACTTACTTTCAGCCGCTGAGCAGAACACGCAGCGAAAATAATTCAAATTGATTATCAACAAAAACAATTCGCAAACTGTCGTTATTCGAATTTGATTAGGTCAGCAACTCAGCTGCTGAGGTTCGCTAAACACGGCCAATTAAATGGTTAGAGTTCTCGAAGTGCTGTCAAGTTTGAGATCAGTAGGTAGTTCATTGTCAATACATTATAATCCAGTTTTATTGGTGTGGAGATATGCCCTTGGCTGAAATATGATTGTGTTGTATCTTTATAAGATGTATTGGTCGGGGTTTCTGTTGAAAGTGTTCTAAATTAAGATCAGACGGTGAATGAAAGGGTCAACATTGTTGATGTTTACTGGGTGCTTGACACAAAAACACACCCAGATTATTGATCTCGATAATGTTGAACTTGTCAGATCTCCGAGGTAGTTATTGCTGCTTATCGTCATGTAATGAGAAGAATGAATCCTTCTTCGATTAGTTGCTTTTGTGCAAAGGAACCGGTACTACACATTGTATATTATCGAAATGTTATCTGTATCGAGAACGCGAACTTATTATTTTTCCGCGGTCATAATTTCTTCGGGACTTGAAGGTTCTTGCTTGGATTTAATCTTCGAGAGTCAAGAGCTCAGTATATCTACTTGAATTGATACATCAATAACGCAAAATGGAGTTTGTAATTTACAAGCTTTGCTGCTAAACATTGTCATTTTGTGACAGGAGCGCCAAGAAAAAATCATAATATATTCATGCATGAAGAAACAGCGGCACCTACTTAGTTTGATGGAAAAAATAATACGGTAAACTCAGACTATCTGATAGGAGGTAAAAAAAAAACTGATTTCTTGTGAGTTCATGGAGGTCCACTGAGTATAAAACCGAAGATATCACACTTGTCACCCTTATCGAGCATTAAAAATAAAGGTAATTTTGTGTTATATTGTTCATTCCAAAAATAAAAACAAAGAGTTTTTGGAATTGACAATCTTATATAAACAGTTTTCTCAATTCTATATTTAATCTTGTTTTTTGAACTCCCCGTATTAATATTTTTCGAATGTTTATAGGAACTTTTTTCCATGAAGATACCGCAGGAATCACCACTCGATTTTTTCACGATTGTTTAGGAAACAACTATACTATAAATTAAGCAGATCTACACCCACTTCCGGTATATTCAGGTACCAATAAGTCTTCAAAATATTTTAGTTTGATTGCCCTCACAGATGCATGGTAAACTGTGAAATTTTCAAATATTTCCTATGTATAGTTTTCCATGAATAGATAGATCTTGTTACCGGGACACCCTGTATAATGCATTCCATTCCATTTATCGAGCACTGATAAGAATATCATAAGCTATATCCATTGAGTTCTAAAAGTCAATGGCTATATCTTAAAGTTATCGATGTTTTGAACTACATCTTGGCATTATTTACATCACTATAGAAAGCATAATGCACGTATGTATTAAGAATTAAACTGGAATAAGTCAGATGTTTTGTAGTGGTCAAAATCAATCACTTATGGGTAGCAGCCTATGAGAAAAAATATCCAGAGGTAAATTTTGAAAATATATCCATAGAAGGTTGAAAACTAAATCATGCATGATCTTCAAAAATTGCAAAAAATGTGTTCATTCAAATATAAATACAGGGTGTTTTTTGAGTTCAACATGTCATAGGATTCAAGAAAAGATGCGAGATTTTTGAATATCATTACTTCGAAAACATGCGCGAAGAAAAAAAGCTTATTTGTCTCAAAAAGTGAAGAGACTGGTAGTAGTCCCGATGAGAAAGCTCAAAACATTGTTGAAGTAGTGTTTACAGTTTTTTTTTGTCTACTTTTTACCGATAACACACGGACAATTCATAATATATTGTAGGTACATACCTACTTGATTTTTCACCATATAGTTCTAGACTAAAATTGAAATTTTAGATTTGAATTGAGGTTTTTCAATTTTAAAATTCTTGTTTGGTACAACTTGTGTTTAAATTTGAGGTTCTTCTCATATTAAATGAAGTTTATGCACAATGCATGACTTGATTGA
Organism: Orchestes rusci; assembly: GCA_958502075.1. Taxonomy (NCBI): domain Eukaryota; kingdom Metazoa; phylum Arthropoda; class Insecta; order Coleoptera; family Curculionidae; genus Orchestes; species Orchestes rusci. The sequence continues at coordinate 37,880,700 of OY293306.1, forward strand.
TTTTCGATCATGTAAAAGCAATCTAAGATTCATTGTTAAGAAATGATGTTTCTGAAAAACGCTTGAGTTCCAGTTATGAATAAATTTGAAATCCGTACACCAAAATGTGTTATATTTCTTGATAACCAGAGATCACCCTCGGGGCAGATTGAGGAAGTGAACTATGCACTATTCTCTGGAAAACAAAACGTGGCGGTTTCCTATGTTCAAGGGTATAAGGTCTAAAGCTATAATCTCGAAAACTGTAATGTTATTTGGGAAAAACACAAAGACTATTTTTAAATTCAACGCCATTCGATGCTTATCTACTCGGACAAAACCCCCTCTGAATAAGAATCATTACACATATACCCCATTATCGAACAATTGAGTGATTTCACTCTTGTAATTTCAGGTTTTGGTTCGGGTTCTCCCCTTTATATGTGTATACCACTTCAAAGACCGAACTATTTGTGCCAATTCAGTTTCAATTCAATTACCTCATATGACACAGTAATAAACAATATCATTCAAAAAGAAAATTAGAACCATTTGAGAGCTATTTGACATTATGTCGGGTGATCGCGGGAGACTTGTTCGTGCTAAGTTAAATGTTGAACAAATAAACGATATTGTTTTTGAACGATTTGGTTTAAAAGTTATTTCGATCACTGAACTGAATGGATATGATGATAAGAATTATCGAGTGACCGTTGATGAAGAAGTGAAAGAAAATGCCCATATTAATAAGGTGGCTGAGGATGGATATGTTCTTAAGGTAATTAATACCCTAGAGTCGAGAGATGAGGCGCTGTTTGAAGCACAGTCGGAGTTGATGACTTATTTAAGTGAGTAAATGCACGATGTAGGTTTCTTAAGTTAGAGTTAACGCTCTTTTCAATTGAGCCTGATTGACATCATACTACGATAGACCAAATGGGTGTTGTTTTTCAGTTTGTTATATCTGATATTATTGTAGAAAGCACACTCACAAACAAACTGAAACGATTTTATGATTATAAAATCAACCAGTTTGAACTAGTTTGCTTCAGTTTTGCACTCACTGAAGAGAGCACATCACATTTTGATCTATGTTGAATACTCGTAAAGCCAGATGACTCAGCTCGAAGCAGATTTTCAATTCAAGCAATGTTTTAACTGCCTTCCTCCTCCGTTAACTTTAGATACAAACGGAATACGTTGTCCAATAGCAGTTCCCACGAAACAAAACAAATACTTCGGATTTATCAATCTTTCTTCTGGAAAACATCTGCTGAGACTTTTAGAATATATTCCAGGAGAGATCCTACATAAGATACCGCAGCCACGTGATGAGGTTTACTATCAGGTGGGAGTTCTTTCTGCAAGAATTGATTCAATCTTAGAGGTAGGATATTCAAATTGAATTCTAGAATAGCTGTCCTACAAAAAATGATTTTAAAATTGCGACAATAGAAAAAAAAGACTACCATCGAAATATTTATCATCAGTTCACCCGCAATATTATTTTGTGTCATCTTTTTTTGATGTATTTGCAAGGAAACCCATACAGACATGTGAGTCAAATGTGTGGATATTTTTGATGTCACCTTTTCCTATCGCGTCTTTTTAATGTTCGTTTGTCCCATAATTACAGAATTTTCACAACTCATCACTCACAAGAAATCTGCAATGGTCATTAGGCTCAGCACCCCAAATTCTGGAGTTCATAGATGCAGTCGATCCAAAAAGACATGAACTCATAAAAGATACTATATCTCAATTCTCGTCAAGGGTATTGTCTCTTCAAGGGAGATTGCAGAAAGGTATAAAAGTATGTTACGATATTTCATGATATCTAAACTTTACTGGTATTTTAACAGGCATAATACATGGAGATATTAATGAACAAAACCTTTTAATTGATTATTCGATTACGGATTTGCCAAGTGTCAAAGCTATAATAGATTTTGGTGATATACATTATTGTTGCTATCTTTTCGAATTAGCAATCGCTATGACTTATATGATTTTCATGTCTTCTGACATTGAAGTTGGAGGACTAGTTTTAGCAGGCTATTCGTCTTTGAGGCCTGTGTCGGATGAAGATGTTCTATTGTTGAGGGTGAGTAGGTAGTAATTTCCGTCTTACATTGGTTTGTGGAAAGGCATAAGTTTTCAAATTCTAATGTTGCTGGTTACTCCCTCAAGTCTTATTGATAGCAAAATTTTTCTCCAAGATTTTTGTACGAGTTTTGGAGTTTTGATTCACAAATATGAACACTCAATCTTGCGTAGCCTACTCTTTAAAGCAGATTTTCAGACTTTTATTGTCTTAAGTTTATCACTGTTACATTACGTTTCAATATCTGTTCAATGTTGTAGTCTCAATCAACACGTTTCACGAAGTTAGTACCTACCCTCAAAGTTCATCTCTATTTCCACTTGTGAATCTAGTTTCAACACTTTTCTTGCTCTTGTTATTCGCCAAGAAACTTTTTCGGTTTCCTCCACAATAGGATGATTCATTTAAAATTGTGAGTGAGTTTACAATACCTACATGAATCCAAAAGAAGTTTTCTTTGAGCCTTCTGCTGTTTATGGTCCTTCACTAACAATAATATCTGTTAACTATTTGAAGCTTAGCCATATTCTTATAATAATTGCTAGATGATTTCTTGGAAGTTTTCAGATCAATATATTTAACTCAAATTGTAATCTTGATACTTATTGCAGATATGCATCATGGCAAGATTCTGTCAATCATTGGTTCTGGGAGCTTATGCTAGCTTGGAAGATCCAGGAAACGAATATATTTTGACCACGGCAAAAAAAGGCTGGGATATTTTGGAAAAGCTCTCTGAGGAGTCCGATGAAGGTCTGGCAAATCGGTGGCAGAAAATGAAGCATCTCAAAACATGAATCAGTTCAGTAAAATATGGGAACATAATTAACATTTTGAATAATAATGGAATCCTCTTATTGTAAAAGAGAATCAGTCTTTTGGAAAAAGGAAATGAATAACTTGAAGGCAAGAAATATATTCTTCGTATAATATATAACATAGTATTATAAGTGATCGTTATTTTTTTAAGAATCCTCCTTTAGGGAAATGATATCAAAGTGTGGAATAAACCATAAAGTAACAATATGATGGATTTATCCAATTATTAAATGTTTATGAAATATTGCCACGGAGGTTTTTGCATATCCCGAAAATATTGGAGAATTTTGGTTCAGGTTGAAATAATTCACTATTTTCATTTGATATCTCTTTATTGATGGTTCAAACAATAATTAGGTATCATAAAAAAGGTATCATTGATTATTTCAAAACAATACGTAATATTTTTGTCCAATTTATTTATTCTGTAATAAATTCCAAAAAGTTGATGCGAAGCTGAGATTCATGTAGATTATCTTTATTAATTTCTTTTGCAATGTTGAAGATGTTTGAATAAATTTTACAACTGGCATAATTATACATAGTTTGTATTTTCATATTAGGTAATATTAAAGCATAAGGATATGAATACTTTGAAATTTCACAGATTGGTTGTTTCATCTTATTTTCATTCATAAATTGTTTTTTCAAAGTAATTCATTTAATATTTTTGTTAGTAATCTTTTACAATTTTATATTGTTTTTGAAAGCCAATATTTCATAGGCGGATTCAACAATAAATATCTAACAAAATGATCTAAAAGTTTATACAATTTACAATTATCATAATATTAATATGTTCATTTTTACAAAATTTTCAATGAAAGTTTATAATAAATCTTCCATTTCAATGAAGCTGGCTTGTAACATCTCGATAGTTTTTTTTTACATTAATCAAAATAACAATCTGCTATTTATATTTTAATTAATACTGAAAATATAGGGTTGTATGGTCGAACCATTCTATAATAAATAGAGTAGTTATATTAAGTATTAGTTCTTCTATATAATATCTTACTTACATTTACACATTTCAAAAAGTATCAGGTATATCTAACACTTTTGTCAGTATATCAACAACAATCAAACAAGCGATCAGGTTTATCAATGATGAAATCAAATTAACTTAACAGAAGCTAATTTGTCTCTATTTCGAGACAACTCTTGTCCTTTAAATAGACTTATATACAATGGACAACAAGTTTTCCGTTTTTCCTATACAAATTGAATCTCTGTTTGTCATATGCTGACATTGAATTCAAGTGATGGGGTGGTCAAATAAGCTTTTACCTTTTTATAATAAGACTATATTATAAAATGCTTTTACTAAACATGCTAACTTGTTCAAGCATACCTCATCATTGGTTTCTTCATATTATCACCTTGATAGCTAGGTAATAATTTTCACATTAAAACGTAATATACCGGCTATTGATAATCTTGGAATGCATAAAATAATGTTAAAGTTTGAAGAAATAACTACATTGCCAATATTTCTCAAATCAGTCTCAAATAATTCATTCATAGATGTACATACCATATAATATCATTGTAAAAAGCAGGATACGTCCTGATTTTTAGACATACTACCTATTAACCGTTGGCTACCAACACAAATTGAATAACTGAATAGGCCAGTTCATTTTTTTTTGAAAATGAATTTTTTGCACAACAATTCCCTAGACAATACTACAATCTCATTTATCTAATTGGCATGTGTGACAGCACTGTTGTCTATATCTTACTATTCCACACATATTTAAAGACTTTACATTAGCACAGAACATTGAACGATCTTCGCAGGTTTGTTCTGAAAATGAATAAAAGAAACTGTCAATACAACCATTGTTATTCATCTCAAAACAAGGAAATCAGTGAACAAGCTGCACACAGAACTCTCTGCTTTATAACATACAGGGTGGCAAGTTTGAAACTTGAAACTTCCATATCTTGGGAACGGAAAACTGAATCAAAAAACGCTCAAAACAGTTTCTATAAAACAATGGGGAGCAAAAAAAAGCCTATAAATCCACCCTTATCTGTAACCCCTAAGACAGGGTGAGATACACCCCTGCAATCTTGAATAGAGAAGTGGGTTGAATGATTCCTCATTTTGAAGGCCCTTTGACCCTGACTACAACTGCCGAGTTTCAAGCATCTGCTGTCATTCCTGTTGATATAACAGCTTGACAAAATTTAATTTTTTTATTTTATTTTATCCAATAAATAATTACTCACAAGAGTGAACTTCTCCATACTGAGAGGATATGATGAGGGACTGAAGACCTTCAAAACGAGCTATCAGTCAGGCCTTTTGACGAGGATTTCTTTCACCATTTTTTTTTTTTTTTCAAATACTCATTTGGAGTAATAGTATACCTCGTTTTGAAGGTATTCAGTCCCTCATCATATCCCCTTAGTATAGAGAAGTTAACTCTTGAAGGGAATTATTTATTGAATAAAATATAATAAAAAAATAATATTTTGTTAAGCTGTTATATCAACAGGAATAAACAGCAGAGGCTTGAAATTCGGCAGTTGTGGTCAGGGTTGAAGGGTCTATAAAACGGGGTATCAATCGACCCCTCTTTCGATTTAAGATTTCAGGGGTGTATCTCACCCGGTCTTGGAGGTTACAGATAAGGGTGGGTTTATAGGCTTTTTTTTGTTCCCCCTTCGTTTTATAGAATCTTTTTGATTCGGTTTTTCGTTTCCAAAATATGGAAATTTCAAGTTTTAAAATTGTCACCCTATACAGGGTGCCACAGATTCGAGTGCATGCTTGGGGGTCTCACTTATTATGAGAGATACAGGGTCGGTTGAATAGTTGCAAAGTTCCGCATTTTTAAGCTCAAGAAAATGTCATTCTGAAATTTGAAAAATTCCGACTACTTCCGAAGATATTCGAAAAAAAACGAAATTTCGCAAAAACGTTTTTATTATTTCCTGCGTTTGTTTGAAAAGACATTTTAAAATAAATTACACTTTGTCATTGCCACTTTTTCTCCTCTTGAAGATGGTGGTATCAAATTGAAAATCTGACGTTTCGTCTTCGAGCTGCCATCATCAACTTTATTTTTTCAAATACGGACCTGAATATTTTATTTTATTTTTAGTTATCTTTTGACGTCCTTAGGGCATTTAGGTATTGCAACCGTCGAAAAATATACTCATCTAAAAAATAATACCAGAGAAAATTAGTCATACAGGCAACCCTTGTTTCCCTAAGACATAGTTTGGTTCATAAATCCATCTTTATTCGAAACGTTATTCTTATGCGAAGACCTGCACAACAAAACAAACCTAATCGACTGAACCAAAATCGAAATAATATCCAATAACAATAAATTCAGTAAAATTAAATTAAAACTACAAATGACATGGAAAATAAAAAAATTACATATAAAAAACTGAATCAATTTCTGCGAAAGCGCTCAAAAATATTTCCATTTTAACCAATAATAGAAGATAACAATAATAGGTGAATAATAATTGAAAATATTGAGGTTGCTAAGGCAACTCATTACTCTACATCCTCATCTAATCACCTCAATGCCTCAAGGATTCAAAAGATATTTAAAAAGAAAATAAAAATTCCAGGTCCGTATTTAAAAAAATAAAGTTGATGATGGCAGTTCGAAGACGAAACGTCAGATTTTGAACTTGATATCTCCATCTTGTAGATGAGAAAAAGTGGCAATGAGAAAGTGCAATTCATTTCAAAATATCTTTTCAAACTCAGGAAATGATAAAAACGTTTTTGCGAAATTTTGGTTTTTTTCGAATATCTTCGGAAGTAGTCGGAATTTTTCAAATTTCAAAATGGCATTTTCTTAAGCATAAAAATGCGCAACTTTGCAACCATTTAACCGACCCTGGATCTTTTATAATAACTGAGATCCCCATGCATGCACTCGAATCTGTGGCACCCTGTATATATTTTTTTGAGCTGGAAAAATCTTTTTTTGCAGATTTTGGTGAGATTATTACCTCTCCAGAGGATTTTCGTCAGAGAACACAATTTTCTACTACATTTGTTTATTCAATAAAATTAAGTTACCGAAGATGCAAACGCCTTTACATGGCTTCCGAGTTGGTGGCCTAGCAACACTTCTGCAAGCGTCTCCTGCTGGTTTCTTTGTTCCGTACCATACACAATGGAAGGTTCGATATTTTTCACCTTGCTCGCCACATTTAGCGTTACACTGAGAATCAAATACATTAATCAATATATGGGGATATTCAACTACCAAGTGAGAGTGTCAAATGAATTACTTATGAGAAGATTGTACCGTAACAACAGTTTGAAACAACATTTTTGGAAGAACTTGATTTTCAACTATTGTCATTACTTGAAGGAAATTCGTTCAGGATCAAGAAAGATTCTTGTACGTCTTATAAAAATTTGAAAATGGATTTTCCGAAATCAATCTGATAAAGTGAAAATCTCCAAAGAACAGTATAGGTATAGATGATAACAATGACATAATGATCGACAAAGTTTCTAAATTCAATCGAATTTACAAAGAAAATCGATAGTACTTAATCCACAATATTATCTAACTTAACCCGAAAAAACTTGATGCAAGTGATTACTTGCTAATTCATACCAAATTATGAGATCTTTTGAGAAAACATACCTTGGACCAGCCTCCAACTTTCCACTTCCCCACACATTTCATGTTGATACATTCCTGTCTCTGACTTGGTTTCTCTTTTATTATACACTGATCTGTATCTACAGTCAAATTTCCTGCTATTTGACATTTGACAATACGTCTTTGGAGGCCTATAAAGAATAAAATGTTGTTTATAATATTCAACATAGATTTTTACAGATATCAACCTTTGTGTAGAGATAAACATTTCGCTTTTTCACATGGACTCCATTCACTTGTGTACCATTTGGGACAATCATCAAATCCACATTTTTTGCCAGTGTCCGGTATAGGAACTGCTGCATCTTCACACAAATTGTTATCGGCGTCTTGACTTACGTTGTGAAGTCTGACTGTGCATCTGTAAGAATTTGAGTCAGCCAATATCTATCCAAATACATCAAGATTTGATAGTGGGTGGTCTGAACTAACAAAGATACCCACACATCACACACTTCTATCATCCCTAAAAGAGAAGCGGAAAGAAAACCGGAACGAATGCGAGGTACACAATATAATGTGTATTAATAGTTCACATGAGCCCCAAGGTTTACCTCCACAGAATCGGAGTCGGGAAAGATTCCGACTGTAGGTGATGCCTTGAAGACGAAGAGATCGTTATCAACATCCTAAAGGAACGTCCGGCTCTTGGTAGTACTAGGATGGATTTCTCTGAAGAAATCCCAACACTCCAGGAAATGAGAGGGTCTATCTGAAGGATCTGGTAGGCACTGCGGAAGCGTCTTACTTTCAATAGAAACTGCGCATTCAAAATGCTAGAAATTATGATGAGTTCTTCCTGTCAAGGATCGCAAAGCCTCATTTTCCGCTCACAATAATGGGCGAGTGCTGCTATTTCGTTGAGGTCGGAAACTTTTCAGAGTACCCTATATATTTTGGACATCTACTTCGAGCAAACCAGTAGTCATCATCCATGAAGATGAAATGAATTAAATAGTGAACGTCATCAACTACAGCAAAATGAATTGTTGCTGCGAGTGCTGCAATTTGCACAGACAGGTCCAAAAGTTTTCAGACCACCCTGCTTATCATATACAGTCTTTGGTTGCTAAAAAAGAGATGAGCATTTTGACGAATCTTCAATTGATGACATCAAAACACCAGATACCAATAGATTGGGTAGCAGTGAACCTGAATTCTTTTAGAAACTCTATTTCTCTCCATACACTAATGACAAAACTTTATTTATTTGCGGAACGAATATTTCAATGTGGGTGTTCTTTTACTAGAGTTTGTGAAAATCACAAAAAGAGCACAAACTTTTTGTTTCTATAAACATTGAAAATAAACCTGCATTGTTTGCCAAGGTGCATTCTGAAGCTTTAATTAGAAGCTTTTGAATCGAGGATTTTCAAAATATTTGAGCTTGGTGAAATGCACTTCTTTTTATTTTGGACATGCAAATAATGCTAAATCTAGAAGTTGAATGAGGCCTATAATCGTGAATCATTTTTTATACATTTTTAACAAGCGATAAAAACAAGAAAATACCTTGCAGTCCTAATTTGTACTCCCTTCCCACCACACGTCTCAGAACAGCTTGACCATTCTGTCAGCCTCCATTCAAACCTCAAATTTTCTTTGGTGCCTTTGCCAAGTACAATCTCATTATAATCAGCATCCGTTGCCGGAATAGCTTCGTCAGTTGCGGGTATTTGCTTAGAGGTGACGGGAAAAGTAACTGTTCTGTGACCTCTTGATGACTGACTTTCGAATATCGGGAATTTGGGAAATTGCCATAGATCCTGCAAATTATTTGGCAATATGAGACAATAACATGTAGTGTCCCTCTAAGTTTTTACCATCTTGCAGTGAACAGATATTGTGTGACAAAAACTATTGGCAAACAATATATTTGATGCTGCTAAGAATACCTAGATATCATTTTGTATTTTATTGATTTTCTAAAGATTTCAACTGGTGGACTAATTTCCATTGAATCCGTTTATGAGGAATGATACCATCGATCGATGTAAGAGAACAGACAAACATAATCTAAGGGTTTAAATGCTACAAATAGCATTTTCTTTTAAATTATCGTCTCAGTTTCTTAACACTACTCCAGATTATTCATCGAAATCAAGAAGAATTTTATTATGGATGCGTCAAGTACTTAGTTGGCAAGAAATCGTAATATGCATCACGGCACTAACAAACATAGAATCGGTGTGTTGATTTCGTAATTCCTTATTAATGAGACGAATCAAGTGTTCAGCGGACAGTTGGTGGATGCGCCGGATATAGCCACCACTGTGTAGAATCGATTTGCTTCTGGTACATTCTAGCGAAACTAGATGGCGTCGAACGTTCTACGCTGTTCTAGGTGTTTACTAGAATATTCTCCCTATCCTGGCGAGGGGATATAACTCCGTCAATTTGGGAAAAGAGTTCAGTTCAGTTATTGATTGGCCGCGAAATATAAATGATAAAACATAAATAGGCTGCGATTGTGAACATAAATATTTGTGGTTGTGCAATAGTGACTTTGAATAAATAAATTAAAACTGGGCAAGTGTTTTCTATAGCGAAAACTATTACATTAATAATATCTATTTATCTATGGTCATTTATTTAATGACCTCTGGAGCTATGATTGATTGACAAAAACTACTTCAGAAAACCAATAAACCACTTTCAATTGTAAATATACATTATGGACTGTTAATATTAATCACAATAAAAGTGGTTTAATAATTATTCATCCTCATTTTAGCTCAACTCAGGACTCTATACTTATCTATCGGTATGAAATGGTTTGTAATAATTCAACAATCTGGGTAATAAATTGGAAATGTGGTCTTGTTTTGATACAATTGATATAAATTAATATCTACAGAAACTAAGCGTGTCCGGACACAGGATCATTAAAACTTTTCTTCATAATAATTTGCCATGTGGATTCACTTTTTTAATTTTCCAGCAGTGTTTCTGAACAGAAGAAAATAATCACAATTTGAGATAGAATTGGAATTGTGGAGATACCATAGACATCCCAATAATAATCTGATGTTCTCCGTTGAAAGAAAACTGAAAATTTTTACAAACAAACGACAACATCTCGATGAATAAATTACACGATGAAAAGTATATTATTGTTGGATATCACTCCAATATCTCTTTATTAATCGAGAGCTAAGTCATGGTCCTGAAAAACGAAGGAACATCTCCAGAAATTATTTCGAATTAATGTTTGGGCAGGTGTAGTGTACCTACGTGTGATTGACAGTGATAGTTGTATTATTGGATTTATTGTGATGCCAAACGGTCAAATGCTAATAATCTACTGGTCATGTAAAACACTACCCAATTCCCAATTTATTAAGGCTCCAATTCATCCCAAATTCGTGCTGAAGTGTGGTTCATGCATGACGAAACTTCATTCCGTGATTTTTTTGATCGACAATTTTTTTTACCAATTCTATGTTTCTAGTTTTCCTGCTCATGAACTTGATAGAAAGCGAAAAAATACAGGATAGCATGCTGATGTATGATGATCATGCTTCAAAACGCTGTCTTGAAACAGGATACTTGGACCTTGATCTGGATAATGTGCAGTTTTTTTTTTTTTTTACTAAAAAATGCTTGGTTCGGGCCAAGTACTGGTCTCATCCATGAAAAAACGTGACATTATTATTATTTATAGGAGTGACTTGAACAGTGATCATATATCTTAACGATGACCTTTAACAAAAATCACCTATTTCAGGGCAAAAATGGCTTCTCACCGACTACATGCAACTATTCTCTATCAAGAAGCACCTAACACATTTTTCAAGTTTCGCAAGTTTTTGAAATATCCTGTATATTAGAGTGGTTGTCAACAATATTGTGTGATAAAACAGTGTCGGAAATAATACATCAATCAGCCACTCTCCTAGTTTGAAAACAAAAAGGTGAGAGCTTCTGTTAAAAAATCCATTAACCGTCTCAACAATAAGGGAGTGTGGCACGCATGGTGAGATTAAGTGTAGAGAATCCTCTAAATCTAATTTCAAAACTAGCGATCGCATGTCGGAGTTGAAGATTTTTATAGACACAAGCATGTTTCAGGGAAATCAATCATTATATTGATAATTTGTCAGCTTTGAAAAAACACGTTATTATGTTACTTCATTATGAAGCATTTTGAATAAACACTGTTCCTCTATAAAATCTCTCAGAGGTGAGAGGTAATTAGACCACCACAATATATTTTTCATCAAATAAAACAAAATCAATTCGATATTAATTAACCATCGAACATTATTGTTATAGTTGGATGGAGGCTTCAAGAAGCTCTATAAATGGATGTTCAATAAATTAATTAATGTGAATACACATTGCAGTAACAATAAATCATTTGTTCCACTTCTATGTGACATACCTATACAATAAACATAGAAGGATTTTATTTCTGATCTGCGAATGATAAATAATATGGACAATAATTATTATTATTCTGTGATATTCATCTGTTTTCTATAACCTCTGTATTGAATATTGTTGCATTTTTGGAGGTTTTCGAAAAGAAGTTTTATTACACTGAAAAGCTTGAGCAGAAATGTTGTAAGTTACATTTTTCATATGTTATTAGAACGGAAAATTGACCACAGATCCATCTATTTTTATATCAAAACTTCTCGCTTCTCCTTATTTGATATACCTACCTATACTTATTCTTAGCTCTTTCACTCGCAAACTTTATAACGTACTTAATCTGGATCTCAATCCAATATATCCATGCAGTAGAGGTCAAGCCATAAAAAAGTAATACCAGAACTGTCATTTGCAATATCAATTCATTCATATCTCATATACATGATAAAATCTAGACGGAGATATCTTATTTACAAATGAGTTTTTCAGTCCGGTATATTCTGAACCGATTGCTTATTTGTCTGCGAAATAATGACGCGACGTTCTCATGAAAGTCTGGAAAGTTTTGAAATATCGCAGAAAACTCTTATCAAACTCAGGTCGTTTGGCATGTTTCTTTTCTTTGTGCTAGAGTCAATCAGGTTTTCGAGATTATAATTCTGTTCGTTGAATCAAAATTGAAGCAAGAGTTGGCGAATGTCAGATATTTTTATTGCGCCAACATAACATGGAACAAAAATAAAATCTGGAAAATAATATGAAAGTAAATGATATTGGAATGTTTGTGTATTTATAACAGATAAAGTCTGAATATTGGATAATACTGGACTTGATAGTATAATGCTAAAATTATCCAAACAGTGTCGACAAAGGTTTATTTCAGATTCCGTATGGTGCTTTCTGGGAAAAAACGGTTATTACTAGAATTTGACAACGATTCCCAGATAAAACACTATTGTTAGGCGATGCGTACCACGCAGTCCGGAAAGCAGCACGGCCAGTAGCCCGTCGCGAATCTGCAGGCCAAACAAGCTGTTCACACGCTGCGCGACCAGTCAGTTGAATCAGTTAGTGTCACCATAATGGTCACCGCGAACATCTCTGAACTTCCACTCCACCCGATAAAGGTCGAGAAAATTTCTTGCTCGCTTATTGTCCAGTCCAACAACTTTTCAACCAGCCTTCGCAAACTCGCGAAGGTGAAACGAGTTACTAAAGCGATCGAGAATCGAGCGCGTGTAAATAGGTACACGTGAGCAAGCACATCAACCCTTAAAATTTTGCCAAAAAAACGACATCCTCCCATTAAGCGACGAGCACGTGCACAAACATCTTAGCATCCCCTGCAGCTCATCAACACGCTTGTGTTCGTGTCCGTTGATCGGAAGCGTGTAAGCGCATTATTACCTTTGCGATTTTGCGAAGACCGATCGAACTGTCTGATGTGCGGCGATGCATGTGAACAGGCTTGTCTGACCCGCCACTCCGTGACGGGCTACTTGGCAACACAGGCTATCACTCAACCACTTCATCTGATAATATTCAAGAAAATTTGGATTGGGTTGCTTGTTCCGTTCGACATTTCTTCAATCGCGGTCTTTGCAACCTCGCGAAAGGTCATACTAAGGCGATCGAGCAACCAGTATGTGGGAACAGGTCACGTGTACAAGCACATTTATCCTTTGAATTTGGCAAAAAAAAAAGATTTTCCCGTTCAGCGACAAGAAAGTGCATAGTCATTTGAGAAGGTCCGGGCAGCCCATTTACACATTTGTGCTCGTGTTCGTGCCCGTTTAGTATCGCGTTAAACGGAAGCGCATAGACACACTTAAAAAAGATTCGATGGTTTGAAGGTTTTTTTCATATTCTTCTACATGTGACAAGTGATTATCACTCTTCAACTTCCAACATCAACTCCAAATCTAGAATTTCAACATAGCGGAATGCGAGAGATCATTGAATCATTCGGGTCTTATCCAGTCAGTTTAGATAATACGCGAATTTATTCGTAACACATACATTAATATTGAAAATCAACTGTTCCATTTGAATATAGTGTCAGTTCATCATCAAAAATAATGAAAGAAGATACATTTGGATTTTTATCAAGCTTTGTTAATTATTGATGAAGTTTTGCATCAATCTCTAGTTTAGATTTCTTTTTAACAAGGAGATTCTTTATAACTTTGCTTTTATCATTCGAGCGCTAATGGCATTCAACTATTTCTAAAGAGCACAACGCAAAGCAGGTAACAAGTAGCAGTTCTCAAACCTGTATTCTGGAGATTAACGACATAAAGTTGGGCATAACACGGGAAGCAGAGCTTGGACTGGAATCTTTGGCATGATTCGGCGTATTCAACAATTCCGAGGAACTCGAGTACAAATTGGAGGCCTTATCCTTACGGCAGCACAGAATCAAATGGAAGCAACTGGTTAGTAAGTTATGGATGAGACTAGTTTGAGGCGAGAGATGAGAGATTAGTATTGTTATTCGAAGTTGATTAGAATGGCACATTTATCAAGATTGCTTTGTGGAAGGACCATAAACAATGTATTTTACTCTTTATAGTGATCAATAAGGATGAAGTGATAGGGCAAGATCAAATACTGTTTTCTACGTTTACATATCCATCTTCATTTCTTTTGAGAAAATTAAATATGTCATTGTGAAAACTTTTCTTTCTTCAAATTCTGAACTAATACACATAAAATACCTTGTTTTCAGCGAATCTTTTTCCAGATTCTTCAGTGGTTTGTGTATCCCTAACATATCCATCTAAGGTCAGACTTGAAGATGATGATGTTGGTGTGAAGAGTCTGAAAATTAACAATACACAAGTAGAATAGTTATCGTTATAACCAAAAGAAAAATGTATCAAGAATTGAATCATTCATACCTGAACGAATTCTTCTTTCCATCTGGTCGCTGCTCATGAGATTGATCGTCAGCAAAATATGATTTGCCTTCAGATTTTGGCTCGGCATCTGTAATCAAGTCTGATTTATAGTGTTTTTGAATTTCTTCTGATGTGGGAAAATCACCAGGTTTTGGACGTACTGATATGCTTATGCTTGCTGTCGATTTTCCTGCAAAGTAGAAGAATGTATCAGGTTGTTGATATAATGAATTTGATCGCACCTGCAACACAAGTATAGGTCCCTGTATCCCTTAAAGTCAAATTCTGTACTCTCAAAGCTCCTTTTTTTGAGCTTTTGAACTTCTTATTTTGCGGAAGAAATGTATTATCCTTTTTCCACTGAACTTTGAATCGGTCAAACCTTTTAACTGGGCATTTGATCTTGACAGTAGTCCCTGTAAAAAGAGTAGCAGCACCTCCGACTTTGACAGTGACCTTCTCTTTTCTTGAATCATGTTGGATATAGGTACTATTGGTGACGCTGATTTGTGGCTGATCACTTTCAATGACGCAACTTTTTGAATTACATGGTTTTTTGTCCGGAGGTTTTGGCGATGGGCACATAGCAGCAGGACGATCCAGGGTATGGTTTTGAGCCATTACTTGCTTGCAGTCTACTTTGCGGGTTTTTTCTCCTCCATCACAAGGTTTTGAGCATTTTGACCATTCAGACAACTTCCACCTAAAAATTATAATATTTGTACAGATCAAAGGTTATAAAGGGTGTCACTGAAATGACTGTACAACGCTCAACCACAAATTCCTTGACCAAAAATAAGGCGAACCCAAACTAACCCAAACTTACCCATATCCAAAATTGCTCCGTTAAGTCTACAGAGGGCGTCAAAGATCCAAGAAAAATTTGGTTTTGTTTACATTTTTCAAAAACGTACAAATCGATTTTGATAAATTTTGGTACCTAGTCTTGGACCATGAAATTACGTTTTTTGTTTCTATAGCGAACGGTTAAAATTGACCTGAAGTGTTATAAACGTAACGTCACATGTTGTCATTTCTTTTGTTTTTTTTTTGGATTGTCTTTTGGTAATTCAGATGTTATCATGTAATAGTTGGATGTATTGAGAAGTTTTGCTCTCTCTTTCGCTGGGATAAGTGGTTGTGCCAGAGAAAAAATATTTTCAACTAGGATATTTTATTATTGATTTATTTTTTTCTAGCATAACTACTTATCCCAGCAAATTTTTTCAAGAAAGGAAAAATAATATATAATATAATTCAAAATAACAAAGTTGGCATCAGCGACTGCTATGTGAGACACCCTGTATAAAATGTTTATGCTTGAAAAAATGTAAACTCAAAAATATCAATCCACTTGTCTGGGCGTTTTTTCGAAAACGTCCTCATTCATTAGTTATCG
This sequence comes from Orchestes rusci, assembly GCA_958502075.1. Lineage (NCBI taxonomy): Eukaryota > Metazoa > Arthropoda > Insecta > Coleoptera > Curculionidae > Orchestes > Orchestes rusci. The sequence goes on from OY293306.1 coordinate 37,896,936, forward strand.
AATTTATCCCATTTAGCTGTTCCACAGTGTATAAAAATTTCTTTGAAAACGCTTTGTTTTTGATATACAAAGTGTTTTGAAAAAATACATAGGTGGCGTTGGTTTTTTTGACAAGTGTTTCAGTGATTCCTACTTGAAAAAAGATACATTTAGTTTAAGACTTTTTATTATTTTTTTTAACTTTTTTCGTTTTTTAATTTTTTTTATTTTATATTTTTTTTTGTAAAGAAACATCGAACATGTCAATGACGCTGTTTTCAACGCCACTCATGTCTATTTTCAAAATCTGCTATGAACCACATTGCATGGTTTAATTCAACTGCAAATATTTCGATAACGGTTGCTCCTTGTAACTTCCAACTGGAGTATCGTTTTTTTCAAAAAATAATGTTATAATAATTTTTTCCTACTCAAAACAAAGATAGAGGGTATGGCAACAAAGTTTTGACCATTTGAAAGAGTAAAAAAACTTGTAGATGGCGACACATACAAAATAGAACCATAATAATATCAAATTTGTATTTCTTATGTCAAAAATACTCTGGATACCGATTCTTGTTAGATTATGAGAATTATTATGGAAAGTTATTTATACAAAATAAAAATAGGAATCAAACTTTGCCACCTTGTATCTCGAAAACAAAGCGTTTTCAAAGACATTTTTGTAAAGCAAACTAATATTTTTTTCCCAGTGTAGAATATAATGTTCAAATATTTTAACCTTATTTCAGTACACCCTGTGTATTACATTATTCAATTTGCTCCAGACGCTTTGACTCACATTGCATTATAAATAATAGTAGGTATCTGATTTTATATTGTAGTTTGAGTTTGAAGTTTAGCAGTATAAATAAACAGAGAACTACTCTTCATAAGGCTTGTGGCGGAAAAGGCAAGTGTCACATTTCACGAAGCTTATTTATGCAAAGATTCCAGAATAATCCCCCAATTATACTAATTGTCCATGGAGCATTTCTTTACAAAAACAAAAAAGCTTTTTAAGAGCCTCGATAATATCAAAGCAAATTGGACATTGTCTAAAATAATTAGAGACAGAAATTAAAAACTCTTAGAGCTTTGGAAAAAATGTTGTGCTCGCTAAGCGTTAAACAAGTTAAATGGCTCCGAAAATTAGAGAAGATGAGAACGAGACACGGCAAAAAATATAGAAACAAGGCAATTTGCTATAAAATTAGTAGTCTCTGTTCGTAGTTCTAAACGCTCTAAGTATGCAAATAATGTCGTTGCTCCAAATGGGCCCTACAATCTGGTTGGAGACACTGTTTATTTCGATTTCCATGCTCCGGAGAACAGTTGTTCTGTGCTATGAATATTATATTCTTATCTAGTGTGAGCACAGCACTAATTAATAAATTGCCATAATTGGTTTGGGTGGAGTGTTCATGAAAGCACAAGAGATACATAGTTTAATCTGCTACAATGGAATGAAGCTTGGAAAAGAAAGACGAAATTGAGCGTTAAAATAAACTGAAACAATAGAAAAAAAATCACTTCATAATAAAGTTATACACGATTACAATCGCCAATCGCTTATTCAAAAGATTCAAATTGAATTGATTGTGTCCCTAGAAGACTTTAGAGCCAATATATCTTTATTGGATTATGACTATGTCTGGTATCACTTACCTTATAGGGCAATCTAAAACGTTGCAATATTGCCTATCCGGTGGTGCCGGTTGTGGACATCTATTATGAGGAACCAAAACAGTGTTGCTTCCTCCTTGTGTCAGCTCATGGATACAATTAACTTCTCTAGTCTGAATACCGATTCCACAGCTTTGTGAACATTCGGAAAACTCTGTGTAGGACCATCGTGGAGGGCAAGAATGCTCATTACAAGCTCTGAATAAATTTGAAGGCTACAGAAACCGGACATCAAGGTAGGTATGTGTAATAAATACCTGATGATGACTTCCGGTTTTAGTTCTATGGGACACATAAAGGGTGATGTGACTTTCTCCGTATCATCTCGTACACAGTTCACAATTAATTCCTGAACCCCTCCCAGGCATGAAGCGCTACAAGGGGTGAAGCCTTGCTCTTTCCACGAGTAGGATTTTGCCGGACTACCTGAACCAACCTGCATAAAATATAAAATTAAGAAGGTTTTTTAATATCGATTAAATAATATCTTAACGTGTTTTGTTGAAGGATATCGAAACTTAAGTCATCCTGAATTGACCCTATTAAGCATCTATGGAACTAGGTGGTGTTCAAAACTTGCGGATTCACATTAAGCCCATGGTTCTACCTGAAAACCCAGGTACCATGGGCTCTACCAACCCCTACCCCGAATTCAGTAGACAGTAAACATTTAAAATCATGTCAACAATATATTTATTTTTGACAATAGATCACGTGTGACCGAAACGTAAGTACATTTCAAATGAAGCACCAGTTTCATTTTTTGGTGTATATCCAAGAGATAAAAAACTAAAATATCTTACTTTGATATTGGAAGGATCGTCTTTGGCATCCATGCTGCTCTTATCCTGACATTCTCTATAACATTTCTCCACTTCAATTGGCTTCAATCCGGTGCAACTCTGATCAGGAAGTCTTGCTAGGGTTCTTGAAAATTCCAGAAAAATTTTGCAGTGAACTTCACGTTTTCGTATTCCTTCGCCACATCTTACACTGCATGGTCCCCAATCATCAGCAATATATCTGGAACATCCAGTTAAGTTACTGCGTTGATTGAACTATGAAGTTTGTTTCGTTCATGCTTTATCAAATTATGTTCAATAATTATTGTGGGAAGAAAGATGAAAAAAGTGACTTCATAGTTTTCGAAAACTGATCCAGATATTGGTATGGCTTTTAAATAAATACAGATGAAGATGAAGTAGCTATGGATGATGTCCGTATGGAATTATACCTATACAAAGCCTTTTGTCGTATCCAGCTTCGAACAAAGAATGTATCAGCGAATATTACCCCCAAGGATTACCGTTAACAATTAAAAATCTTGAAAGAGGAAAGTCAACAGGTCAACAGTGTAACTGAATTCGACCATTGTGGAAAGCAATGACTTTTTTCATTTCCCACTCACAGATCAGATATTTATAAGCATGGTAAACAGATAATATCTAAAGAAGACCATGTATAATGACTATACATGTGACCAGCTATTATTCATTGATGTAACAAGGAATTCGAGACGGGACGAGAAAAAATTTGGAGGAATCAAAAAATTTGCATTGAGAAACTATAGAAAGAGGATAGTGTACAGGTTATTCCGCGTAAGAGATCTGTTGGAAGTATTTCAAGAACGGCTTTTTCAAATGATTTGAATTTTGATATGAGGAGTTTGAGCATCCAAATTTCCTTTCTTATTTCAAATAACGGTACACCCTGTATATTAGTACATTATGCCAAAATTCATATTTTTTTTGGAAAAGCCGTAAACTGCATGTATCGACCACGCAAAAATAATCTATGTGAGTCGCTTATTCCATCTGAATCATTAGAATGCACAATTAGATCATCAAGCGTTAGAGATATTTCCGTGACAAAAAAAGCAGAAGAAAACCGACTGTACTACGATGTTAAGCACATTCACATCCACTAGTGATACACCATCATGCTCGCTCAAATGTGCGGTTACTTTGTTACAATTAAAGCGCCAAAATTGCGTTTTACTTATGTTTTTTTTTTATTTTAGAATCCAAACCAATACTCGAATAAAGCAATAAAAAAACTGCCAATGGAAAAGTTGTAGAGAATGAAACAATAATGAAAATGAGTACTTGACAAACTCTGTAGGTTGATTAGTAGCCAAGAAAATCCGAAAAAAATAACACAAAAATATGTGCATTTTTCAAAAAGCGATATCTACGTTGTTTTTGAGAGATAGAGTTCACTTTTTACGACATGATACGTATCAATTTGTACTTACAGTAGATAAAATTTGGGTGGTGTTGGTGGAACAGTTTTTGTACAATTATTGGCTGTTGGTCCGATCAAGAGTTTTAAAGATTTCATAGCTAGAAGTTATGTTCTACAAAACCATTTCCAAAAAAATTATGGAAATTATGAAAAAAATCATCTGAACATCAGCGTAAATCGCCTATCGGCTGAGCTCAACAAAGAGGAGAGGAAAGCACGCTTTTAGGAGGAACGGAATTCATGAATCGAGTTTTACAGCAAAGAAAAATTTTAACATCTTTTTTCTGTATTTCAACAAATATTTGAACAAATTTTTTATTCGGATTCAATGAGGAATTGACATCTGTGATATTTTTGGGTCTTGTTCCGATGCATTTTTCCATATTTCCAATCATTTTAATGCAAATTCTAAATATACATTTTGTAGATCAAAGCTTCTAGTTTCAAAATCTTTTTAAGAAATCGTGATTGGACCAACAGCCGATTACCCAGAGCTGGTTGAAAAAAGTGGGAAAAAATCAAGTAACAATTGTTCAAAAATTATTCCACCGACACGACCAAATTTTGTCTTTTTTAAGTATGTACATGATGATAAGTATCGCAAAACGAGAACTCTATAACTTCAAAAGCCAAAGAGATATTGATTTTTTAAAAATACACAGATTTTTTTGTTTTTTTTTCCGGATTTTCTCCTCTACTAATCGACGTACAGAGTTCAGTAAGTACTCATTCTATTTATTTTTTTATTATTTGCAACTTTCCTGATAACACATTTTTGATTGCTCTATTGGTTTAGATTCAATAACCAAAAAACGGAAGAGAAACGCAATTTTGATGATTTAATAATTGTTATAACCTAACAACAGCTAACAACCAAGTAAAAACGAAGTTCAAAACCTTAATGGGTGATTATAAAAACTGCGGGAGACGGCCCGAACATCGGTAGCTTTGGACTGGGAACACTATATCGAGGCGAAATGATGCTGGACTTCCTGAACAAAGAACAAAACTACTGCATGAACACGTTCTCTAAGAAACAACCTCAACAAAAGTAGACTTGGTGTAGTCTCAGCCATCTCATTATCGGAAGTGGACCATAGAATCGTAAGAGCCGCAATAAATAAAAATACACACTTGGAAAGGAAAAAACAAATGGAGCAAATCATTCGGCCAACTGCGACCCAACTCAAATAGGAAATAGAGGAGAACAACGCCCAAATCCACATAAAATTGCAGCCAACAGATAACCGGAGAAATCGCTGGCAGTGTTGAGGTAGCTACCAAGAAAGTATGCTGCATGCTGCATGAAAGCAAAAGCTTTTACATCACTCAGTCAGAATACCAATTAACTACTGGCAGAACGCAGAACAACGGATAGAGATTCAGCAAGATATCAAACGCTGGATAAAGCAGTAAAGAAGACAAATAGAAAGGACCTGAGATCTCATAACACACATACAATAAACGAAGCTTCCGCGAACAACCTCTAGAACAACATAAATATGAAAGTACTTAGATCGAAATGTACAAAAGAAAATGCGATCATATACAAAATTTAGAACCAACAAGGAGAAGTTGATACAGAGAGGCAGCAAATAACATCCCATCCAGCATTTTTACATGGCGGGACTTAACAGCCAATTGGTAACTAAATCAAACCGATCGGAAACTCAAGTAGTACAAAATGTGAGCTCCGAAGACATCACAGAAATTGACACTGCAGAGTTAAAAATGCAACTAAAGCAGATGAAGAACCGGAAGGCCCCAGGAGAAGATCTCCTTATAGTAGAAATGCTAAAGAACGGAGATAAAACACTTCAAAAAGCTCTGATTATCCTTTATAACAGATGAAGAGAACGGACAAATTCCCGATAAATGGAGAAATGCCGAGGTTCAAAAAAGCAATAATTTTGTTTTTTACCAACCCGTGGAGCAGGCGGAGTTCCGGAAAGGCTTTTGTAGATTAGACCACATTCAAACGGTATGCACGCTTTCACACCTCGCATTCGTTGACTACCAGAACTCCTATTTTCGATCCTGACTTCGCCTGAATCTAGTGAATGTGTTGTACAACCAATGTAGTTCACTATCGTATCACACATTCGGAAATAGGGGTTCGTAAAGCTTTCGACTCATGCAGTGGAAACATGGGTGGTGCTAGAGGCAATGAGCAACACGAGGATCGACTCAAGATAAACGAACATCTTTGAAGACATCTACGAAGATGGTACGCTCCATGTCAAAAGAGATGGAAAGTAAACAACGTATAGGATCCTAATACAGAGAGGAGTTAGACAGGGTGACTCGTTATCTCCAAAATTATACAACCTAGCGTTAGACGTCTCAAAGAAAAATGCATGGCACCAAAGGAAAGTCAACATGACAGAAGATACCTGAATCATCTTCGTTTTGCCAACGACATTGTTGTCATGAGCAATAATGCGGATGAGTTTAGCAATATGTTACAACGACCTCAGAAAAGCATCACCAATGTGAGGTCTAGAAATTATTCTCCAGAAAACCAAGACTATGAGCCCACACAATATTTGTGTCAATATCGATAAGCACGCACTTCAAATTGTAGAAGAATATATTTATCTTGGGCACAACATATATGAAACAATCAGACAGCTTAAATAGAGAGAAGCTTCGAATATTGAACCTCTAGAAGCATAAACAAACAATATCGTGTGATTCGAACATGTCGATGTAAAAATGGGGGGAAAGGGGAAGAGCAAGCTCCTGGTTTGTCATATTTACTTCCTTGAAATACCTTTCGCCAGATTTTATGTCATCAATTCAATAATTCAATAATTAAAAATTCAAGGAAAGTGTAGCTTTTTTTTCATCGCTATTACTTCTTGTCGTTGAATACTCGAAAGATTTTCCTTGATGTTTCACACTAAAAAGTTGATAAGAGGAATTTTTCTCACAAACGGCAACGTTGGGCATCAATCGAGCTATCTGAAATGCGTTGCCATGACGTTAATAGATTCGTCAAAGTGACGGTTCTTGTCATTTTTCAGTTGAAAATAATTTATTTGTGCTCGAGAAGAAGATTTGGTGTGGCAATCATACCAAAAAAAAATGCTGTGTTTGTGGAGCTTCTTCATGGACGGTTGGATTGTAGAGATCTTATCACAAATGAGTCAAAATAACATTACATAAATATAAACAAAATGAGAATGTTATCGACTCAAACAAATCGTGTACGTTCGGGGTGCTTTGCTTGTTTTAGTGGTTCAATGTTCGAAAAAGAGGAGGATCAGGTTGGCTTGGGTGGCGTTCGGAATTGAGAAATTCTTCAAACAAACTAAAATATCCAATAAACCTGAAACGAAAGGTAGATGATGCTTGTGTACTACCGGTCATGTTGTAGGGACTCGGGACAGTTATCCAAACTAGGAAAGCGAACAAGAACTGCGAGTCTGCCATCGTGCGATGGGACGAGCAATGATCGGCATTAAGCCTGAGTGATGAACAAACGAATGAAAAAATCAAGCAAAAACCAAAAACCGTGACGCGATAGAATAAACTTTGAGAAGTGAATGGCGTTGAGGGGGCCATGTCACACGGAATGATATGAAGTGGACAAAAATTATCATGCAGTGGAAACCACGAATAACAAACAAAAAGAAGTACTGACACCCCTGTTGAGATGCCGAGCAGGAAAAAACTGGATTCTCGCAGCACGATATGGAAACAAATGGAAGAGGTCAGGAGTGGATTCAAACGGGCTGAGGAAAAGAAGAAGAAGAATTGTTATTAACAAATCAACTGCACATATTTCATTTGAGCAAACATGATGGAATATTACTAGTGAACGTGCTTCACATCGTGGTATAGTCGGTTTTCTTCTACTTTTTTTGTCACGGAAATCTGTGTATTTGCGCTACCTAAAGCCTATAGCTGATTGCTTCATATTCATCCATCTCATCATAAACACATGTGTAAGATGCTAGACTAGAAAGGGCGAGGCATGCCTATGAGCATATAATACGGGTCTTAAAGAAGAAATTTTAAACAGAAATCGTCGTATGTTGTAAATCGTTTGAAGTTTTGGTTTGAAGTACGTAAGATAAAAGATAAAATGGTGAAGATATATGGAACTGTGATCAAAGAAGCGGACAAGAAATAATATAAATCGATAATAGGTGTAATTTCACAAATGTATTTTGAGGCATTGCCTCACCTGCTTCATAGAACACGTCTGTTTAGATGTGATGAATAAGTGATCGTCGTCAATGCCCGATTACTGTATTGTCCTGTATTCTAGACAATAGGACAATTCTGCACACTTGATGAGCGACAATCATGTGACCAGTGGCACAATTTTCTTCTCGGGGTAATTTCTCAAAAATTTGGAACACATTGAGCAACAAATGGCTTGTTATGCATAGTATCAATCAATGGATTATTCATATTCTTATGGAATTGTACCGTCATTAACCTAATACTTTAAGAATAATTCAAATTTTTTAGATCCTCTCAGTGACACTCTTCTGATATTATAATTCTTGATAGACGGTGAAAATCTGACAACTTATTTTCCAAATTAGAACTAATAACTAGAAAAAAGATCGATGCTCAATATCCAAAAGGCTAGATAGTCATGATATCCAAGATTTTGTCCAAAAATTCACGATCAGTTCAAAAACTCACTCAACATCAAATTGCTTTGATGATTAGGTGCAATTCGATAAGACGGTCCAAGAACTATTATCTTTGATCTGGTCCACAACAGTGTAAAACAAACAATGCAAATGTTTGTACATTTGTCCCAACTTCCAGCACCCTATTATATGACAGTTGAATGCTGTGATACAAATCAGTGATGAATATGAATATTGTGCATGAAATTGTACTTACATACTTGACGACAAATGAAGAAAATATCCAAAACTAACGTACCTATATATATTTGAAAGCGTCTACATCTTTAATTCAATGGTGACAAAAGCACATGATATCATTATGTTGGACGTGTACTCATCATAATTAGATTCGATTTATCAATATAGCCTTTGTCAACAATAAGGATGTTTGTGCAAGAAGCTGTATGTTGATACAGTGCAAAAATTCCAGCATTAAAAAAGCATCAAATTCTCAACAGTGGACATTTGTGCGCAGAACAGCCGGTGCTTTGATTAATTAACTTTAAGACCTATTTTATAATCTTGTTAGCTGGCGAAAAAATCTGCTTAGCCTCTAGTCGCGATCTTGAAATTCAACTGGCGAAGCGAGAAGTTACAAAGTAAACTAAGAGTTTTATTGCAATGCAGTTTTCATGTTGAAAGCAATATATTACGATTCCGTTGATCTACACCAAACCACCACAGATTTCCATTGACGACATTTTCCTCTAGTTGGTTTAGCTTTAGTTCGGAACACAGAAATCACACAATATCGTAATTCTCAATTAAACCCTGGAATAACAGATTAAATCGATGTCCCGAGACTCGAAAAGTTAAAATCGCCGTCCAAATTCTATTTGTTCAGCTATTCGGTAGGCGATGGACCGCGTTCCATTCTATTATGATGTTTAAGCGAACGTCTAGGTAAGCAGAAATTTTCGAAACCGCGCTGGCCTTTGACCGAATGGTGGCTGTGGAAACTCGATTACTGTCAATGTGGTCAAACAATTTGCTGATTGGTTTATCAAAAGAGTTCTTAGTTTCGTTGATTTCATTGAAAACACTGATATTGAGAAAAATATAACAGCCGTATACTTTATCCTAGTTTTGGAGCCGTTATTATGGGTGTGCTGAAGATATCTGGGTTTGTTCGCCTCTAGGGCTTTTACAACCGTAGACGAGAACAAATTGATTTCATTGAAATAAAAATGATGAATATTGTCTTGACTGCATAGCAAATTTTTACAACTGTTACATTTCTTTCACGGTATTTGATATTTAACAGTTCACCGTGATTCGTGATCATTATACGATTTCTTATAAGGTTCTTGATGGTCAAGTCAAAATACCTCTATTGGGCTCGACGGCGACGGTGAGAGCCAAATTATGCAAGATATTGGGAATACTATGTAAAATATAGTTTGTTATTTGTTCAAGATACTACCGAAGTAAAGAAAACGCACGTGATCGCCCAAAGCAAAACCATTGAACGAGTCACACTCACATGCGATTGTTTTTTTGGCGGTATCTTGACAAAAAATTGACTATAGTGAATTTTGAGAACCTATTGAGTTTTGACGTTCTGACTTTTTCAGATAATTTTTATTATTGAGGTAAATAAAGCATCTGAATTTAGTTTTAAAATATACTGATTTGGTGATACAAGGTTAGATTACGGCCCAAAACTGAGTTATTCTGACTTTTATGAACTTCCCTGTTAGGCAAGTTTCAGTAGATGGTGATATTTCTTTGCATTCATATATGGAATCAGAATTTGTTGATAAAATCAGATTTATACGTGACGGAATTTTGAAGCTAATAAGCCTAGCTTCATGGTTTATCTTCCTGCATTCCCACAGGGAATAGGAATATTCCAGTTTTCAAATTAGAAGTCTGTCATCAAACTCGCGTTATGCCTCCGATGTTCATTGTGTTATGTTGAAGTGCATTTTTTTTTGTTCAAATCTGTACCAAGGCGGTAGCACTATTATTCTTCTTCTTCTAATTTCTATGAGCTCGCGTCAATATATGTAGACGACCGCCCATAACACTATTCTCACTTATGGAAAAGGCTCATCCCTAACATAACTTCGGACATCATCATGCATGTTTTTAAAAGTGAACCATAGCAAATTTAATAGACCATTATTATGTTGAGAAAAGGCATCATCACTTGGTTTATTACGATGGACCGATTTTCGTATTGATTAATCAGAGTATAGTGAACATGTATAGAATCTCACACCAAAAATTTCTGTCTCAGTACCACAGAGATCATCCCCTTTCATGAATAGGTATCGCTGGAAAGTCAGTAGGTACCATCCTGAAGCAACACTTCTATGAAGGCATACATTATCTTGCGTATAATACTTAGCCAGATTTAAAGTTTGGAGATTGAATTAATTGTAGAAAAATGTTTAAATACGTTTTCATTTAAGCAGATTTGACTAGGAGAAATCATTCTTTTTCACTCAAAATTACCATCTAATTCGACACGAATTAGATCAACTTTTGTGAACACTAGAGGAAAACCTTCTCTTATTTTAGTCAAATATCAGTTGTTCAATTTCAATATATCGAGAAAAAAAAGTCGCATCCCCACGTCTTTGTATTGTGAAAAGCTATTATTTGTGAATATTTTGTATTCCTCCGAAGAGGAGCTAAATTTTGCCAGATGAATCGATAATTTTGTCCGTTCTATTCCCGGTTAATGCCATTGAGAAGAGGACGCTTCAGAGTCGAGGTTCTTAGGATCTTCATGACCATATTTTTAAACATATCCCATAGGCACAAAAACTGGAATACAAGGTCAGTTTTCTAAGAGTGCTACAATGCGATATGTCGAAAACGGCTCCAATTTTTTTTTTCAAAATTTGATGACGTGATAAGTTCACGGGGGGAGACATTTTACGATATTTTTCACATTTTGTCCCTTCACGCTTTTGGGAGGGGTGAGGCGTGACTTTCGAATTTCAAATGAAATGATGTATTTTTCATTTCATAATAAGAATCTACATAAAATATGATATCTGTTTTTTTTTTTGGAAAAAATAAATAAAACTGTTTGACCAAATTATCCCTGTATTACAGATGTGTTCCTGCACCCGTTACCATTACATTGGGGTTTGTGATCGTAAAATTATCACGTCACCAGAATGTTAAAAAAATTGAAGCCGTTTTTCGTATCGCATACATTATGTAATTAAACATTTTTATTTTATATTTTTTTGATTTTTTTAATTCCTCTTAAGGGGATGAAGGGACAAATGTGAAAATATCGTAAAATGTGTTCCCCCTTAAACATTGGATAGTCATGGAAGGAGGAACTGAAAATAATCACACTAGAAGGTACCAAGATAAAAGTAATACGTAGTTTCCAACAGCTACCATTCTCAAATTTTTGATTAATCAGTATAGTAAAAAGTACAAGGTGCATAGAAGAAAGTGGCAGTGAGACAAACATAAAGAGAAGAAAAATCATGTAAAAAGAAAGTGTTATCATCATGTACCTCACGTACACCCATCCGCAGGCAAAATACGCTTTGTAATCGCTGAAAAGACAACGAAGACAGATGGGAGATGTTTATTTTGTGTTTTACTAACTAAGTGGACGATGAAAGATGGGGCCAAATAAATATGGATGAATTTTCCTCGCCTCTTATGCTGAACGTTAGTCCAGAAAATTCTTCTATAAATAGGAAAAATGAGGTGGATAGTTGCTGAAATGGTTGGTCTGATGTCAGAAAACTTTGAGAAAAAATGGTATAGTGACACATATTGGTTTTATTAAGAATGTTCTCGAAAAATGATTTTGTTTTTTTTTTTTACCATGATGATTCGCAATAGTATTTTGCGTATATCCCTTGATTAAGATGATAACTTATGTTTATGTATTCAACCATCCATACCATTGAATATCTGTAGACGGATTTATATTATAAATTAAAGTTCACGTGAATACACAGGTAATAGATAATGCACAGCCAACACTTAAACACTTAGAGAACAAAACACATAGCATTCGTGAAAAAATGTCGATGACATTGTGTGCAACATCAATAATAATGAAAAATGAAAAAAATGATAAGAAAATACTCACGTGCTTTCTGAAGGTATCACTTTTTCTCCTATCAGTCTTTCAGGCATAGGAGGTGCTGGATATGTTTGTTCTAGCGACTGAGCTGGATATAGACCTGAGAAAAGATCCACTACTTATCACATATATGGCGTGAAAAATCTCATAATTAACCTGGCAGAAGCTCTTCACTAGTATCCACTCTGAATGGACATGTTATGCCGGTCGAGCAAGTTTGAGTTGTTTCAGGTCTGGTTTTTGCATCACAGAAATCGCGTTGTAGGTTGTTTGTATCCCGGCACTCTACTGATCTAGTTTGAACACCTTCACCGCAAGATACAGAGCACTAGAAAATGTATAGGTTCTTTTGATAAAAGAAATAGTAAGGTTATAAGACAAAATATCAAGACACTTCCAACATTTTTTTGATTGCGCCTTTGTTTGACAGGTGGTCTTTGATAGAATATTGAAAATTCTTATTTTGTTTTTTCGTTGATGGCAATAGAACAGTGTCTAACTAAGCTATCTCGATACAACAATTAGTAAGCTTTTACTGGTTTTTGAGAATATGTTTTAATTTAATGGTTGATGAAATATCAAAAAAATGAGGCATTTTTTCTTTTGTATCTTCTATTGAGATGAACAAAATAACATTTTAACTGAAAGTAAATTCGTGGCTAGAGGACAAGTTTGTGTGTATGGGGCCACGAGTTTACTTTCAGTTGAACATTATCAGGACGATAATCCACTCTACGAAATAACATTTTGTTATCAAAAAATAGCAGTTCAAAACAGGACATAATAAAGCTAGATTTTGCCGCTCAATTCTTCCACAGGGTGTTGAAAATTTATGTGTGCAAAAGTAGCTTCTGTTTCTCCCAGTTCAGTCATCAGATTTTTTTTAAAACTAAAATAAAGGGTGATATCATAAGACATAGCACTACACTACTTTGGTGAAAAGCCCACCAAAATTGTACAACAATAATTAGGTATAGAAAACAATAAAAAAAAAATATCAAATGGAGTCAAAATATTCTTGTCTGGAATTTATTGTCGGAGAGTATATATTGTTACTTTAGTCGATAGTGCCTTCACCCAAATATATGTCATATCAAAACCAAATATCGGATAACATCGCCGATGATGCCAATATTATTATAAAGTTTCTATCTATCTATTATACTGTTAATGAGCATTTGCAATGAACCGATAATAATTGTTACTCAATAGAAGCACTGTTATTAAATATTCACTACATGCCATATATGCTTCCAATTATATTAAAACCTTTGAAATTATTTCATAGTGGAGTCCCTACACCAAAACTGGAATTTTAAAAAATATGGAAACATATGAGATCGTCGGAAACTTGATGTAGGTGCCTACAATATTTATCCAATTCACTGAAATGATGATAAGTATAATTCTTGCCTTGTTATTTATTATAATTTCAATAGTTGCGAAAATATTGGTCCTCATTGTGGCAGAACGTCTGACTTGAGTATGTTCCAGAATATCCTGATCAATCATCAGAAAATTTGTCTATAACGGCATTCAACAATCATAAACCTTCAGTTCTTTTGATAATTCAATAATCAATAATAATCATTTAAATAAACCAGAAGTTGAAGAAAGTACCTTGTGAAGGTTTCAAGGTATAGTCGTTAGAATAACTAGGTCTCCAAAATGACGTACTAGCTAATAATCTGCATTCCGTGACAAAACACCAAATTTCCATGTCAGACGTTACTAACTACAAGCTCAAAGTCTCCAAATAAGATTAGGCAAATCTCAAACTTACCCCCGACCATTTGGTCGTAAACCACGACGGGCAATCCATCTGATTGCATGCTTCCTGAAACCAGGGTTTACGGCCGCTACATTTCGATTCGTCTACCTATAAAATGAGATTTTATGACATTAGATGAATTTATTGGATCACATACTAGGATGATATTTTCAAAGCTTTTTTTATCAGGTCAATTTGAACGTGGTGAATGCGCAAATGGTTGAAAATAGCATGAAAATCTGGATCAGAACTTTGGCTGCTGCCTGTTGTAATCAACTGTCATTTTTCCTTATCAAAAAAGAAAAGTCACCGCTACATAACCTTGTCGAGACGATTGAAGATACTTTTGATAACAAGGAAATTATCCTAGCCGCTTTAACTGGATAGAATAACGCATCTACCAATGCGATCCACAAGGCTGCTGCAAAGCGTAGCTTACACACCTAGGTATGCAGCAGAACCGGAATGTGAAGGTGAGCCTTCACGATGGCTATCAAAAAGCAACAAACATTGCTTTTAGGGTCAATTTTATATCAAAAATGACTTCTTTGTCACAAAAACATTCTAAACAATGAAAATTTACATTTTCGTGATGAAATATGGCAACATAACAGGGGCTGAAACCGGCAACGCGGCAACTCGGAACGATGAACAATAACAAACAAAACCTCACGATCGGCCTGAGCAACGGCCTACCCATGCTGTTCATCTGTGTTTGGGTTAAAAAATTCACTGCTAAAGGTAGGTATGGTATAGGCATTATGTTTATGGTACTACGAGTCAATGAAGACAACAATCTTCAAGTATGAACGATATCGAAATATATTTTGAAGTATCGCAGATAATATACTACTAGTTCTTGTTCTTGATAACACAAAATTAAAATGATTCTAAGAATGGCTTTCAGAACAATATCGTTCATTTTATTCAAGTCATAATCCTATGTTTCACAGTAACACAAGAAACGCTCTATTCACAGCATAGTCTGTTTTCAAGAAATTATTTATGGAACTACTTTCTATTCATGAGATGTCCCTATTCAAAAGAAGCTTATTGTTACATTCTCATCTAAACATAAACTCGTTTTAATAAAGCTAACTTTTTTCAAACTCCATTTTCAATTCGGTCGCAATATTGCATTTACAAGAATTTCATCGGGGACGTTTTAAGTAGGTTAACAGTGTTAACCCCCTAAAGTAAATTATAAACTTTTGCGCTTTAGCACGATGTTGTATTTGAGGTCTTTAGCGAGGCGAATATTCTGGCATTTACATTTTCCCATGAATTATTCACTGAAAGTCATTTGGAAAAATTTGCCTAATTGTTCTAGCCAAGTGTAGAGGGGATGAAAACTAGAATATATCGTTCTGGTTTTGCGAATCATTTTTAATTTACAACTTTGCGAAAATTGTTCAATATTAGATAAAACTTTAGCTTCAAAACAGAGGTCTATGTTTTTATACAGTGTGTCGCAGATAAGATGAATACACCCCTGTATTTTTCTTATTCGAAGATGTCGAAGTTCGAAATTTTGTGATGTCATACTGACTGATTAGAGCTCCACTATTTATACTATTTAAATGATTTTTTTATGTCTATACCCGCCTATTACGTCTACGCAAAGGGGGTCAATTCTCGATAATTTGCTTTACTTCAAAAAAAGTTACAGAAAAAAGTAGTTCTAATCATTTTCTTACCTCGGATACCGAGTTTCAAGAGAAAATTCAATTTTTTTATTTTTTTATTTTTCTTGGATTAAATCAGTTACCCAATAAAGATTATGTCTTCCCATCATCTTGAAAATTGTTTTGGAGAACCATGGCAGAATTATATTGAAAAGGTGCCGACTTCTCAGTTTTTATGGAAATCAAATTGGGTCAAATTCGAATTCGTAAATGAACAAAAATATTGAACACAAAAGCTTTGTTTTGGTTCTAAATTCATGCAGTTCCGGACTGTTCTACACATGCGCACTTCAATGTTGTCATGATAATATTCAAGTGCGCATGTGTAGAACAGTTCGGAACTGGTTCGGAACTGAAATAACTCGGAACCAAAACAGACCTAAAATAAAAAAAAATTTTCTCGTGAAACTTGGAATCCAGGGTTCGAATACAATCTAGAACAATTTTTTCCAGTAACTTTTTTCGATATTTTTAACGCGAAGCAAAATATCGATGATTGGCCCCCTTCGCGAAACGTGGTAGGCCGGGTTTAGACATCATATTCCAGTTTTAATTATAATATGTATATCAAAATAAATAGTGGAGCTCATCAGGCTGTATGAATGTACAAATTTTCGAACCCCTACTGTGACAC
This sequence comes from Orchestes rusci, assembly GCA_958502075.1. Classification (NCBI taxonomy): domain Eukaryota; kingdom Metazoa; phylum Arthropoda; class Insecta; order Coleoptera; family Curculionidae; genus Orchestes; species Orchestes rusci. Next base: position 37,913,662 of record OY293306.1, read on the forward strand.
ACTGTAGATGGCATGGTATGGAAAGGACTAGCCTTTTCCTGTCTAGTGATGTCTAGTCTTATCAATTTAGAGAAAACAATTCAATTTTTTTTACCATCAAAATTGCACATAGAATGATCGGGCATTTATGATTGTTGCTATGACATGTGTCTATGAGTCAAGGTTTCTATATAAGAGGTTGCCTCACTTTTACGGTCATGACGTCATTTGTGTCTACTGTAGCGCCACTGCGGCCATTTCTCGAACCATTCCATCATAAAATCAAGAATGTCATTCATCAATATCATAAACTCACTATTTATTTCCAGGTGGACGAGAGATTTTTTGCTGTCGATGGTTTTTCTTTTGTGAAATCATCCACTTACGTTTTGAAAACTGTTTATAAGTGTCTTATCCTTGGATTTGTCTATCAAATATAGTGTTTTAAAGGTAGGTGTGTCTAGAGATGATCATAATAGAGTTTGTTTACATGTGTTCAACTGTTTATTCTATTCTACCTAAATTTAGCTTTTATTATATTTCAATAGTAGATTCCTCAGTATATTTGAGCAGGACTAATATAAAATAATAGTTAAAAAGTTGTGGAAATCTGAGGGTTGATGTTTTGAATATACATATAGAAAATACTCACATTTGGAACAGTATTTTCGCTTCCTTGACCAATAATATACAATAATAATGCCCCAAAAGATAATTTCACACCTCTATTAATATTTTATTTCGATTTAAATGATAAAATTAGCAAGAAATTCAACGTTTTATCAATCATTGATCGAATGACAGTAATGACACATGACACGACATGATGCAGTCCGATTCAATTGCATGACAGGAATGACACTCAAATGACAGAACGCGGACTGTTTCAGACCGCTATCCACAAATGACGTCATATTTCCCCCCTTCCGTCTTTACCTCAGGCGAAGTGAGGCAACCTCTTGTATACTGATCTTGTCTATGAGTCATGTTCTGAAATAGTTTAGGTCTGTTTGCGATGCTTAGGTACATCACATCTGCCCTTTGAACTAAAAGTTTCTATGACTGGGATAACGCGGGAAGTCTGCGATAGTATAACATTCTAACAAACTTATAGAAGGTTGCAAATGAAATTACCAACAAAATACTACTCTACTGCTATGAGACATCATTATGTTGAGAAGCAGACGAGGTTGTCATGACGCTTTATATGATCAGGGATCGATCAAGCTATATTTATATTTGGAGATTGGAAATACGTGAAATACAATAGTCTTGCAAGCTGAAGTCAATGGGAAGAGAAAACGGAGACAAGAAAAAGATGCGGAGAGTAAGTACAAAACAAAAAAATCGAACCAATGATTCGATGAAAAACGATAAGTACTTGATGATTATCTGAAGGAAAAGAGTGCCTACAAAAGCGTTGCAAAACCAAATTTGTGCAGATGATCATTCACAGATTACCAGGAAAAGTTTTTCTCTACATGCAAATTGGTCAATTTTGGAGTTATAGATTTGTTTCAACCTACACAATTGGAATCGTTCCGGAATAGTTATCAGAACGGTTTGAACTGAATTATGGCGCATTTTCCAGATTTTCATCTTTTCCATCACAGAATCGCTCCTGGTTGAAACAAATCTAGGTTCGTGTTAGGACGGATTTTTAATCCTTCTTCACCACTCATCATGATGGAATACTTCCACCCAAAAACAGAGAAAACAAAACTATCATCAAGTAAACAAATCTAGTAGTACTAGTACTACTCCATAGTAAACACCAAGTCAAACCATACAAACATGACTAAAATGGCGTTCCTAGCTAGAGTGAGTATGCCATCCCAACCCATTGCTCATAAAGATCATTATTGTTATTTTCATAAAACACGTGATCGTAAATTCCATGTTTAATTCTGGGGCAATAAATACATAGAATCATATCGAAGGTCTCATGTGATTTTATTTTGAAAACCTTTAGTTTGGTGAATTTACAACACTTAACAAAAATTACGAAACAAGCCTAGTTTGTCCATGAACTGGGCGCAAATAATGAAGTGATGAAGAAGTGATAAAGAAAGCTCATGGTAGAAAGTTGCTCGTTCATTTATTACGAACAACTTTCATTGCTGTAAAAGAAGTTTTCTGAAAATCACCCCAAACGGCTCATTGAAGGGCCGCTAAGTCAAGAAATATTAAACTGAAATTTAAAAACAATTTATGAAGCTAAGTTATAGAGAATAATTTTATAATATTCCATTTGCAACTGATCATTTGATTGTAGCACAATTGAAAAAAACTATCCTGATGCTCAAGTTCCCCACATAAAAATTCCGATTTTGCTAATCTTACATCCAGAAGACATAAGTCACTGACAAACCCTGAAAAACATCAGCTTTTCCGTATTTTTTTTTATTTTGCTCTATATGGGGCGATATAATTTCACTGGACTACATGCCTTGTTCGATATATTATTCTACCGTTCATTTCGCAGGTTCAGTTGTCTTTAAAAGTTACTGCAAAAAGATGTATCTTGCGGTAAATTTGGGTTGTCACACGGATCTCTAGTTTATAATACCGAAGATCAATGATTTCTCCAACGTATGATAGTAGAAAAAATAGCACTTAACACTGGAAAGAAAGACAAATATAAGATAAACTGGGAAGATACCAACCAATGGGTAGTTGGATCAAGTCAATAATAACTTGTTACTGGCAATGAATATTATATATATCTAATGACAAGACGCGACTATTATGGTAAGTTGAATTACCTAATTTTTTGGAGGTCGAATGCAAAAATATCATATTATAAAACTATCATCACATCATACCTACAATGCTTGTTTGGTGAAATTTCGATGTTTCTTGATATTCTCATGACGTATCGCACAACAACAACACAAAAACCAATTTTTATTGAAGCTAAAAAAGTTATGGGCCATCAAATATCAAAATATCTTTATCCATAAACGGAGCCCATGACGTTACGGGATACGTAGCAAATAGCGGCAAAATAAATCACTCCCATTGTTTCATTGAATACATCTGGTAATGGTTTGTGATAATACAGGCTCGCCTGACGTGTTAAAAATTTGCAAAGTTTTGATAATTTATTAATTTATTAGCATATGAAAACTGGCTCACAATATCATACCTAATTTTTTTTACAAGTATTAAATTCGCTTTTTCAGAACATGTGATGGAAAAAATATGCTGAACGATATATTAGTCGTTGACTATTTGGGCAATAATCATTGAAAAGATATGCGCATCAATGATTTAAATCAAGAAATCTTTCAATAATAACCATCCATATCAGCTATGTATGGATCCATAGCTTCAAATGCAAACGCAGTTTCCAGTTCTTTGAGTATACCCTACGTAAAAGTTTCTAGTTAATTCGTAGATCCGGAACTTCTGACGGAGAAATTACGGAACTTTGGCCAGAATTACCCAATTTTCAAGAAAAATACCCTGCAAACTAATTGCTCATCTGGTTTTCTTTTTTGAGAAAGCTATAAGGGGGTTTTCCAGATCTTATTACAGCGTAACTCAGTGAAAACTCTTACTCATGGTAAAACTATTTCTATAGCTGCTTCCAATAGAATTGAATCAAAGAATTGGTTTCTCTAATAAATTGAATACTCACTATAACTTTTGTACTGTTCATTTCTTCAACACAGTGCACTTGTCGATATTTAGTACCTCCTCCGCAATTCGCAGAACACATTCCAAACTCTGTGACATGCCACCTGGAAATGAAATAATCTTGTAATTACATCAACAATATATTTTAATTTTGTTCTCCAAATTTGTGCATCATCGCTAAATAATTCAACTCCAGACGAATGTTAAATGAAATTCCAGTTTGCTCACCGTCTAGTTGAAAACCGGCGGATGAATTATCAGGAAAGGAGCCCAAAGATATTTTAGATAATCTTTTTAACGATGAATTTCTTCTAAACAATATCTTCGAAAATGATTTGACAATAAATTGACTACTCTAGGTATGCATCGTCTGACGACTTCTTAACACCAGAGTTTTGAAGAACTTTCTCTAACATATGTTTTTTTGCGGTTCAGTTCGCTAAGAGTTTGCATTATGAGGAGTATTTTCAAAGCTGTAATTGATAAAAACAAATTGAAGAATATCAGGTATACTATTTCACAGGAGCGATTATAATCTGTTGCAATAGTTTCAATTGAAAATCACGATGTCTGTAGAGGCAGGTAGTGACAGACGCTGCTAGTCCGGTGGGTACCAATTATTATTCAATCAAACATCATTGGCGTTAGGTTGGGTTGTGAAGGGTATGCCCTGCCCCGCAGTTTCCTGCTTCGCATTGCTTTCACTCGGAGACTGACAAAGTGACCCATTATGTTCCCTTGTTTGAAAAGGAGTCTTAACCTGCAGCCTTTCTCTTCATCGTTCTAAACCATGGTTTTTACGAAGTTGAGAATTAGCACGATGTCTAGCATTTGCCGCTTTCTCCAAGTCTTCAAGGTAGTATTGTCCCATATTCCTGAGGCCTCCTTCTTTCAGAGTTGGACAGTGGCACAGTAGATGTTCTATCGTTTCATCCTCCTTGATGTAGTCCTTGCAGATATCATCAGTCCCCAGGCCCTATTTTCGGAACATGGTTCCGTTTTCATAGTGTCCTGTGTGATTACTCCCACAAGGGTGCTCACTAGAATAAATTTGCTTTGCCCATAGCAGAGAGTGAGCCTGCACTCTAGCATTAAAAGTATTACTTCTGTCCTCCTGCTCAACCAAGCCAAGTTGAACAAGTCTTATATTCAAACACAGCTTGAACAATCTCTAGTTTTTAGTCATAAAACTTCATAACTTCCACAATCTTTTCCAATATGATATCCGACTAGTAATTTTCAAAACTTAACATTTCACTCTAACTAGATATATTCGAATAATTCATGTAATATGCACGGAGTGTTTACTTATTTTCCAGCTTTTTGGGTTGCTGACTTCCAACCCCATCGAAATGTAAATGTTGATTCACAGAAATTGTGTATACTTTTGTAGGCGCACTCAAATATACTTAGAACTCTAAATAAACAGAAAACATAGAGGAAATATAACGTCATTATTGCCATTGTTATACTTTGGAGCTAGAATATATCGGCTTAGTAAGACGTATTATGGCCATTTTATGTTTGGCGGTGTGATCTATTGTTTGCAATAAAGATATATTTTTGTGAGGCAGAAACAACTTTAGCATATATTTCATCGTATTATGTCTTTGCGGATTAACATATTTCTTTCATTCTCCATGTGAAGGGATTACTCGAAGTGTTCGAAAGACATGTCATTGTGATTTTTGGAGAGGTTACATTTCACCGACATCATTTGGAGACAGAAGTAGGTTTGAAAAATTCAATCCCAAAATGTATACAGTGTGTCCAGAATAAAATGATGTTTATGGCACTATATGGGGATATTGGAAACTTTAAAAGATACGACGTTGCGTAAATGGAAGAAAAGCAGCATATTTGTATGCCCAAAAATATTCCACCTTTGTTTTATTTTAAATCGATACCGTAATGTGGATACAGGGTGAAAAGGGAAAAGGCAAATTTTGAAGAAACCACACAATTTTGCTTATTATAAATGCTAGAACTTTCAAATTTTCAGGATATGGTTAAGAGGATACGACAATTCTAAAAACGACGTCAAAAAAATTTTAGGCCCACTATGTTGCGTCCAGCCAAAGTCAAGTCTGTTTTTTTTTATGAAAGTCATATTTTTGAAAATCATTTTCAATGCGGATTTTGAAAATGAAAAAATTCAATATGGCGCCCATAAGAAAAACAAAAGTTGACTTCGGCCGGAAGCAACATAGTGGGCCTACAATTTTTTCGACACAATTTTCAAAATCACCGTATCTTCTTACCCAGATCCAGAAATTTTCAATACCTCATCTTTTATAATAACCGAAATATTGTGCTATTTAAAAAATGGCCATTTTTCTTTTTCACCCTGTATCTCCATTACGGTATCGAATCAAAACAAACCAAAGTGAGATTATTCTTGGGCACGCAAATACGCAACTTTTCTTCCATTTAACCGATACTGTATCTCCTGTAGTTTCCGATATCCCCACGTACATCATTTTATTCTGGACACACTGTATTCAACTGATGATACTGAGACACATATATGATCATCACTTTTCGAACGAAATTTGAGCAGAAGCGCGCATGACGTGACCGCAAAGATTATCTATATCCAACTCAAAGGGAACTGGAAATGCATGAAATAACACTGGTAATTATGGCGTAGGCTTATATTGCGAGTTTTCGAATTCTGACCATTATAGTTGGTTTAGTTAATTGTACCTTGTAAAAAAGACCACATTTTCATATTGCTTCAACCTGTAACATTCGCAGGAACATTTTTCTTATTCGGTTTTCGTCATTGAATACTTGAGATTTTTTATACGAGTATAGTATAAATCTCTCGCAGTTTTTATACTTTACTTTCATGGCTACAAACAATATGTTTTTCAGAGCAGATTCAACAATAATTTTATCCATGAAATTATTGTTGAAATTGAAATTGAATAAGGTCTAACTGTAAGCACTATTTTGAACGCAAGATATACCAAGTATGCCTATAGATCTATTGATTATTTTATCGCTGAATTTGCTTAGCTAGCCTTCAAACAGAGCATGTTCATGATCTAACATTGGACAAGCGCCCTCAGGTAAAAAAAGATTGTTTTTCTCATTGAATCAATGTTTTTTTTCCATCTATTCCAATAAACTGACTTCAACTGAGCCTAGACTCTGTTCAGCGATCAATTGTGGAAGGCAGGGCAGATCTCCATTTGACATTGATAGCAATGACCCAGAATACCCCACAATCTAAGTGGTTTTGTGATGTTTTGGCTCCAATGTCAAATTGGGCAACAATTTTCATAGGACATACGTCATTTATGATATTTCTATATCGAATATAAGGTCAGAATGTGGTGATGCCAGCCTGCTTGCCAGCATACAGCGATACGCATCCACTACCCTCCCTCATCTTAAATGACCGACAATGAACCATAACAACTCCCGACGCACAAAATGAAATGATCATACAGATAGTCTGATGAATGCGACTTGGTAACACTGACTTCCGTGCGTCGGGCGTTGTCATGTCAACGTTCACACGGTTCGCCACATACGTCATGCGCGAAAGGAATGAAATTCTGACGATCGGAGAACATACCGTTGTGCGGGTATCGTGACTTAAACTCTATTCAGCTACTGTATAAGTTAAGAAAACAGGAGTAAAAATCTTGAGAGAAAGTGTCAAAGAGTAAACGTCTTTTACTTTCGTGAAAAATGCCAAAAGGGATCGAAAACCTAAAAATTTCACACAACATGGTATTTTTCAAATGAAAAACCCTGTATACTTTTGGCTAAATTAATAGATCTTTTGCTTCTGATTCCTAATATACCATATATGTTGGTATTTTATTGAGTCGTTTTTGCGCTATTCAAGTTCAAAGTCTTACGAGAATTACATTACGTTGATCTGGATTCTACCGTATCTTAGCAACAAAGATCAAGATAATGTCCCCTTAATGAGATTTTTGGAGACTTTGAACTTGAATAGCGCCAAAACGGCTAAACCAAATACCAACATGTATGGTATATTTGAATTCTGAAAAAAAAGATTCGTTAATCTAGTCAAAAATATACAGAATTTCCCATTTAAAAAATATCATGTTGTGAAAAATTTTTGAGTTTTTGATGCATTTCTTAGTATCGGATTCTGGATGTCCATGAAAAATACTGAAAATTTGCACATTTGAACTTCTTTGTAGAACCAAAATTAACTGAGGTATCTATTGAGTAGAATATAAACAATCACCCTGTACCTAGTAGCAACGAAAAGGTTGTAAATGTACTTACTTGGTACAAATGACTTGAATTATGAATTATGAAATGAAGTAGGTGCATCTTTATTTCCAGATGTAAGTACATACAGTATGGATATTAGAGAATCAGTAGTTTTCTTTCTTTATGAAAAAAATACAGAAATAGAGTTAAACAGGTAGTTTGTCTTCTTGATAATATTCCTGTCAGATTAAAAATAAATGCAACTAACAGATGCGTCCTGAACGAATACATAAAATTGTATGTTTTACGAATTAAGAAAATAAAATAAATGTTTGGATTTATCAGAATTAGGAAAGCAGATGTGAAAATCTATCAGAATCTTGCATTCTTTACTCAGGAACAAAAAAGGAAAAAAATGAGCTCACTGAAAACCAAAATTTAGATAATGAATCCTTTTTACTCACTTTCCTTATCCAAAATAAAAATTGCGAAAATGAAATCAATCAATCAAAACGGAACGGATTACTACTATACACTGAAGGAGAATTTTGGGAGCAGAAACTGCGAAATAATATCCTATTTTTTTCTCAACTTCTCAAAAACTCACAACACATACAAATGGTGACTGATAGTTGAAGACTATTGAATGAGAGATCTTAAAATATGTCACGCAGACAAAAAACTACTATGCTTCAATTACATGAAAGAAGCTAAAGGTCGATTCCTGTTCCAACTTATGATCAAATCGTGCTCTCCCAAGAAACAATCTAGGACGGAAGGTTGGAGAGCCTTCCAGAGCCTTCCTGATACCAGTTTTATACCGAATCGGAATCTTCAGTCAGGCAGAACACACAGAAATGCGATAATATCCGAATCTGGATAAGTACATATTATAGTGAATGCTTTTGGCATTTACCGCCATATGTTGTTTCTGATATGTTTGAGCTGACCTTTCGTTCATGGTATCAGAAGGGCGGCTGCTCATATTAATATGGATCTCAATATTAATAAATTAAGGCTCTTTACCGACCTCTACACGTAGAAAAATGCCACTTTATCCCAAGAAACGAGTTGCCAAATCTGATTGCTGATTATTGCACTTATGTCTCCAAATCAACAGATCAGTTGGCATTCTTTATGATTAATAATAAACATTCCTTCTATTCATAAACCACATTAGACTTATCCAACACAGATTGACTTGACCGCAGAAAAAAGGAAATTAATAGGACATCCCAAGTTCCGCTAACAACCATAACATTTGTATTTCGGTGAGAATTCCAGACGGGCCTTGGGGATTTGTCACAAAATTTGCTAGCTCGAGAAACTAGAGGACCTATCCCAATTTACAGTAAAACAAAGCAGTAAACTGCAGAAGATGGTCTAAGGGGCATCACTTCATCTCTGATTTACATAGATCTAGTTAGAGTGGAGCATATATAACATAGGAGTCTTGTTAATTTATAGGACATCAAATGCCATATAGTGACCCTTGAGTGGAGTTTCTGTTTGATTACGTCTTGGTATATTATTTGCCTGGCCGCAATTTTCTGGGATGCTTGGAAAAAATGTGAGTTGTTCAACGGCTCAACCGACAAGAAAACAAAGAAAATGATTATACGCGCAGGATTTCGGCCAGGTTCCTACTACAGTGATTATTATATCTGTTGTCTTTAGAAGCTCTGCAGTAGAGACATTTTGACTTTTTATTGATAAGATCTATGTACTAGATACTCAAAGATCATAAATCGATAAGTGGAAAATGTTGAATTTATGGAAACATAAAGTTGTTTGAAACAGTATTGGAAATATTTATTCTTTAGACCTTCTGTACTTGAGTGAAATCCCGCTAGCAGCAATAGTGGATATCGCATAATGAATAGATATATAAATAGTGATGTTATTCGGTGCTGATGTTGGATCAATCAGAAGCATAATTCAACAAGAAAAAGGGGAATGCCAGAAATTCTTGGGATACGTTCATCTTGACCAAGGTTGTAGATGTAAATTTTTTGGTCAGTGGCATACGCCTTGTTGGTATCGATGTCTTGTCTTATTAAACAGTAAAAAAAGTATCCTTTGAAAAATACTCTTTTCAAATGACATAATAGTGACGTTACGCGACTTGCAGTTGTAACGGAAGTAGGCGTCAACTCGCTTGTTTCAAATAGAACACCCTATATATTATTACGTATTTGAATTCTATGAAAATTCTGAACAGATTTGATGTATGATGTCCTATACTTAAGTATAGGCGTTTTTAAATTATTTGAGTTTTTATGTCAAAAATGACGTTTGCAGGTTCCTATATTTAAATGTGTATTTTTCGTATAAGAAAGCCCTCATTGTTTAATTTGTTTCGGATTTCTTGTTGAAAGGGACCTACTTTGAAAGATGTTTCATAATATTCTGATAAATATTATTACAGGGTGACCCAAAAATAAGATCAAAAATAAAATCCGGAAAACCGTCAAAAATCATTTTTTTCAAATGAAAACCACCAATTTTTATAATTTTATCTTATTGAGTATTAAAAATGAAAGTGAGTTGATAAAATATTGTCCATTCCAAAATTCAAAAAAAAAAAAAATAAGAATTTTTGGAATGGACGATCTTATACAAATTCACCTTTATTTTCAATACTTGATAAGATAAGATGATAAAAATTGGGGGTCTACATTTGAAAAAATGAATTTTTGACAGTTATCTTAATCTTATTTTTGATCTTATTTTTGGGCCACCCTGTAATAATGGTTATCAAAATATTGTGAAAAATCTTTTCAAGTAGGTCCCCTCAACAAAAAATCCACCACAAATTGAACAATAAAGGCTTCCTCACACGAAAAATTTACATTTAAATAGGAACCTACAAACGGCATTTCTGACATAAAAACTCAAATATTTCAAAAACGATTACACTTTGGTATACTTAGGTCATCATATCATCATACATCCAATCTGCCTTGAATTTTACGTTGAAACCAAAAATGTAATAAAATATAGGGTGTTCCATTTGAAACAAGCGAGTTGACACCTACTTCCGGTATAACCGGAAGTCGCACAATGTCACTATTATTTCATTTAAAAAGAGCATCTCCGCAAATCTATCCCTACAAATTTTCATAATCCCAGTCGCTTTATTTCCCGAGATATTCTAATAGGCCACTTACAATGGCGTACGCTGTATACTTCTATTCGGATTATTGAGCGATTCTCACAAAGAGTTGCTAGCCAAACCTTGTACTATGATTCTAAAATCCAAAGTGATCAAAGATTATTAAAAAAAACACAGACATTTCTTTTCCATGAACCTTATTTTTATCGAAAATCCCCATGAAACAATCTATGAGATATGAGAAAAGAGGATTTAAAAACTTTCGTCGATCTCGACAAACAGTATATTACAAGCGATATTTAGTTGGATGGGGATAACTCACCCGAATAATAAAATCAGTTTTTTTGCAAAAAAAATACACAACTCATGAACAATAAACTTGAACTGATCACTTCAACTTTGGACTTGAGAACTGGGTATAAGGATCTTTCATGTTCACTAACAAAAAAACGACGTTTTGGGAATCACCTCCCGAGACCTCAAAAAAAATAATTCTGCTGATGAATGTTTGAAAAATTGGTGTTAAATAAGAATAAAACTTTGAGAAATTCCCTTCAATTAAAAAGTTTCCAAATTTGTTCAACTTTGATCTAACTAGGATGGAAACGATATCATTCGAAAAACTTTACGTTTCTCGGAATTTCTTTTCATAACTTCAATTCGAAATGTGAGTAAAAAGCGGGTGCAACATTAGCGTTGTCGCTAACTTTTGAAATTGGCTATCATGTCAACTTCGGTTATGAATGTTTCTATTTCAAGTTTAGATTATTCCATTACTGATTTGCGAATCCAAGTTGTATAATTTGATGAGTTGCCTTTGCTGATCGTTCAGAGGAATGAGAAAAATAATCTCGATTCGAATAATGTATTCCACATTGATTGTGGGTTTAGAACTCACAAGCAGATTATTTTATTTCGACCAAATAAAATAATATGAGACTTCAATCTAGGATTTCGTATTATTGTGGTAGAGACTAAATTATGTATTTAGTTGGCTTTAGCAACCATCGACAAAAAGTGACTTTCTATGATCTGTAGGTTCCTCATGAGCCGCAGCTTGGTTTTAATTTATTTTTCCTTATAGAATGTAGGTACTTAGATGAAAGCAGCTCATTTCTGCCAGACCACGCCCAGAAGACGAAATTACGCTCGTTCAGTTGAGTTTTGGTTTCCAGCTCAATTTCAAAACATTGACAGTATGTTAATTGCTAAAACCGGAACCTGCAGCTGAAAAGAACAACAAACCGCTTCATTCAGGCTTCAAACTGGAGATTGGCGTATTTAGTGTTTGCTAATAGAAACTTCAGTTCAGTTGTAGTTAACCAGAATTCTGTCAAAGTAGTTCTAATGGGGATATGGATAAGAGCATGAATAATTTAAAAGCTGCCAAACTGGTCTTGCTGTTGGTGCAATTGATGATTTTGCTCTCAGTGTAGACATCAACATAAAATAAGTGAATGTGATTGACTTTTTTGGTTGTTTGTCTTTTTATAGAATTTCTAATAATATACCTCCATTCAAGATGTATAGCAAGATACTAGGATGATAGCCTTTAAAACATTACTTTGGGTACTGGTATTTTGTACAAACAACAGTACATAATCATCGTAGGTTGAATGGTATTGGGTGCATGAGATATGGCTCAGTTACCTTTATACTCTTGCAATCGGAAAACATACGATTTTTTTCATGAAAATACTCATTTATCGTTGTTCACAGAGATTTTGTCGGGAGTTGAAAAAGTAAATTCTCTAAAACTCGGGCGCCACCCTCTAGATTTTTGTCGTAGACGACCCACAGTGCTTATCGGGAAGCTTTTGGACAGTAGAGAAAGTCTCCAGGTATCCAGTTATGATAAAAGAAGCGCTTTGAAAGTTCCACTGAGATTTTACCCTTCAATAAAGGCTGTGATTACAGTAAAATTGTGGCGACACTTCGTGACGCACTATTCACCTCTGCCAGAATCCGGATCACACCCTGGGAATGACAGGCACGAGAAAAAAGGAGAATGATCGCGAGGGAACGAGTTTGTCGTTTTGAATGGCTAGTGCCAACGGTTCTTCTCATTCCTTATTTCTTTATCGTTGTTAATTACACTATTATATCGTAGTATTCTGTAACTCGAACTTGATTTTTATTAGCGATATGTATTCCCACATAGGTAACCCGAACGTGCTCGTCACGGATCGTCATACACGTACCCAATACCTGATTGCTACTGCTTACTGCTTCAGATTTGTTCGTCTATCTGAAATCCCTCGTTCGTGGTCTTTTATACGAGCTTCTGGCAGCTAACGGCACACCTATCTCTTCGTACGGCCTCAAAGTTTTGCATCTAGATTTTGGACTGAGACGCGACTTTTGATGGCATTTCGTGATTGCCGATGTCAGCAAGGCTATTATTGGAGTAGATTTCATGTCCCACTACGATATTCTCGTTGACGTTCGACATTTTCGTCTTCCGGATAACCTCACATCGCTCGCAGCCACAGGATCAACCACCGTGCCTAGTGGCCCAAGTTCAAAGATTCCTACCAGTACTGACCCTTATGCTAACCTTCTCGACCCCTATCCGGACCTCACATGACCCGCTAGAGTCCCACGCACGCCGCATCATTACCCCGAGCACCATATCCGAGTTACTCCTCGGTAGCGTTGCGAACTCGACGTTCACCTTCGGACCGTTTGAGGATAGCCCACTACCACCACCGCTAGCATCGCTCAACCATCTGAGAGCTGTTGCGCATCCCCTCTCCATAAGGTGCCCAAGAAAGACGGTTGGCGTCCATGTGGCGACTCTCGTGCCCTCATTGCACGCACCTGATCGCTATCCAGTGCGTAATGTAGCAGACTTCATGCAATAACTACCTGTCAGGATGCACTATATTGTCCAAACTTGCTCTCGTCTAGGCCTACCTCCGGAAACCCGTCGCACCTGAGACGGTCTCAAGACGGCTATCGTAATGCCGGCCAGACATTCCAGAAATTCATTTATCAAGTTCTCTTCGAATTACCTTTCTGCACGTACCATATACATGACATACTCGTCGCTTCTTGTTCATCGGTCCAGCACAAGGAGCGTCTACGCATAATTTTTGAGCGACTCTCTGCACATGGAGTTCTCATCAACCCAAGCAAGTGCGTTTTTGGAATACCTAAACTCTTCTTCCTCGGACACCATATCTCAGCTGCAGGCTATCGCCCATTGTCTGACAAAGTCCAAGCCATTTTGAAGTTTCCGCTGCCAACTACTGCCAAAGACGTTCGTCGTTTCCTAGGTATGTTGACGTTTTATCGACGAGCCCCTTTGGATAACGCTCTCCTGGGTCCCGAAATAAAAGGTTCCGCACCAGATGCTTTCGGAGCCTGCAAAACAAGTCTTGTCAACGCTACTCTTTTCGCGCATTCCGATTCATCAGAAGAACTGTCACTATTCACTGATGCGTCCAACACATGCATTAGAGGAGTGGTGCAACAGCGCGTCAAAGATGTTTGGCAACCCCTTGGATATTTCTCGTGCAAACTACCCGAATCACAGCTGCATTCGTCACCATACGATCGTGAACTATACGCAGTGTTCGATATTTTCGTTTCATGTTTAAGGGTCGAGTTTTCTCAATCTACACAGATCACAAACCGCAAACCACTGATCTACGCCTTCCAGCAAAACCTCGACTCTTGCACGCCATGAGAGCTACGTCAGCTGGATCTCATTGGACAGTTTTCAACAGACATTCGTCACGTTTCCGGCTCGGAGAACGTCATCGTCGATACTTTGTCTCGCACGAAAGCTATCACAAAACCACTAGATTTTACCAAACTGGCCATAGCAGAGTACACTGACCCGGAACTACAAAAACTATTACAATATCCAGCTCTTTCATCCCTGAAGCTTGAACGTTGCCCTCTACCCGAAACGTTGGTGACTCTATACTGCGACGTATCTATGTCAGTTATCCGACCTTTTGTGACTCCTGGTTTTCGGCATGCCAATTTTACATCTGTACACTTTCCAAGTCATCCCGGAAGCGTTTCTTCTGGCCAGGCATCCGCAGGGATTGACGTGAATGGGCCAAAGCTTGCTAAGCATGTCATAGTTGTTAGATCACCCGGCACCTCAGATCGCCTTTGGGAAACTCCACTGTCACTCCTGGACGCGTATTCTTGAAAGTGAGAGATGGGAGCATCACTGGGAGTTCATGGGGACTGCTCAAAGCTTCCTTGGTCCCCGATACAATAAATTCGTATTCTTGAATGGTAGGGAACATCAAGGGAAATAAAGTCCCCGGGAACACCGTTGCCGGTTTATGCAACCATTGGCAACCAATCAAACGCAGGAAATTTTGACAGATTCTGTTGTGCTCATAACCACAATTTATTGTTTATGTTTCCTTCAAAATAATCAAAATGTGTTTTTGTCAATTGGCAATCAATATACGAAATTGTGGTCTTTTTTTCGGAAAAGTGGTCTTTGTAGTTTCTATCATTATTTTTCTGAGACTCATAGCAACTGGAAATGGACCGAAAATCAAAACCCTTAACAATAAAACAAAAGGAGACGTTGATGGAATTTGTGCACAGCAGACCATTTCAACTACGTCTTGGCATAAGTCATTAGTTAGTCTGAGTAGCTTCACAGATTTATGATCACTCAAATTAAAAGCAGTCCTCTTATCAAGGATATCTCTCGGTACACCTTCTTGTTCTATCGCATCACGACCATCGTGCATCAATATATCATTTAGTACAATATCATTGAAGTCTTCCACATTCATTTTCATGCAGAAGTACGTATTTAAATCAAGGTGAATAGAATGAGATTCATGTGAAAAGTGAACAGACACGATACATCAAATAAGGTAAAGAATCCAGGGATTGGTCTGTTCTACTGGGTTGAAAAAAGAGAGAAGAGCCACACTCTCGGGAGCATCTCCCTCTCTCAACTATTTCTCAAGAATACGGTTTCGTGAAAATCCCGCTAAACTCCGCCCTCTTCTCTCGTCTGTTCTACTCCCTACCCGTTAAGAATAAGCACCCTAGTCGATCTCAGAACATCTACATGTACCTTATTGGACTAATGACCAGAGCTTCAGGGCTCCGCTACTGTTTGAAAGCAGTGAATCGTTACTCCCGCTGGACAGAGGCAGCACCGCTTGTCGACAGCACCGCCGAATCAGTTGCACGTAAATTTTTCTCCATGTCGATGGCCCGTTATGGGTGTCCTGTTCAAGTGACCACGGATAGAGCATCACAGTTCAAGTCTCAACTTTTTCAAAGATCTCGCATCACTCACAGGGGTTCGCATTCAACACAAAACAGCATACAACCCTCAGGCAAACGGAATGGTTGAACGGTCACATCGCCATTTGAAGGACGCCCTGATGTGCCAACGCTACTGCGACGACAATAATTGGATCGACCGCCTACCTGTAGTTCTCCTAGAATTACGATCAGTCTATTGCTTAGACCTCCAAGCTTCAGTCGCTGAGTTATTGTATGGTGAACCACTCTGCCTGTTCGCTGAGTCACTTGCTCCACCAGTCCAACCTCCACTTCCACAGTCCGATTTTGTTTCGCAGATTCAACAGCATTTTGCAGCTTTACGACAGATTCTCGCTGCACGTCTCGCTGAGCCACGTGCTTTTGTCAACAAGAACTTGTCTTTGGCGACACATGTTTTCCTTTGTCAGGATGCTGCGTCTTTGGAACCTCCATACGTAGAACCATATGCCGTGATAGACCGTAGCCCAAAGAAATACCAACTCCTGATTCGTGGTTAGCACGTCAGCGTATCCATTGGCCGTTTGAAGCCAGGTCACCTTCTAACGCCAAACGTCATAACCAATCCGCTTCCACTTTCGGATACCAGAGGCCAACAGTCACAGTCGCCAAGCAGTCAACCAGCTTAACTGCAAGATTCTCAGCCTACTAGCACTTCTCTGGGACCCACCGATATCAGCAAGGAGTCACCGATCTGCCTTGGACAGTGACACGTTCTGGTCGTTACGTCCTTTCTCGGACCGACTCAACGTTTGCGGCTGAGGACCATTTTGCCGCAGGAGGGTACTGTGGCGACATTTCGTGACGCACTATGCAACTCAGCCAGATTCCATAACACACCCTGGGAATGACATTTACCAGAGAAAAGAAGAATGGTTGCGAGGAAACGAGAGAAGTTTGTCGTTTTGACGTTTTGAATGGCCAGTGCCAACGGTTCTCCGCATTTCGCTTCAACTTTATCATTGTTAATTACATTATTATATTATAGTATTCAGTAACTAAAACTTGATTCTCATAAGGGATACGTAATTCCAAAAAATCAATGGTTCCCAGCCCAGAAAATTGAAGGAAAACAGTCCACGTACGGTAGCGATAAAATAAACTACCCAATATAATACATTTGAAACATTTTTAAAACACGCGCGGCTCCGAAATCGAAAAGCAGTCGGTCGGCTTGGTGATGCTAGTTAAAAATGCCACACTAGAGTGGATCTCGTTCCCAATGACCTCGCTACCGGAAAGACTAAACTGAAGTTGAGAGGTTGTACCACCTATAAAAACTGTCCTGCTCATAGAATAGTGGTTTGATTTTTTGACTTATTTTTTGGAAAATAATTTGTTCCAAAGATTAGGAAAATAGTTCTTGATGTATCTGGTGTCAAACTTTGTGACCGTATTCCAACCAATAATTTGAGCGTATCAGTTTTTCTTCCGGACCAAAACCCAAATTGGTCCTTGATTTTTCATAGTTCGGGTTATATTCTTCTACCTATATTTATTCTGATACATGCCTGGTGCTCCTTTTAAACAAGCAGGTAAGCAACGAGTTTCAGATCAAGATGAACCCCTTCATATAGCCGGAATAGCCGGACATACATATTATCGACCGTGAAGTGATAAAACTTTGCGTGACCTGGGTATTGGGGTAGGTGTAACATGTCCTCATCCAATAAGATATTGATATGATGTATAATCTGTAACCTATTGATTCTTCACGAGTTTCTCACAATCTCCATCTCATTCACTACAAATTAAAACGTACTAATCTGCAATGAATCATTCATCAATCACTCCGAACACAATCCAAATTCCGATTTCAATATTATTGGATGCTTGTGAGACTTCTCGCTTTTTTGCGCTGATCCAAAAAAAATAACAAGGGTTAGCTACGTTTCATTCAATTTTTTGTTTATGAATCGTCGATGGAAATTCAGTCAAGCAAAATGTGGGCGAACGAGGAAATTGCGAAAAGAGGATGAGGATCCAATAAGGGCAATGAGTTTTTTTTCATGCGGGATGCAGGAAATGATCAGTGCTTTTCCTTGTTCATACGGGAAATGTTGAAGTAGATAGTCGAGCTGATTAAGAATGCAAGAAATTGGAAACTACCTAGGTTTTCAAAGCTCGCGAGGATAATATTCCACTGATACTTAAGAAGAGTGTCAGCGGCTCACAAACATTTCTACACGTGAAATTTTATTGTGTTTGCACAACTTTGTGATTGAAACCGTCTAAAGAAATACAACTACCTAAACAAGTTGCAAACTGACTAATTCAAGACTAGATTATGAACGCTCAAAAAACTCCACTCCGAAACTTTCCGAATTAATTCCCTAACCAAGTCAAACAAAATAATAAAACTTTCGACTTGTTTTTGTATCTAATAAGTCTGCACCTAGACAACAATGTTCATTCTCTTCCCCGAATGTTGAGGTAAATAATGGCGGTCACCCTCCTTGAAACTTTCAATGGTGCAGGCAGTACAGCCTAGAAATTCGAGCTTGGTTACCCGATCTGGCTTAAAAGTGTTATGGGTCTTTTCGGAGAAGTTAAACGACTTCATTTTGTGTTGCTCGCAACTGTAATTATATGGCATCAAGTTGACAAATACCACCATTAAGATTACTCGAGGATGTAAATTGAATTATACGAATGTATTGTTGCTTGTCTCTGGATTAAAATTGGAGAGAGGTCCTAGAATGAGTGTCACGGGTATTAGCGTAGACATTGTAATGTTATTGCTTGCATCCATTACCATGGACTTGAATAAATTTTCTTCATAATCTTTTTCAAACCTTCTGAATGCACAAGCTGATAATAATAATAAACACGTTTACTATTCCAAACCCATATGTACATAATTCCTACTTACTATTATTTTCCTAAATTTATTGAAATAAAAGGCCATATATGCAGCTTCCCTCACAATCGAGGGTGTTGTTGAAGCCTGCTTAATTGGGAGTAGAAAAAAACAGCAGTCAATGGCTAACTAATTAAACCACTAGGTGAAGTATATTGAAATCATTATTCAAAATAAATGCGGGGAGGAAGAGGAAAGGGTAGTTATGCGTTGTGGACATGTTTGTGCAAGTAACATATTTTTGCATTGTTTTTAAAAAAATATAACTGAAAGGGAACAATTGGTGATTTTATATTTATTCATTAAGAATGCGCTCTGGCATGTAAAGCTATTTTTAAAAGATTCTTTTTCATGATGAGGTATTGTCAATTAGTTATCGATCAATTGACAAATTGCTGATGCTTCATTATGAGTGATACTACAATGATCAGTTGACTATTATAGTGATATGTTGAGATCGTTTTTGCAAAATGAGCGATCTGTTTTTTGGAAGGATAAAAAAAATTATTAGAAAACCTAAAGTTATTGACATATATGTTGTAGGAATTTTTTCATCAGAACTCTCTCCTCTTCCGCACTTTCATCTCATTGAGTTTAGACCATGACTTATGAGACACCCCGCTTAAACAATATCTTTAAAATATGTTGGTTCAGCATTTTCTCAGAACGTCAGAACCTGGTATATCATGAGGCAACAGCTGCTGTTATATGCTAGAAGGAAGAAGAAAGGAGGAACTTCCATTCATTTTATTTATCAAATAAAGAGCCACAGCCCTGCTTGTTATACGGACTGAAAACAAAGATATCTCATCGACGGCTCGTGATCTATATTGAGAAGGATGCGCAAAATTGATATTTGGATATATTCATGACTCATCACAGTGATGAGTTATAAATATATTCAAATATTAATTTTGCGCCCAAACTGCTGAAAATATATCACGAGGCGCCAGCACCATTGAATGTATAATAGTACCTAACATTATCTGTTAATTTTCCAATTGAGTTGTTTCAACATCAACAAAGTCGGGATTTTTTCCGATGAAATTCAACAACATCAATGACTTTTTGGCCAATTCCTGTTAAAACTAGGTTCCATTGTCGCACGACCACGCTCACATAAAACGGGAACAACAGGCGGAAAAAAGCTCACCGTCTCAACGTGTCAGTTGTTAATTTTTTAGGATTGGAGGCAGAAAGTATTATTTTTTCAGGTCTGTTTTGAGTTCGCTGGTGTACTCGGATGTCGTCGCTCATTCACATTGAACAAAAACTAACCTAATCTAGGTTAGGTTTGGGTTAAGCTTTGTTTGATAAGAAGAACATATTCAAAACTCAAAGCTAACATGAAAAAATTAATTTTTTAACCTCAAATCCCACAAGTTCCCAACTGATACGTCAGTGGCAATTCGTGTTTTGAAAAAAAGTGAGCAGCATTCGCGGCTCTGAAAGATGAATTTATAGCAAGTCTAATGACGTCACATCGCGTTACTCAAGCCACACCCCGTTTCATTCATGTAGCGAAATAG
Organism: Orchestes rusci; assembly: GCA_958502075.1. Taxonomy (NCBI): domain Eukaryota; kingdom Metazoa; phylum Arthropoda; class Insecta; order Coleoptera; family Curculionidae; genus Orchestes; species Orchestes rusci. Next base: position 37,934,270 of record OY293306.1, read on the forward strand.
TATCAAAACAGTCATTTAATCATAAAGTAAGTATGAGTATCTTGAGAAAAAAATCAACTCAGTTCAAAATGATAAATGCAAAATGTTCATTGGAAATACCTAAACCCTGAACGCTTTTAAAAATTATTTTAAACACATTGAATTTCACAAAATTCTTTTTTGAATTCTGAAGGAATGGATCAATCTGATGAACAGTTTTCGTTGATATACTATTCCAATCACATTGAAAATGATAAAGATAGAGATTTACCAATTTGATTTGAGATTATATTGTATGCGCCTCAAAAAGGTCCCCCTTTCCTTCTAACATTCGAAACGTTTGATATATGCGAACGAAATTTGGACACACCATACGCGATGGCGTTCTGCATTTTTCGACATTTATTCAATTTATACTTACCCACAAGAGTTGGCTTCTCCAAACTAGGAGGATATGATGAGGTACAGAAGATCCTCAAAATGAGCTATCACTCAATCTATTTGACAAGGATTTTTTTCACCCTTTTTTTTATCGTCGTCATAAAGATTGAGCAATAGCTCATTTTGAAGATTTTCCGCACCTCATCATATCCTCTTACTTTGAAGAAGTCAACTCTTGTGTGTAAGTATTAATTGAATAACAAACATGAAATAAAAAATTGGTACGATAGCAAAGGCTTGAGACTCGGCAGTTGTAATCAGGGTAAAAGGGTCTTCAAAATAAGGCATCCTCGATACTTAAGCTCACGGAGTGCTAAAAAGTGCTACTTGCCATCCGCAAATGAGTGCTGTAAAGTTCACTTTCACGCAAGTGAGTAGCTTAACATTCAATTGGAGCCATGTTTGAAAAACAATAAGATAGAAAAACATCAATAAAAATAACCAGTAAGTCGTAGCTGGACAGAAAATGTATACGGGATTATAGTCTGGTTTTTATGTAAACATCTGAAGGCCGTTGACTTACCTTTTATATGTATACTAGCTCAATTACCCGCTCTCCGAGCATCGGTAATGAATGAAAAACGCATGAGCCGTCTCCGAGAATTTGAATCAGCTTATGCCCAGGCAAATCCCAGTCTTGATTCAAATCCCCCTCAAAATACGTGCTGACGTGCACCTTGTGCACATAATTTAGATATCCTCAATCAAAAGAAAAAATACCAAATCCTTAATCAAAGGAAAACATCTTAATCCTATTCGAAACGAAACTATTCTACGTACTACAATCGAAAAACCATCTAACAAACCACCGTCGTCTGCTCTGACGTTGCACAATAATGTAAATATCCTCGATCAGAAAAAAAAATATGAAATCGAAAACCAAAGTGAAACTTCCTGATCCTACCTAATCGAAACCCAGCAAATCTACCTACATGGTCTGTTCACGGCTTTGCTGCGGTCACGTCACAGTTTTTGACGTTTGGCAGTATGTCGTAGATTGATCGCTCCACATGTCACATTCGTCAAATTGATCCGAAAGACCCTCGTCCAGACGTATGTGATTTTTTATTCAATGTGTAAGAGAGAGACGGAGAAGTATGACGTAACCGCAGGAAAGCCATGAACAGACAGTACCTACTAATCATTGTTGACGCTGTGAGTCCAAAATAACACAATCAAAAAATCTTCCATAAAATCACCGTCACCCGCCGTCGATCTGCTCCTATCGGAAATTCAAAAGCGAATGAGATTCGAATATTCAAAGTGAAACGCGGATCTCGTAACTCCGATCCTCGAACAAGCAGCTGAAAGCGTCAGACGCGCAGGCGCCACGCGCACCATGACCATGCAAGAAGTCGCAGCTGAAGGAGCCCTTTGTGCGAGCGGGATTGCGAGATTTGGTTAAACGGAGATTCGCGGAAGTGGTGAATGACGATCACGAGATGCCAGAGCGTTTGTTGGAAAATCCGTTTCTCCAAATACCCTAAGCCCCGTTGAAGTTTAACTTTTCGCCGTGAAATATACCTTGCGCAATGCGCAGGCGTTTTAGTAAACTACAGATAACGCGACTTAACCAAAAAAGTTTGTAAAATACGGTAGATATATACCTACCCTCAAAGCCCGTTTCCTTCTTCTTGTAGAATCAATCAATACCCAATTATAATTATTGTCGTTTTTTTCATGAAGTTATACCAACAGCAGTGTGTTTCTCATTTTCAATATAAATTCTAGGCAACGCAATCACCGGATCCCCGAAACACCAAATACCCGGTGCTCAAAAGGGTAGCGTAGGTCGCTTCCGGCGTTGCCAAATCACTGTTTATTATACTCCATGTCTCCTTGGGGGGTCTCTAGTGTCTTCTGTCTGTTTGCATATTTTTTTGCTTTAATCCTTTCCAATAAGGATGTCTCTAAGGCGACATTCATTTTTTTACCAACAAAAACTAACCCAAATTAACCCCAACTCACAAATTGCTTTGTTTAACTTCAACACACGTCATTCCAACGACAATCTTAAGACACTTTCTTTAAATCTTCCGCTGAAAGACATTGACGTTATCCAAAAAAGAGAAGATACGGCAACGCTGAAGCGACCCTGCAATTAGCCGCATTAATGCGAGATTGCTGGAATGACATCTTCTCTCTCTCACATTAGAGACACGCATAATGCTATCTTTTTTACGGACAAACATACTTTGCCTTTTATGAATGTAAAGATAGATAGATAGATAGAAGAAGATATAGATAGATGGATAGTTGTGTGTATTCATAGATTTTGAAATTGAAAAAAAATCGGATACTCACCTAGGTGGGCAAACATGGACATTGCATTCAACTACAGTGGAGTCAGGTTTTTGCGAATCGTTGCATAGCTCTTCTTCAACTTCAGCTCCGGTAAGTCTATTCTGGCATATTGGTCGAGACATTTTGTATCCTGGAAAATCAAGAAAGAACAGCAAATTGAAGTTCTTTAGTTGGACACTGGTAAGAAATGTTATCCTTGAACATTCAAGGTGTCCGTAGAGATTATCGTTCGAAATAGTCGTGGTGAACAAAATTTAATTTTTTTTAATGGAATGACCCTTTGACATTAATTATTCAACGTCATATGTCTGAATCAGGAGTAATTTGAATTAAATGGGGGTAAAAAGTCCTGGAACAGTTAATTATTTTGGAGATTGTGCTCAATACAAAAACACTTGGTATAAAAGTTATTTTAGGTCTTGAGAAAATCCATCAAACTTAAAAGTGGTTACTTTTTGGGACACCTTGTCCCTGTATAATTGCAAGAATCCTGTTTTGATTGCTACAACATTTATATCGGAAGTTTTTTTTGTATTGTGCACAGTTTAATTGACTGTTCCGGGACTCTCTACATACTGTGTATTCAGATGACCAAATTGACTTTTTGGCTGTTATGATGATAGTCAAACCCATAATCACCTATGCAGCACTAATTTGATTGCAAGCAACGGAAACCGGGACTGTGGAACAAATACTTGATAGAATACAAAGTCTGGCTTGCTCAGGAATAACTGGCGCAATGACAACAACACCAACTGCAACCATGGAAAATATAGCGGGTCTACCCCCAAAACACATCAAGATAAAAGCATAGGCATAAGCAGATGCCCAGAAATTATTATCAAATGGGGTTGACTTCATTTCGGAAAGTACACAATAACATGTTTGGCGTATCTTTAGAAAGCGAGAACTCTGGACAGGGAAGGCAAAAAGTTAAAAGCCCGTGCAAAGAGACAACTAATTTTGAAGCAAAAATCTTATCCTGACAAAAAGAGAAGGAAGTGGCAAAGCAGCAAGGTGTTAACCAGGATTTTTCACAGGAAAAGTCGAGACCACGCTAGTGAGACCAGAGTCCAAGTGTGGAATCAGTAGATTGGAGAAATCTTATCACCCCTAGAATAGCATCTGGAAAGCCTTCCGATATTGAGTTTGCAAGGGCTTTTTTCATGCTTCATCTGCGGAAAAGCAGATAGCATGGCAGACTTACACCAGGACCCAAATAAGAAAAGCAACTGGTCTCATAACAGGTCACCCTCCATTCAAAAATCAGCGTAAAGGGGATGTCAGGCAGAGAATGTCGGGAAATGAATGAAAGACCTCTTCACATAACTTGTCACTGCGAAGTGTACAACGTTACGAGAAGCACAACTGGGAGAGTGTGAACTCCGACCAGATCGAGAAAAATCACTTTCAATGGTACAGGTTCAAAGCTTCTTAAAGGCAATGGAGCTGTACCTAACTGTACAGTTAGAACAAAATAAGGGTTGGATAGGATTGCGTAGGCAAACCGCAGTGCGAGTATTAAGGGCTTGAAGATTTTTTAAAATTTTCTTATCAAATCCCAAACTTGACCTACATATCTACATAATTTCAACAAAATACTTTAGAAAATAGCAAAACTTTGCAAACATAACCTCACTATGTCCTTCTTTCTCAAAATTTCTGATCAAATCCCAAATAGAACCTACATACCTGATTTGAAGAAAATCCTTTGGAAAATAACGAAACTATGCAAATATAACCTCACTTTATCATTTTTTCATTACATTATTTGATCAAATCCTACATAGAACCTACATAACCAATTTGAACAAAATCCTTTGGAACATAACAAGACTATGCAAACATAACCTCACTATGTATTATTTTTATTTCCAATTTCTTGATCAAATTCCAAATTATTACCCACATACCTAACTTGAACAAAATCCTTTGAAAAAAACAAAACTATGCAGACATAACCTCAATATGTCATTTTAAAAAAAATTCTCTATCAAATTTCAAATTGAACCTACAACCCTAATTTGAACAGAATTATCTGATAATAACAAAACTCTGCAGACTAAACCTCACTATGTATTTGCTTTGTCCATAAAATGTATCTAAATTTTTCTGTGGCAATAAAGCATATTTGATTTGATTTGATTTGATTTCTTATAAATTTCTTGATCGAATTCCAAATTAGAACCTACATACCTGGTTTGAAGAAAATCCTTTGGAAAATAACAAAATTATGCAAATGTAACCTCACAATCTCATTCTTTTTAATTTTTGGATCAAATTCCAAATAAGAACCTACATACCAAGTAAATATTATCTAATTTGAACAAAAACCTTTGGAAAATAACAAAACTATGCAAACATAACCTCTCTATCTATTTTTTTTACATTTACAACCTTCATTTTGCAAAATAATAAAACTCTGCAAACATAACCTCACTATGTATTTTTTTTTAGATTTCTAGATCAAATTTCAAACTAGATCTACATACCTGATTGGAAGAGAATCCTTTGGAAAATTACAAAACTATGCAAACATAACCTCACTATGACATTTGAAAAAAAACTTCTTGATCAAATTCCAAATTGAACCTACATAGGTACCTAATTTGAAGGAGCGTTACATGTGATGCCCATGACCCGTGTCCCGTGATGGCTCATCCTTATTCAATACCCTCAAAATAATTTGCTCAGCGCGTCTAAAGAAGTTTTCACTTCAACAAACTTACATCGGAATTAGATCAGGTAGAGTTGTTGGTTTATCAAGAATCACTTTTGTCAAAACAAAGCAATCGAATAAAAAATAACCCTTCGAAACTAAACGATACAAAGTACGTGACATCTCTTAAGCTGTAATAACCAGAAAACTTGAAGCATTTGTTGCCTGCTGCTGCTGAAAACAGTCACTTTAATATTCCAACTTAATAGGAGTTTCCATCACGGCTGTTTTGCCGGTTCGCTTGGCTGCAGAATCGCAAGTGCACGTTGCTGCTGTATAATTGGAAAATGTAATGGAATCTTGTGGATTAGTTATGATTGAATCGAACCATCAAGCAGCGCCTCCGAGGCGAAATATTCATGTGCTATTTTTCATGTTAGTTGAAGTTTTAGATGCAGACTGATTGAAATATTTATCTATTTAGTTATTTTTTTGAATATGTAAAAAGTGAAAGCAATAATATAATAAAGTCTGGATCATTTTCTTCTTACCTCCACCACATGAAGCCGAACAAAACGACGCAAAAGTCAATGTCCAATGATATAATGGCTTTGCACAAGAGGATCCATCTCCTCCACATACGCCACATTCATCTACTTGTTTGTCTGACCTTATTTTTAAGTCACATCCGACTCTCTGTAACAAACAACGGGTATTAGAATTTTGCATGAAGTTCCTCTGATAAACTGATCACTAATTATTATAGTCATTTATCACATAAATGTGGGGCAAATCGACTCAATTCATAATAGTTCGGGGATTAAAGTGAGTTTGAGTTCAAAGTCGTTGGTAGAATATAATAAATTGAGGTTTGCTTTTCCCGATAATCGGAATTTTAGTGACATATTTGCTACACGGTCCCTTGAATTTGAGTTGATAGCAAAAAGCCTATAGATTTGTTGAGTCCATATAACTGTGTAAACGAAATAAAATAAAATAATGTTTTTATCCGAAATTTCATATTGATAGTAGAAGTTTTGACCTGAAACATTTTTATCTGAATTTTAAAAATCTGAAGCGCAGTTGGAAGGAGACCAATAATACTTATATCACTTTCCGAGGAATAAGTTGCAAGTTGCAATATACAAATGCTAGTCTAGTCCTAGATATCAATGCCGTCGCGCACAAGTTTCGACTTATCTTTTCGATTGAATAAAACTGGAAGGGCTCTGTTTACTTTTGCATTTTTCTTTTTTCCAACAGCCAAGAAAACAAAATGTTCTTGGAGATAAGGTTAGATGACGAAGAGCCCCTCCAATATAACCGGCAATATGTTATCACTATCTGGTATTTTCCAGAAAATAAGTGAACAGTTTTGAAAGCTCCTTTATCTAGGACCTCTATTCCGGAGAAGCTCACAAAAATGGAAAAGCGAGATATACGTTTTGGTTTCTGGGATTTTTCCACGGAAATTGGATAAAAAGCGAAGCTTTCATATTTGATGGAGTTAAATAATGTTTATGAATGTACGTTTCCCACGGAGCTTCCAACTTTAGTGATCTTGACGTGAATAATAATATGTACCGTGTAAGAATGGTTCTTGGCTGCATCTCGGAAGGTGTTAGCCATATGGCCTGCAAAAAAAAATTAGTATAAGGGCTGAGAAATTGCTGGAAATTATTTTCATGTTTCTGAAACGGACGCTATAGGGCTCAACTGCTATGTCCAATCAGAAGATGGGATTTTTACAACATTTTGCGTAGATCATCGTAATGTTTAGCGAGTTTCGAATTTGTATGTTTTGGCCCAGAAATAGCTTTTTCCCAAATTGAGTACGAGGTACTGTATCTGAAAAACTATCCATCCTGGAGTCTTGCGGCAATTTTTTTCATCACCAAAACAAGCAAAGGAAAAACCTGAAAAATATCTTCAAATTTCGGAGATAACCGCTAGGGGACGTGAATGCAATCCTGAACTAAAAAAAAGTGTTGTTCCTGTGAATTTCGTTGTATTACCTGATTAAAAAATTCTTGATCTTTGAAGTCGTGGATAATCTGAACCTTTTTTGTTATTGCCACAAGCTTTTACCATGTACTGTACAATCAAATATTGAATGACCCAACTTTTTTTTGGCGAAGAAAATTTTGATCCAGTTTCATCAACATAATATGCTTTCGAGTCTGGATTTATACTGAATAACTAAAGCAGCCTGGATATTGACGGAGAAGAATGTGCTTGAATGAAAACTTTAGAAGAAATCACAGAATTTATGACCTTATTTCAGGCCCACCATACCTTATGACTCTCTTCCAGAAATGATACACCCATGCTAAAACGGGCAAGGAATATTAAGGATTGCATATTTAGCTTACACTGGTAGTTATGTCTATTTAGAAAATAAAACATCTAGATCATCCAACTTTCTATTGTGCATTTCGATAGAAACATATGAGATGATCTTAGTTCGATTTTTATTCAATTTGTACCGATTCTTTACGAGTTATTAAAGAAAATACACACAACATCAAACGCCTTTAACCCCCGTTTCTACAGATATTGAAAATCTGGTCACATGAATAACTTGAATAAGTACTTCATTTTTTTTGCAGTTTTTTTTGTACTCTGAAAGAAAAAGAAAACCACTCTTGACGGTTTTTCGAAGAGGTTTTAGAAAAAGATGGATAACTCATAAATTTTTTGTAAATATTGAAATGCAAAACGAAAATATAATTCTTCCAACGGTCCGGTCATATTATTGAATGGAAAATTTGAGGTTAATTCAATTCAAACGAATTCTCGTGAAACTACTTTCAAAAGCAATGCACATCTGCAAGCTGTGATAGTTTCCGCAAATTGGAACATCAAAAACTATGTTTGGTTACCGATGAGCCAGCTCAGCTGGGAATGGTAATCAAGTAAAAGGTAAGTCGTGCAATCGATCGTTTTTCTACGAGCGTTCGCAAAGTAAGCACTTCGCACACTCATTTGCGTGTGCAAAGTAACCTTTTCCCGCACTTGTGCGGTACAAATTTTTCCCGCACTCAAATGTCAACTCAAATAACTACCTACCAATTTGTTGTTTTAAACTTCGTTTCCATACCAACCAAACTGTAGATAATGCACTTTGTAATGCACAAAATAATGTTCTTGTCACTTTTCCCTTTTCAGTCAAAATCAAAATGAAACACACAATTTCTTTTTTTGCGTTAAAAACGCATTCGCCAGTAACGTAAACCAACATTGATAATGACGACTTTCAATCGGCATTTGTGAGTTGTTCTTGCTTGATTTCGGTGCAAACTAATGTGTTTATCGGAAATCTTCGAAAGATTTGAGCTGAATACTGGCATCAAAAAAACCTGATCATGTATACAAACAAACGGACAATCAGATTTATAAAAGTATAAACGATTAAACGAAGACTGACTGACGCAGCTGTCTAGTTGCCAATAGCAGGGAATAAGGCGACAAAAGAGGAAATTTTATGAACAGTGATCGGACATGCCCTTGCATTTCAAATATAAAGTAAATCAATTATGATTTTGATTATACCCATATTATCCAATTTCCAGCTGCCGCCACAAACTGTTCTTTGAATATTAATATATTGTTAAGCATAAATAATCATTATTCTCAAGTTCTATGTTTTTAAGTGCGTTCAAATAATATATTATCTAAAGTTTTTCGTGTCTAATCTGTGAACGCTCGTAGAAAAAATATTGTTCCTATAACGTTCGCAAAGTGTCCTTCCCGCCCTTGAAGCATATCCGAACTCCGCTTCGCGTCGTTCGTCTAACTGCTTTTTGCGTGCGGGAAAGCATCACTTTGCGAACTTGTTAGGAAAATAACTATTCCAAGTACGTCACGAATCTCAGCTGATTCCACCCGGAACGACTCACACTCGATTTTGATCGTTCCAGTCATCGGGGTGTGAGACGCCAATCTTACCTTCCCCTTTTCCTTGGAGGTTGCTCCAAGGAAAAGGGGATATATTGACAGTGGATGCCAAATGCGACAAGTTTCGAAATATCTATTTGATTTGGCGGTTTTCTTCAAGTTTAATATGAATATTTAGTTTTTTGTTGTGAAATGATAAAAATTACAAAAATAGTTAACACCAAAAACGAGATAGGATAGGTGAAAGCTCCACTTATAACAATAATTGACACTAAAAATCTCACTGACGCCCTGTTGCGTTCCAGTAAACATGACGGCTTGAAGACACGGTGCGTCACGCTCTTGAGCTGTACCAGGGTCACTCACTCGTTCCCGGAAAGCAACTGATATCCCCGAGTTTCATTCAATTTAGTTTCGAAGTGGAACTGTCAAATCTCCGCTTGGCAAACGGGAATCATATGCTACCATCCACATTGAATTTGGCGTAAGCGTGACTTTGACAACCTTGACGACTTCGACCTAAAATTTTGAACTGTCACTGTACTTCCAAAAAAAAATTACTGTTCACCACGATACACTCAAGTGTATCGTGCTGTACACGTGTAACACAAGAGCAGAGCACAAGACACTTTATGTTATTATTTTCCTGAATACTAGCCTTAGTGATTGGATTTTTATATATTATACTAGCCCGAACCCGCGGCGCCGCCCGCGTCGTGCTTAGGCTTATTTATAAATAAGATAATAACACAGATTTTTTTTTATTCAATTTTTTTATGTTTTAATTTTTTTTTGCTCCCGCTGACCGTATACTCCAAAGAACCTACATAATAACAACACTTTTTTTTTATTCAGAACCTACATATTACCAACACAGACTTTTTTTTTCTCTAAACCATCTTTTGGTAAGGGCTAATAACTGTGCAAATTTCCAGATAATTTTGTGCTATGGTTTGAAAGCTTTAGCGTTAGACACACAGCCTGAGTTGTTCCAGAGATATGCCTAAAAAAGCAAAATTTGCCGTTTCGTTTTTATTTTTTCCTGACGTTATATGAAAAACAAAAGATACTTTCTCATGGCCACTTTTTGAGCTCTACAAAAAAGCGTTGAGAGATTTTCCGTACAACCTTTGGAAGTGCGTAATTGTCCCGACACTGTTTCATCCCGACAGTAAAAATCCCGACAGTATTGCATCCCGACAGTTAAATGTCCCGACAGTAATTCTTCCCGACAGTATTTTTCCCGCAATATTTTTTCCCGACAAATTTGGAACGTAGCCGAAAACAAAAATATCGACAGAAGCGTTGCCGCTTGTAATTTTATTTTCGTATTCTATCGTATAAGAAATTGAAATCATGATTCTCATTAAACATAGAGAATTGATCAAAAAGCAGGCATCAGAGAATATTTTGCAACTTGTAAATATGTAATATAATTAGTCAAAAAAGATCGCACAAGGGTGTAGTGACAGTAAGCGAATTTATTCCGAATAAAGGCAGGCAACTCAAAATACATTGATTAATGGGTCTCATACTTTCGTCTAAAACAAAAGAGAAAGATTAAACTAGATCCTAGGAGGAATAGGCGCTGTTGCCAGAGTACCAGGACCACTACCGAGGCGCAATTTGCAGATGTTATTTAAAACATACAAATGGAAATGAAAGATCCAATGAAAAAAAATCCTATTTACGAACTTGGTCACTGAATGCCTAGACTGAATGAAAAAAATGTAACACTTAAAAAGCATTTCATTGCAAATAGTTATGAAGTTATCATAGCTACTTAAAAAGTACCTAAGTACATGAATAAATGAGAACGAACTCATAATATTACAATTATTTAATTTTTTGAGTAAAAGTTTGGGTTGTTCATTAAAGTTACCTATTTATTTATTAACTTACTCATTGTACTCCTATAATTACCTACACACGTTATATGTTTATAATTACTTGTAAAGGTACAGATTATGTGCACGAACATTCGCGATTCGTTGAAATTATTCATTTGAAGAATTTGAAGAAATTTCGCGATCAAGAGGAAACCCTCGAACATTCAATAGATATTCCGCATCGTGTAGATAATCTAATAGATATCTACCCCTTCAAGTACTTAGACAAATAGTCGGAGCGCAGATCAGGAACGCACCTTGAAAGAAAAAATGTCAATACTGCTAAGAAAAAGAACAAAAAATTAAGAGATAAGACACAATAATAGGCTTCATCTAATACTATAGGAACAACAAATACTTCCTAGGCTAGAGTCGATTTGGCTTGCTACTTTTGCTGGTAAATAGATAGGGAAACGAAAGATATAGTACACCTACCTATGTAAGATTTGATTTCTTTGGTACCTGAATTGGTAATATTTTCTACATACAAGTCACTCTTCCACCAATGATATCAGTGAGGTACCCCGCCACGGTATGATTCGAGCAATTTATTGGAGATACAATTAATGGGCCGCATTTCCAAGGTTGGCTTATTATTACTATTCATTTTTTTGACATTTTATCCTACAAATTCTCAAAGTTCATAAAAAAAAACAAACAAAAACTCTTTTATTAACCTCACTTGAATATCTTTTCAAATAAACGCTCTGAAAGTATGGGGTGCAAAAATTAATAAGTATTACGGGAAGATCCTACTGTGCCTACCATATTATGCCTGAATGATGTCGCTAATTTTGTATTTATTATTTTGCCCTTTATTATGAAGATTGCGACTTTAATTATAATTTTTTCGGGTTTTTGTCAAAAACTGGCGAACCCAAACGAACCATCTGATTCGAATAATTATTTGGGCTATTTTTTTGTCCTTTCAGTTGTTTCACCTCACCTTCACCCATCAACACTATTCGATCCGGATAACGTAAGCTCAAATTACAAAAACCTTATAAATACATCGATTTTCCGCACTTTTTCCTTTCACAAACGCCTCTATAAATCGTTATCGTACCTATGGTTATTTTTATGGAAAAATAATTTTTTTACGGCCCTATCGTTAAAACGCCGCCCAACTAGGATCTACTGAATATTTTAGTCAACACGACGAAATTTGGAAAACTGCTTTTCCTGAATATTTTCATCCGGGTGATGCCTACATTAAGTACCTACATACGGAAAAAAATACTCAGAAGCCCACCAAAATGTACTTCTTCAACTTCCACACCTACTGCTCATCAATACCTACTTATTGAAGCATTAGTTTTTTTCTTTTATCGATGCATTAGAGTCTCCATTTCAAATGTCCCCTTTATCTCTGATCTCACTTCATTCACTTTATGTGTAAACTACGGTACCTACTTGCTAATAATAATATAATTATTATTATATTTCTTCATGTATTGAGAGCTGCACAAGTCGACAACTGACACAACACAGTATCGGCAACGCTGCTATCCGTTTACGGCTACGTTCCAAATTTGTCGGGAAAAAATATTGTCGGGAAAAATACTGTCGGGATAATTTACTGTCGGGAACAATAACTGTCGGGAAGAGTTACTGTCGGGACATTTTACTGTCGGGATGCAATACTGTCGGGATTTTTACTGTCGGGATGATAACGTGTCGGGACAATTACATCGAACCCAACCTTTCGTTCCGGAGATTTGGTTTCCAAGATCCCTATGATAGACATCCTTATCGTGGACACACCGTATAAGAAGATACTTATAAAACAGAACTTTTTATTACTTTCAAATTAATTTTTTTTATGTTTTTTTTTCCTCCCGCTGGCCGTATACTCCATAGAGTCTACATAATAACAACACAGTTTGTTTTAAATTTTTTTCAATCTATGTATTTTTTTTATATTTTCATTTTTTTTTTCTCCCGCTGGTCGTTTACCTCTTAGAACCCCTACATATTAACAACACTGATTTTTTTATTTTATAAAATTTTTTGATTTTTTATTTTATTTTTTTTTATTTTGAAAAAAAAACCCGAACCATCTTTGGGTAGAGGCTATTGACTGAAAATTTTCAGATTATTCTGTGCTACGATTCAAAAGCCTTGGGAAAAGAAACATACAGACTTTCATATTTATATACAGTGTGTTACTTAATGGTATGTCATAATTTTAAGGGGAAGTTCCTGAACAAATTTTAAGTCGAGAACGTCATATAAACTTGGGTCTTGAAATGCTTGGTTTTTAAGATACAGGGTGTTAAAGATCTATTTTATTTTCAGTTTCTAATACATTTTCCAAAGACGGTTTGAGATATTGAACTGAATTTTGCCACAGGACATTATGGTATAGGAACACATTTTTTTTTAGTCCTGTTTTTTTATTTTTATTTTATTTTATTTTATTTTTTATAATTATTTTTTATTTTTTTTAGACCCAAGTTTATATGACCTTTTCGACTCTCCAGGAACTTCCCCTTGAAATTATGACATATCATTAAGTAACACTCTGCATAAGATAATAACAGTTTTTTTTAATTATTTTCAAATTATTTTTTTTATGTTTAATTTTTTTCCTTTCGCTGGCCGTATACCCCATAGATCCTACATAGTAACAACACATTTTTTTTGATTTTTTTTCAATTCATGTTTTTTTTTTCATTTTTTAATTTTCTCATTTTTTTTCCCGCTGGTCGTATACCTCATAAAACCTTCATATGAACAACACAGACTTTTTTGTTTTTTTATTTTTTTACATTTTTTATTTTTTAATTTTTTATTATTGTTTTATTTGTTATTTTTTTTCCTAAACCATCTTTGGGTAGAGGCTAGTGACTGTGCAAATTTCCAGATAATTCTGTGCTACGGTTCAAACGCCTTAAGGAAATAAACATACAGACTTTCACATTTATATGTAACATTATAATCATTGGTGTGTTTATCTGTTTTGTTAGTTGATACACTAATAATTTTACACACAAATTTATTTAATGCTGCAAACCATACCATATTCAAATAAATTCCCAATGGACAATTTGCACTAATTCACGAATGACTTGAATTTTTATATTCCATACGTATTCCAAATAATATAAATATTTAAAGTCATCAACTGATAAATTGCTTTAAAATACCCAAAATATTGTAGGTACTTGATAATCGATTGTTTTGATTCGCTGTATGTCCGAAAATGGGGCGCGGCTCAAGTATATCGATGTGACGCATGTTGTTGATATTTCTGGATCTCAGTCGATCGAACTGGATTACGGAGCACTTTTTGTTTATTTTATGTGAGCGTAATTTTCAATAATTTCCTTATCACCACATATAACCGCGGGTTAATTTTGATACGTAAATGGTATTATGACTCGCTGATCATAATATTTTGCCTATTACCAAAAAATGGTGCAAATTGTCCATTGTTCATATCCATTAAAAAAATAGATTAACATACAAAAAGGAATGGTAAGTATATGAAGGCAGTTTAACATCCTGCGCCACGTCAACAAAACCTGTTCACAAACCTGTTTAGAACCTAAACCATATGTCAATGGATGTCTAGCGATATTCAACATTCCACCAGTTCACCTACATATTCAGAAGCTATCTATAGTTCTAATAAATACTATTGGTCAACCGATTTAAAGTTTTTCACAGAATTACCAATTTTCTGCCACTCTCGACAAACTTAAAAAAAAATCCTTACTCCATTCAAGCAAGAAAGTCGTTTTAACCGTGTAAAATCTGTGCACCGATTTCTTCCGCAAAATAATAAACCTCAATTCCATTCGATATAATCCGGCGAAAATACACCTGCATGTGAAAACGATTGCATGAAAACGAACGCTTAAATGGAAAATTCATCGTGAAATGTAGATGCATATTCTGTGGAACAAGGAAACTGGTGATAGCTCGGCAATATTTATTTGACGGCACGGAATAGTATGCATGCTATGTAGTTGACAGTTGCAAGAAAAATCGATTATTATATTTTTATTCATAATATGAGATATTTTTGGTGGATATGAGACAATCATGGAATGTTCAAATCGATTCTATTCACAGACATTAGAGGATTTCATGTCTTGAGAAAAAAACTCAAACTCCTCAAATAATCACAAAATATTGAAACAGATTTTTGTGTTCAAATTTGAATTGAAAACAATCTCTTTGAGGTTAGTTTTAATACCAAAACGGTATTTAATCCGAACTGAATTCTATACGAAAACGTAGTAAATATGTGATATAGGAGGAGGGGAGCAGGTCTGGCTAGCCTTTTTTGAGTTGCTAATAATCTATTGATTTCTGACACGACGATTAGCGGAGAAATGAGGTGGGTAAAGCTATGACGGTTCTCAAAACAACCTCACTGTTGAGGTTCGATTTGCCACTCGAAATTCATCATTTCCTATAACTTCTATGTTCAAAATAAAGTAAAATTCGTATTTTGGATTTTTTTTCAAAGATTTTTCCATTGTAGAAAAGTTTATTTATCTGGCTGTTCATCTCCGGACAGTGTTCGGAGTTCGGAACTCACCCACATCAATTTCCCGGACGCTTGCTGCCCGAATACCTATTCACGCTCTGGACCATTATACAGATGAACTACATTCCCTAACGTAGTATGGTTTGTATTTGTGAAACGTGATACGTGTAGTCCAAACCATACAGCGATTCAGATGACGTTATTTTGTAATATAGTAGATAGTAGGATATGAAGTTACAATACGTCGAAAATTGTACTCCAAACTATACCGCGATACAGAGCTTATGCAAAAGTATACTTATGGAATGCAGAAAAAAATCGCTTCTTTACTTTTTTTTCTATAAACGGAAACAAAAATTGAGGGCAGTCGCTGAGCCAACAACGTGCACTTTACTTATGTTATACTGTTAGAAACGTAGTAAATTAAAAACCGGAGCAAACCTGAACTTGAAGGATTTGATCCATAAAGAGGATAATATAATGTAATTGAGAACTATAATTTTTGTAGTTGCAACGACTTCAGTAGTGTTATCATAAGAAGCAAGTTCTCACGATTTTTCCTGAAAATTTTATAAAAATAGCTCAGGGAAAGAGCATATCACAATTGGAAATCGGGGAAAGTTTATTTTTCTCAAACGAAATGACCTACATTTTATCCCAGATCCAAGATCTCCCCATTTTCCGCTTTTCAAAAATATACATATAGTTTGCCTATGTTTGGACCGTTTTCGAGTTTTTTGACTTTGAATAACAGTGTATAGTTGCAATGCTGATGGCCAATATTGCAATAATTTATCGCAACCACCATGGGAAACCATGGAAAATCAAGGGAGACAAAATATTGATATGACTAACAATTGTTATTTCCCCTGGTGATCCATGGCAGTGCCGATAAAATATCTTATTATTTCCCGTATAAGTGAAAGAACTCAAAAAACGGCTAGTCTGAACATAGGCAAACTATATACAGGGTGTCTCAAAAACATGCTGCCAAACATCAAGGGGTTATACCTTACACAAAGATATCACGATAGAACCACTGACCTCTACTGCCCATTCCGAAAGTTGATATTGACAGATATGCAGAGTATCAAGGTTTAATTTTACTTTTTGATCTTTTTGAATAACTTTTGAAATAATGGAGTTATTTTGATGAAATTTGGTACATGAAGATTGTTTGACATGCGAATTTTATCAGAACATTGACTTTTCAGTCATATTTACATAACATAGGTATAACTTGTAAGAATAGCTAGGAGTAACCCTTTTCAAGATATTGAACTTGAAGAAATACATGCAATGTGGTTTTAAATGGCGTATTTTGAAAATAAACGTGAGTGGCTTTCAAAACGGTCGAGATAATTTTGACAATTGTTCCAATGTACAATGTTTCTTATGGAAAAAAATGACAAATAAAAAATAACAAAAAAAAAATAAAAAAAATCAAAATTGAGTTTATTTTTTTTTAATAAAAAATATTGAGAGAAATGTCAAAATTAGCATGATAACGTCGTTTTCAGCGCCATCTATGTCTATTTTCAAAATTTTTCATCAAAAACCACACTGCATGGATTACTATGTGAGTGCAAATATCTTGAAAAAGGTTACTCCCAGCCACTCTTTCAAGATATACCTTACGTATGTAGAAATGCCGCAAAAATCAATTTTTCGATAAAATAAGCAAGTACGAGTGCAAATAAAAAAGTTATGTCTATTTGAAAGAGTGAGAAGGTGTGTAAGTGGCGCCCCCTACAAGTGAGAGCCAAATCAAGGTCAGATTTGAATTTCGCATGTCAAACAATCCTAATATACCAAATTTAATCATAATAACTTGATTATTTCAAAAGTTATTTGAAAAAATCAAAAACTAAAATTCAACCTGTATCTCTTTTGATATCAACTTTCGGACAGGACAATTTGATATCTATCAAGATATTTTTGTGTGTAAGGTATAACCCTTTAAAGTTTGGCAACATGTTTTTGAAATACCCTGTATTTATGAAAAGCGGAAAAAGAGATCTTGAATTTGTGATAGGGCATTCCATTTAAGAAAATTAAAATTTTCTTGATTCTCAATAGTGATTTGATCTTTTGCTTAGTTATTTTAAAATCTCCACAAAAAATCATGAAACTTTCATTTGATCAGTTTTTTTTGTATCTCTGGTAAATAAGGTTTCTAAAGGGGTGGCAAGTTATAAGGAAAAATCTTGAAACAAGGAATAAAGATAAATAACTCACTTACTATTACTAATTAATTGCGTATGTATTTTCAACTGAGGTATAGTTTGGAGTAGAATAATCGCGTATTTTATCTCAATATCCTACTATGTTAAAAAATACGTTCGTCTGTATCGCGGTATGGTTTGGAGTGAACATATACGCAATTATCAAGTACAAATCATACAACGTTACAGAAAGACTCATCTGTATAATGGTATAGAACGTGAATACACTGCCTGGACCTGATATCTACTGAATCGTGAAACCATTATGGTTTTGTGAGGTTAGGTACATAAAAATCAGGCCTCTCCAGTGAGATTATTTAATTCTACTCAAGTTTCAAAACTTGAGTGTAGGACCTAGCAGAGGTATATTGTGTGTGACCATGAAGTTTTCCGTTTTGCTTTGGAAGTACATGGATTAATGGTTAATCAAGTAAACTATGGTGAAGAAAACGGATGGTGCTCATAAACATTATTTTGAAACTCAACCCGGCCCACTCTCCTCAGCTGGGTACTATACCAACATGCACCAATCCATCTGTCGCTATTCAACACGAAGAAAATAATGGATTCTTTTCCTGTTTGCCATTACCGATTTGTGCTAATTTCAAATTTCATCTGTAACAGTATTTTTGATCACTGGACGTGTATAATTATAGCACCATTAGTAGCTCAAAAATGATGAGATTTTCTGAACTCTGCAAAATTGCTATATGCAGAATCGCTAGCAATTCAACAACTGAAAAATAAGTAAATGTCTCCACATGATTCATTTTACAAATTATGAAGGAAAAAAATAACAAACTACCATTTGAATTCTAATTTGCAAAAATCCATGTTTTTAGAAAGAAGGTACTGGAAAGAACAAACCTCTTTTTTTTATAGAGATTGGAATTTTTCAAGAAACCATATTTAGGCCATTTGAATAGGATCACCGTTTTGCTAAAAATTTTCGTATTAAAGATGGAAATTAGACTCCGATTTCAGCTCATATTTCTTGCCTTTGAATGCTATACGACATATTCTGTTCTCACAACCAATGAGAAGTTCAACACAGCTGATAAAAGAAAATGGGATGGAAAACGTAATGGGAAATGCTCAAACCGGATTCGGAATGTATCTATTGGACATTCCTTTCCATGTCAGTTGAATTTATTGATTTATGATAAGATGAAACCGGCGAACAGAAATAATATACCTACTTTTTGTCTTCAAGTGAATTAATACATTTTTCTCGATAACTCAATATTCATCAGCAACTGACAGCCCTGATTAATCTTCCCAGGTGCTATTTTTTGGTGTAGAAAGAATTCCATTTTTCTTGAAGAGACTGGAATAATTATTATTGAAGCTTTGGTGAGAATCCTCGAAAAAACTTTTGGTAAAAGTTTTCACATGTTTCGCCATAATGGTATCATCAGACCAATAAAGATGATTTACACTAGGATAGAATCGACCTTTCGGAAAATTTGTTCGCCAACGGAGTTTTTTCCACCAACAAAAAAATAACAATGTAAGTGAATATCTACCAGTCTAATTGGTTTCTTTATAAGCCAACAGCAAAACATACAAACTCACTCTATTTTGACCAAACAAAATTACCATTTCTTGTGAGGCTGCGTGAAATTACATCCTATAAGCTGTCACTTAGCTCATTTAAATGAAGATTTATTATCTTCAACTAGCGTCTGGAAGTAAAACTATATTTCAAGATATCTCATAAGTAGTCCAGTAATTGCTATAGTTAACGACTTTAATAATGAAAATATCACTCGATATTTTTATGCAATTTGCGCTCTTCGAGTGCTGCAATTCTAATCCGGAACGTTGGTAATTACCACTGCAGAGATTCGAGCATCTAGTTTTCTGATCTTTGACTTTTCTGATGCGATCGTTGTTAGTTGCTGAAGTTTTCAGTTTTGATAGCAGTTTTCGTGAAATGTAGCGTTCTGAACGGCTCTACGGTCGTTTATTGGGGGTATTACGATATTTATTAGCCGAAAGTTTATCTCTGTGAATATATGACATAGAAAATTTGCGGTAACAACAGTCGCATCAATGTTTTTACAGGAAAATGTAACGGAAAGTCCGGTTCTTTAATTGACAGTGACAAGTATTGCTGCGAAGTTCTGCCACTCTGCCACTAAATTGACAGATGCTCTGTTTCTTCCGAGGTACGTCTATGGATGGTAAGACTGGTATGAAAATGAAGTATGGAGTGAGCGATCTGCAAAGCAGGTATTGAAAAGTTTATAAATAAAAAGCCCAGTTCATTTACATAAATAGTGCACAGTTGTGAATTATTTAGTGAATGTAAATCAACATTGTGGATATAACCAAATGAGAACAAATCCATTATGAGGCTTCGTACTGATTGACCGTTTGGTTGACTAGCTTGCATTCACACTTATCATAAATATGTGTGACAAATACACTTAGTTCCAAAATTTTGTATACGCGGCCAGGAAATTCAGACTATGCCTACTATAGTGTGATTATTATGATACAGGAAGAGATTTATGTGCTTCAAATAAGAGGCCATTATTTGTTAGAACCCATTATTGACTAGGTGATCCGGAGCTTTGCTTTTCCATCTCCCTAAACGCTCATAAAATGTTCAGCTCCATATAGTTAATTAACCAGTGATTTTTTCCTACACGAGTAAATCAAACCGCTTGTAGAAAGTTTTTACTGCATGCGCTATTCCCAAATCGGGCATACGGATTGCGGGCGGCTCGTGTAAATCCACTAAGTTTTCGAGTCTATTTAAAGCGGCGGAACATAATAGCGATGTAACGAGTTCTTTATTTAACCAGACCATAAAAGCTTGATCACTTGAGTTTTCCTACTTTTAGACCTAAAAGTTACAATGTACCTTCAAAATAACTTTGTAGTGCCAGTGCTTTGGATGCCGCTCATTTTGGGTATTATCATTATTTTATTTATTGATAGGGCAAGTATTTGATCAAGAAGAAAAAACGTTGAAAGTAACTTGTGAAAGATCATAGCGCCACGTACATTTTGGAAACTTTGTGTTGTCACATCGCGACATGATTAGTCCTCATAGGTCTTCCAATCTGCCAGACGCTTTTAATGTGTCCACAAAATATATCCTTATGACTTATTTCTTGTGACGGAGAAAGCCTCTCAATTGCACCCCTTCGTCTTATCCAGCAACCCGGAAATGATCACGAACAAAAAAATAATACATTTTTTTTCCATAAAAGTATCTGTCAGGATGCCGTTGAATTAATTTATCCCGCGTCTTGATTTTCACAAGTCATTATTTTCAAAATAAAGCTTAATCATTATCTCTACACTTTTTCCTTTGTCCATTTGCCTTGGAAAAAGTGTAGGTGACAACCCTGCTTGAGGAGTTCAAGGTTCTGCGATGGTTTTTGAGATATTGGAGATCCGTACATGTATGACACATGTATGACACAGATACTCAACTCAAACTAACCTATCTTTAGATAATCAGGAATACTATGCCGAAATCAATCATCTTGTTTCTTTTGGTTTATTCATCGATCTCGTACACAAAATCATATCACTCTTTATCCCCTGATTTCTTGACAACAATATTTTAACTATGTTTCTCAACAGAAAAGTGTATTTTACACGGATGACCAGTAATTTTTTTTTAAAGTCTTATTTTTTGTCATTATCGCAAATTTACCTCCTGGACGCAAAAGAGAGCTGTTACCAAGTATATAGGTGAACAAAAACATTTTCTGGCCTACTGCAAAATTTTGATTGCGAATTATGAAAGTGGAGATTATTGTGATTTATTTAAAAAGACCCACGCCATTATATTTTTTAGAAGCCTGTGAAACGACAAATTGATTCTTTGATAAATATGATGATATAAATATATAAAACTGATGTGGCCACTAAGCTTTACGTAAAAAGATCTATCAGAGTCCGTTTCCAAATTTTTGATAAGTTACCAGAAAGCTGAGATACGAGAGGTGGCAAAAAATGCAGCTTTTTCAAAATCTACTGCTCAGACGTTAGGAGGCCTTCATGGCATCTTCCGTTTCACAGAAAAGTAGCTAGGGTTTGTCAAAACTGCAAGGTTCTAGTTTTAGTAATAACCGAGATTGCAACGAAAATGGGACACCCTGAACAGTTAAAGTGCGTAAAAACAAATATACACTGTGGGCGAAATCAAGTTAGAACATAATTTGACTCCTGATAACTTTGTTGTTTGTTTATTAACTTTGATGATTTTTGGATACGATATTAGTCAATATGTTCTGATTATCACCCTGAAATTGAGCTTCCGAATTTCAGCCAGGACCGGACTTAGAAGTTAGATGTTAATTTCTTGAACCCAGGGGAAAATCGATAGGTTGCTAATTCAGCGAAATAAAGCAATGAGAGTTATTACAAATTCAAGTAAATATACTCCAATGAAAAATATGCTGGATGTACTAAATTGGCTACCTGTTGGGCAGATAGTGCCCTAATCTATTGTTGATTTATAAAATAGAGCATGGACAAATGCCAATATACTTGAATCAATTCTTGGTTAAGAAGGAAAATTTTGTTAGTTATAATATTAGATCAAGACTGAACTATAATATTCAATTCGTAACAAAGACGTCTCTACAGAAGACACTGTTTTACGAGGGTGTACGTTTATTCAATTCCTTGCCGAAGAAAAAAAAAAGTCACCTAGTCTAAGAATCTTTAATAGGAGAACATTTGAATATTTCCAAAACCGAACTAGCTTCATGTTATGAACTGTGAATTGTACTTTCTTTTTTGTAATAACCAGCCAAGTGCTAAATAATTTATTTATTTATTTATAATAACGTTTTTATGGAATGGGTGCGTTCAAGCTCGTTGCAAAAACAAACTGCGCTACTCACAGACCACCTGATATTTTTTTTAAAAAGGGCATTATTGGGAAAAGGTATCCTCGAAATATGAATATTCTAGAACCATAACCTAAGAAACGATGTTTTTTTTCTGTATGATGGTGCTTGTCGCCATAAAAACTATTTCACTTCATTTTTATCAAAGTTTCTTGAAATTTCATAGCAACGTGGATTGTTTGTTGGAGATTTGTCGATTTTTTCACATTTTAGAATTATTAATTTGAAAAAGCAAATTCATAATAATTAAAATGTTTTTTTTTTTTCGTTGAATAAACTTTGTTAAATTTTACTTGATGATTTGAAAGGGGCCGTGAGCCGTGACATTCCCGTGCATCCATATTCTTTTCCATTAATTGTTCAATCGAGATTTTATCTTCCAAAGATAGAACCATGCGTCAACTTAAGTATTCAAAATCAAACAAGCAAACTCTAGAATCTCAAAAATGTTAAAAATGTCCAACAAATAATCCACGTTGCTATGAAATTTCAAGAAACTTTAATCAAAACGAAGTGAGAAAGTTTTGATACCGCGAGCACCATCATACAGAAAAAAACATCGTTCCTTTAGTTATGGTTCCAAAACATTGATATTATCAGGATACCTTTTCCATGAATGTCCTTCTCAAAAAATATATCAGATGGTCTGTGAGTAGCGCAGTTCGTTTTTGCAACGAGTTTAAATGTACCAATTTCATAAAAAAGTCGTAAGTCCGGTCCTGTACAAAATTCGAACATCCAGAACTTATTGAACAATATCATTTCCAAAATTTATCAAAATCCATGAACAAACAAAAAAGTTACAAAGGATCAAACTATGTTCTAACTTAATTTGGCCCACAGTGTATATCGAACTTTGTATGATTTCCAAAATCAAAAAATCTTCAGAATAAGACGATATTCCAGTTAGTGTACTACTTCATTTGCCTCAATCTGCAATGAGCGTTCTGGCAGAGGTGATAAATGACTCCCTTGTGACTGTGTTTCTTTTGTTTTCTAGAGCTTTGGAGCTGTGTAGTTGTTCCAATTTTCAAGGGTGGCAATACGAATGACCCATCAAACTTCAGACCTATTTCATTGATGGTGAACTTGTATGATGAGCCCTATCGAGAATCTTCACATCCTAACGAAAACGAAGTTTCAGTTTGCCTATCTGGAATACCAAAACGGACAATGTCATAATTTTCATTAATGGAGAATTTATATCTATGACATCATGATGGTGAAAGCGCAGGTGCTCCAATCAGATCCGTTCACGAATTGATTGGAGAATTGAGTACCAGCGATATTTGATCCTATAAAAAATTCAAGATGCCTCAAGGATCTTTTTCAAAACGCATTTTTTTTTATCGTTTTTGTATTTAGATCCTACCTATTCCACAAGTTTTCATAAGTTCCTCAAATACCTAGTAGAAAATGTCTGCGAGTTCTCATGCTATATAACGAACAATGAAATGATAAAGGATGTTAAACATGGAATAAGACCTGATAAGATAAGACAACTAAGTACATTTGATATTCCTACAGGGTGGCATTGAAACATTCGTCGATGCAATAGTATGCTTTGCTGTGGAGCATTCTCTTCAATGTTGTTCAGAACTTTTTGTCAGAGGTGGTCTCAAGGCTTGTGGCAGATGATAATAACTTTTTCTTCCTTGATAGATAACGGACCCTATGCTACTGCTTCGTATAGGAAGTGATAGATCTTGACTCTTGCGTGTGTTCCTGGAACTATGACGCTCTTTCAGTATGAACAGTTTATTTTTGGACATAAGGCATGAAAACTCTAGAAGAAAAAGAGATGTCACAGTTGATATTTTTCGCGCCACGAACTGCTTTCCTCAAAATCCCTCCATTGTGGACCCAACAAGAATCGCAAGTGTTCAGTAGACTCTGCCTGCCACCACCCTAGAAAGCTATACGCAGTACGTGCCATATTGATTCCTAGCTCATATAATATGGAATCCCAAGACGTGATCCTCAAACTCCAATCCGCCTTCTACGGTTACCCCAAGAAAATGGATATTTGTACTGTGCACCGGTATCTCAATGGAGATCGGGACACACATATATATGAGTAATGGAAGAGGTCCCAAGACTGAGCCGTGTGGAACAAGTGCTGTTATGTCAGTTGCTTTTAAAATGTATCCCCTGACCAAGACAGATTGACTCCGACCCTGTAAGTGAAACCAATTATTGCTGGTTCACCTCAATCCATAAGCCTCCAGTTTTCATAGCAGTCTTTTATGATGAGCACAATCAAATACTTTGAATAGGTCACCGAAGAGACATCTGCAAGCGCGTTACCAATGTTCAAATAATAGGTAAAGACTCTTTTCAAGAAGGTGTAAACTGCATCGTGTTAGACAAACTGGCATGACAACACTATCTTGTGCTGGCGTAGATAGTCCTATATCTTCTTGACCACAATTTGTTCACTACTTTGGGCATGGTAGAACGAAGCGATATTGGCTGGAAGCATCATCGGAATGATAGGAACCACCAATGCATACTCGCATTTCTAAATATCTGCCAGTTCCTCGGATACATCCTGTGATTTGACAGGTGGAAAAAGAGATAGTTCTCTACAGATGAACATAACCAATCTAATCGTGTTTGTGTGTCGTGATTATGAATAGCAACACACGTGTAGATCTCAAGATAGAAAAAAACAGCCATAGGCAATGATAATTACTGGATCGATAACGCTAGAAGTATTTTCTGATCGAGTAATCACTATCTACTCAATCGCACAGACTTTGTAGGATGTTGAGAGTTGATAATATTCAGAAGTTTTCTTACCACGCTGGAAATTCTTACAATCCTAATCTCTCACATTTTATTATGACAAGTCACGCATCTCAAAAACACTGGAACACAACATATTTCACAAATCAGTACGTTCATTAATAATCAACGCAACGTGCATTTCTCGAAAATTATGGTCCACATGATCGCCCCACCTTTTGAAAGAAATTATAAACGATCTGAAAACACCAACAAGACATCGAAATGCAAGAAATGTAGAGTACATGGTTGCTGTAAAAACTTGACTTGGAGAAGTTCCAAATGTATCCAATCCTCGTTGTGCTCAGGAATTCGAGCTAAAAACAACGATAACTGCTAAGCTACTTCGTAGACATGATGTGGAGTGAGCATTAAAATTATATGAGAGGTCTGATCTGAAACAGCTCTCGGTTGATTTTATTTGTGAAATTCTTCCAGATTCACCATTGGTTTCCTCAGGTCCACGTGATAAATTGTGTGTGGTAAAATGTTTTATTCACGTCTATACAGGGTGCCTCCAATTATGTCGGCACTATTGCTAACTTCTTTATTATTGAAGATACGAGTCGTTTGAGTTTAAATGAGAAAACAAGTAGTATTTTTTCTGCGGATTAACATTATGCTGTCAAAAAACAATTGAACAACGAGATCTCGATTTATTCCAGAAAACGTATTTTTTTTTAAATGGGCCACCGTGTATATTTTACCCATAATTGATCAGTCACTCTTTTCTGAACATAAAAGATTATCATGATTTTTTTCCTGAAACCAAAAATAACGGAGTTATGCGTATTTTCCTCGACTAATTTATAAACGTCAAAGTAACAAAATTCAATGATTTGATTGTTTCAAGGTGAGCATAAAAAACAAAATACGTTAAGAACGATATAATAACTTTGATAGCAAATATGGCAACCGATGTGTATTATTTTGTCAATATTTTAAATTTCATGGCCAAGTTTCTAAAAAATTTCTCATCAAAATGTCCCATTCAAAAAAAGGACATTTCTTTAAATAATTCGAGAACGCGGTGTTTGATTGTTATTCTGTTAATACCACGTTAATCAGCTGAAAAAATACTACTAGTTCTCTCATTTGAACGACCTCGTATCTTCAACAATAAAGAAGTTAACAATAGTGCCGACTTAATCGGAGGCACCCTGTATAGGGATGTATTTCTGAATGAAATGTCATCTCACAATTTTATTATCATACCAAGCGTTGTTGATCTAGTTGATCAACTTATCCATCATCTAGGGTTTGTATAGCATATAACAAATCAAAAAGTCGTTGATGTCTATTTTCCATTCAAATTATTGACACGAACACGAAACAAGAAAAGTTTGAACTGGCGCTTTACAAAATTCTTTTAAGTCAACTTCGACATAGAACACAATAAAAAAAACTTTCAGTTTAAACGAGGCCAATTTCTAGAATCACTAAGGCTTAACTGCCACTCCAATAAATGAACATCAACAACTACTATGTCTTTATTGATTATAAATTAAAACTATGGTGCCATCAGCGCAATGAAACGAGCAGATTATGACGGACAATCACAGCTCACAAGTAAGGGAAAACAAGAATATAAAATCCGAGAATTGCATATTGCATGGCGTAGAGCCAATATTTTCGTGAGATGCTTCTGGACTGGAAGTTTTATTACTTCAGCCAAAAGCACCAAATCGTGATCATAAAATTATTTTGAAAATATGTATAGTATGTACTTTGGTGTACATGAGTATTCAATTCGATAGATTCTAGATTGGTGCACTGATATGTTTACTGGATTTGGATGCAAGTGTTGAACTTGATACTGTTACTAGAGAGAAAACAGGTGAAATAACACTAAATCGAAACTACAGGGTGCGGCAGCTCAACTTCCTTATTTCTAAACGCAATAAAGCTCATCTCATGGGCTAGAAGTTTTGTATTATTATTTTTCTAATGATGAAGGTACAAATATAAAGTTTTGCCACAAACAGTTTTTAAAATCTTTTCAGGAACATTACGCCCTCTATTGTCGATACTCTGAATAAGCAGATCTCCATCATTTGTCATAACCTCTTTCAGCATTTTGGCCATTTCGGCCCGGATGTTGACTTTGAGATCTTCTAGGCTTCTTGAACGATGACACGAACACGGCATTTGAAAAATCTCCATAAAAAAATGCAAGGGGTTGAATCGGATTGAACAATTATCGAAGGCACGCTGAGTTGTGATCACAGAACATCCATTCGAAAAGTACGCTTCTACGGGAAATGCACGCTGGTCAGTGTTCCAATACATCGTGGCGACTGACCGAATGGGGAAACAAAACTTCAAATAACGCGAATTTCAAATAAGGAAGTCAAGTTGCCGCACCCTGTATAACCAGACCTCAAACTAGATAACGAAAGAAAACGAAACAATAAGTTGTGTATTGATTTAAAAAAAAAATCTCAATATTTTGTGAGTAGAAAATTTAGTTTTTTGAGGTAGCGTAGAGGTCTTTCTAGGTGTATTTAGTCTAGTTCTGTTTGAACGAACCAGGGAGCATTCATTACCGATCTAAATATTTCGTTCTCGAGAATCTGCAATGGTTTCAAAAATGATCCTCCAACCTGAAATGAGAAAGATTCGTTCTGGACACTTATTATGCAGATCGTGCTGAAGTCACTTCGCTTGTGCGAGAAATTACATCACACCGACATCATTCAGTGGGAAAAAGATGTATTCTGGAATGCATGCGGTGAGTGTGAGATGAAAGCAGCTTTGATTCTTCATAAAACTGCTACGTTGTCAGATCAATGAATCATGTTATTATTGTCCTGCACGCGACCGCACATGGTTTTCTCTTCAACAAAGCTTCCAAGTGTTTTTCTGTCAGAAAGTGCATTGTCCAGTAACACATAATTAACATAAATATTGAGTGAGTAAAAGGTACATATTATACTAATGTTATTCACCCCGATTAATGAACAGTACATTATCGTCAAAAATATTCTAATGAGGACATTTTCCCATAATACTATTTCACGGAAACGTGTCTTCAATTTTAATTCTCCGCCAGGAAACGTCACATCAGCGTCGGTAAAGAATGGAACAAGCTGAAACGAACCGGAAACAGGCTCATGTGAAACTGCAGAAAATATTTAATAAACGATAAATTTCCCAGTACTTTTTGCCAAAAGAACGCGCAAACATCATGGACCGAATTGCATCTTGTTCGTCTTTCACAAAATTAATATGTATGATTTACACGAAATTCTCTAAACATTAATACTCATCCGATTTGTGCAACCACTTCGCTTGATTCTAAGTTAAGCTATCACTATACTCAGATTCGGAAGAAGTGATAAATCATTTATTTCGAGACTACGATTTGCTAAAACATCGCATGAACTTTGTTTGAAAAAAATACTCATCGTAGGAGTAGAGATTGTAGTGGAAGGGTCTCAAGACACTTTTCTAGAGAACTGCAAGTATTGGTCCAATCTGTGAGCCGGTTGGCCAATTCTAAGACATAATTATTCTCTTCTAGAAACTGAAAGCCTTATACAAAATTCTATCATGCCAGATTCTGTCGAAGGGATATCCAGTAATAGTACTGATTTTTGACCTAGCTGTAATGTACAGGGTAATACATTTTCAGCGACAGGGTGCCAGTTCTCATAAACTATTCATCATAGAGACTAGGGAAAAAAATCTGTATAGTAATGTGCCCAGGAAAAAATGCTGGAAATATATGGCAAGCTTCTAGGATCGCCGGAATACGGTACTGTGAAAACAGAAAATCATCACATTTTCGAAATTTTTCTCTTTGAACTACCATAAAACAATATGGAAACGGATTTTAGACGCTATTCTCTACCAAATTGCCCCCCGACACTTCTGAAAGTTGTCAAATAAGACAGCTACAAGCCGTCAAACTTGATGTCACTAAACTGCCTATAACTTCGAAATGCCTAAACCGATTGAACTGTTCTTTAGCCCATTTTGAAGAAGAAAATCTCCTTTTTCTGGTGCATGTACTCGAGGTCGATTTTATCTGCTCTAGCCGGAAAGTTTAACATGAATTGTAAAAGTCAAACCTGTATTAGAGGTTTTTTCGAATTTTCAAATGCAAACCCACTAAATAGATGCCTCCATCGTGTTATTTGGATAATTTCCTACCACTTTCATACAGATCATTTTTCTATATCTTTTGAAATAGAAAAGTTACGAAAACTTCATCACGAATCCCGCGAGAAATACTTTTGAAGCATCCCCTATAAATTTGAATGAGTCAAAAAGATGCCCATCTGATTGGCTTTGATTCGCGTTCAACATTTTCGTCAGTTGATGTTGAAAAGAAAAGCCTATAAGTGAGAATGCTTCCGTTTTTTTTCCACGAGTAGCTGACAAGTAGAATACAGTGCACCACTCGCCAAAAATAATACGGTGGGACACCTTATTTCCAAAATATTTAAAAAAAATTATGTACCAATTAGTACATTTATTTCCTTATTCCTTGTTCCTTCGAAGAACCATCCTCAGGTAGAGGAAACCCAAATTAAACCAATAAACTAATTTGATTGATTTAAGTAATTGATCTGTATGTCCATAGGCACCTGGTGTGTATGATTAATACACCAAACGTGTTTCAATGTATTATATTTTGCTGAAAATTGGTTTTTTAACAGAAGGTTTTTCATGAGCTTTTTTTATTCTTTTATTGACAACAACAACATTTTTCTTCCATTAGTTACAATTCAATTGTTTTTACAGCCCTCTCCTCTCACAATCAAAAGTGCATTCCGCAAATGACAATCTATGTCATCACACATACAACCGGTGAACACTGCTTAGATGCAACAACGCAAAACAACAACATGCACATGTGAACGAAACACAATCCAAAAATAAACTAACTAATAAACTAATTAACTAAATATTCGCAGGACAGAATCGGCTGAAAAGCAAAATAGTATTTTGTTTCAAATCACAACATCCTCCCCCCCTTGAGGCAACTAAGTTTCAAATGGCAAAGGACATAATTTCGTAATAGGTCGTATAAAAATTCCTTCTTTAGTTTGAATTCGAGCAATTCGAGCCCTTTTGTCTTTGCCTGGTGGCAATTCCATAATTCGAGCAAGTTGCCATTTCAACGGAGGCAAATTGTCCTCTTTTACCAAAACAATAGAGTTTACCTCTAGATTTTTTGAGGATTGGAACCATTTCGGTCTATTCTGTAACCTATTTAAATACTCAGTAGACCAACGAGTCCAAAAGTTTTGGCGCATCTTAGAGCACCTTTGCCAAAAAGACAGCCTATTTTCATTTAAGTTTGAGATGTCAATTTCGGGAAAACTTGTAAGTGGTTCGCCTATTATAAAATGCCCTGGAGTCAAACAAGTTAAATCGTTAGGATCTACTGATACCGGACACAGTGGGCGGGAGTTAAGAATAGCCTCTATTTGAGCTAATAATGTACTCAGCTCTTCAAATATCATACATGAGTCGCCAATAATTTTACGTAAATGTGATTTGGCAGATTTTATGCCAGCCTCCCATAAACCACCCCAGTTTGGGCTGAGCGGTGGTATAAAACGCCACTCTATTTCTTTAGTACCAGTGAAATTCAAAATTTCTGTTTTATTTACATCTGACCTAAAAAATTTGTACAAGTCGTTCAACTCATTAGATGTACCCTTAAAATTTGTGGCATTATCGCTATAAATAGTGATGGGATTGCCACGCCTAGCAATGAACCTTTTTAGAGTAAACATGAATGCTTCTGTTGTGAGACTACTCACAACCTCAATATGCATGGCTTTCGTAGCCATACACACAAACAGTGCAATGTATGCTTTAGATTTGTGAGATTTTCTAAGTCTCGATTGCCTAATAAAAAGCGGACCACCAAAATCTATCCCAACCTTGAGAAATGGTCGAGCTACCGATACCCGATCCACCGGTAATGTCCCCATTAATTGTGATGACACATTTGCTTTAAACCTATAACAAACTGTACAATGATGTAACACACTTTTTACAAAATTTAACCCATTTATCGGCCAATATCTTAGCCTTAACTTAATTAATAACTTCGTAACGTGATGTTTTGCTGGTAGCAACAGAGGATACCTTTGATCGTAAAGGACTTCTGCGTTTGAAATTCGACCATTTACTCTGAGCAAACCCTGACCATCAATGAATGGATTCAAGCAACGTAATTTGCTATCCTTAAGAACTAACTGATCTTTATGACTTTTATTTTTATCAATTTGACACTGCAAATCTTCAATTTCCCTGAAAAATGAATCTCGCTGTACTAACTGTACAATTTTTAACCTAGCACTATTTAATTCAGATACCGCAAGAGAACCATGTAACATATTATCTGACCTTTTCTGAGTATTGGTAACAAACCTTAGACAGAACGCAACTGGACGTTGTAGACGTGAAAAGTTTGAAAACCGTGACCAATCAATAACAGGCTCGAAATTTTGAGTATATTGAGCACAAACAACCTTTTTCTGTTCAGAAATTGAGTCCAATTCAATTGCACCAACCGGCATCACTGAGTAACTTGGATCTAAAATATTTTTTGGACCATTCCACCAACAGGAATTATCAATCAAATTACTAGGAAAAATCCCCCTAGATAGCCCATCAGCTGCGTTGTATTCCGACCTAGTATGACACCATTCAAAATTCGAGGTGAGCTCTTGTATTTCGGACACTCTATTTGCAACAAATGTGGTCCATCTAGACGGTGAACCTCCTAACCAACAAAGAACTATTTTAGAATCTGTGTACAGATAGATCTTTGTAGTATTCAAACCCATAATAGAAACAACTTTATGTACAAGCCTGGACAAAAGTAATGCGCCACATAACTCCAGCCTTGGAAGTGAAACTGTCTTGAGTGGTGCAACACGTGACTTAGAGCACAACAAATTACAAGCAACACTACCATCAGAATAAACACTCCTAACGTATATACAAGCAGCATACGCAGCTACAGACGCATCTGCATATCCGTGATACTGGATCTCAACCAACGACTTTCCTGTAAACAAGTTACGAGGAATTTTCAATAACTTCAAGCTTGATAAGTTATTAGCCAGAGTCAACCATTTTTCTTTTAAATCTGCAGGAAGCTCCTCATCCCAATCTATTTTTCTAGCCCAAATTTCCTGCCTTAAAATTTTTGCCAACACTATAACAGGCCCTACCAAACCTAAAGGATCAAACATTTGAGCAATATGAGACAGGACTCTCCTTTTTGTAAAACAGCCAAAACAGTCAATATCAGGAATTGAAATCTTGAAAATATCGTCGGACGGGTTCCAACTAATACCCAAAACCTTATTAGAAACAGTCTCATCCAAAATATCTCGTTCCTTTCCTTTTATTTCCTCAATCTCATTGATTAAAGACTTATCATTGGAACTCCACTTGTGAAGTTTAAAACCAGCACTACTCAACATTTTTATCAGTTGGTCTTTCAATTCTAATGCTTCCTCTTTAGTATTAGCCCCTGACAAAATATCATCAACATAGCATTGATTAAGGATGGCCTTTGAAGCTAATGGAAAAATAGTAGCCTCATCAAAACCCAATTGATTCAAACACCGAGTTGCCAGGTAAGGCGCCGAGTTGGAACCATAAGTCACAGTTTGAAGTTCAATGCATTTGAATTCGTCATGACTTGACTCTCTCCATATAATGTTCTGAAGATGCCTTTGATTAGGGTTCACCATCACCATTCGGTACATTTTCTCAATATCAGCAACAAGAACAAACATGAAACTGCGAAAACGACACAAAATTTCAAATAGCTCTGGTTGAACAGTGAATCCCTTATACATGATGTTATTGAGTGAAACACCTGAAGAGGTTTTTGAGGAAGCGTCAAAAACAACTCTTAATTTTGTAGTTGAACTATTTTCCCTAACCACGCAATGGTGAGGCAAAAACACTCGAAAATTCATATTCTTAATCCCAGCATTAATAAAGTCAAAAGGTACCACTTTACCATGTCCCAATGAAATGTATTCATTAATAAACTTGGAATAATCCGTGAACAATTGTTTGTTATGTTGAAACCTTTTCTCTAGAAACTGAAACCTTTTTATAGCTGAACCGAGTGAATTTCCCAGTTTACAATGTTCTTTATGTGAACGCAAAGGTAAATCAACTTGAAATTGTCCGTTTTCCAACCTTTGTACCGTAGGTGTGAAATATTGTTCACAAACCTTATCCTCTGGTGACAAATAGTGTTTATTTGTCACTTCTTCTAACTGCCAGAACCTTGGAATTATATCATTGACATTGTCTAGATTTTGACAAAATAGTGACACATTTAAATTAGTGAAGACTTTGTTGTTGAAAGAAGACTTTATGGGTGCGCTGCCACAAACTAACCATCCCAATTTTGTGTTCTGTAACACAGGCAAATTTGCACCTAACTTGATTATCCCAGGAAGCAACAGATCAAAATATAAATCTGCTGAAATTAGCATGCCAATGTCCGAAGGCCTAAAATAACATGGATCCGCCAATGTTATGTTATCCGGCAAACTTATTTTGCTTGTATCAACCAAAGCATGAGGCAATGAACAAGTGATTTTATCCAAAACACAGCAAGAAATTCTAAAATTCTGTGAGCTTTCGTACCTCGATTCCAAAATGAGATCAACCATTTTATTTACCTTTGAAGCAGTATTCCCAATACCTCCTACAGTCAATGCTCTATTGTAAAAATCTAAATTCAAAAGCTTTAGCACCCTTGTGCTAATAAAGGGAATCTGTGACCCGGAATCTGAAAGAGCACGAACAGCTACCCTTTCTCCTTGTCTATTTATCAAATGCACTCTTGCAGTTGCTAGTAATATTTGTGATTTCCATCCCATAGACAGAAGACTTGCATTATCAATAGGAGTTTCATTTGAAGTAGGAAGTTGACTTGTAACATAGTTTTCGTTTGAACCCTTATGACCCTGCCTATTCCTATCAAAATTTTCCCTGAGGTTGCAGGCTCCCTTTGACTTCCTGTGAAGGAATTTTCTTTTACATATCTTTCATCGCTATGAAGTAATGAATGATGTTTACTATTACAAACTTTACATTTATTTGACTGACACTGTGAAACTGTGTGCTTTGAATCCAAACAGTTGTAACACAATTTGTTTTGTTGCACAAACTTCCGTTTATCTGTTATAGAACAGTCCTTGAATTTAAAACAGTTGCCTATTTTGTGCCCATCCTTATTACAAAATAAGCAAGATTTTTTATTTTTAAAATCAGCCCTTAAATTCTCTTGAGTGGTTACTAAAGTAGATTTCATCTGTTTAAAATTAAAACTTTTGTTACTCCCAGGCATACTTTCAAACGCACAGCACCGTTTTTCAAGAAAATCAAGAAACTTAGCCAAATTTGGCAACGCTGTGCTATCTTTTTCAAGCTCATAAGTCCTAAGTGATTGAAAATCAAGTTTCTGTGAAAATATATAGACAAGTAACACGTCCCAACTATCAACGGGCAATTTTAATGCTTTCAATGAATTTAGATGTTGCCTTATATTTGTCAAAAATGCTCTAAGCTGAACCCCATCACCCTTTGTTATGACAGGAGTATCCAATAACCCTTTAATATGTGTATTGACAATGACAAGGTTGTTGTCATACCTTTTCTTCAATATATCCAATGCAATACGCTAGGTTTCTGTGACGTCATGACGTCAGCTGTCAGACGGAAATATCCAAACAAACTATTTTTTATTACCTCAAAAGCTGACTTTTCACTCGGCTAATCATTTACGCACTAACGGGACACACGATATATGTAATACACCCAAAAATATAGTCCAAAGAAGTCCAAATTAAACACAAACACTGATTTCAAACACACACAATACAATACCACAAGTCACAAAAGCTTGTTTGGATACCAAATTCGGCCACGACCAATCATATGGTGCCTGTGACGTTTTCAAAAACGTCGCGTATTGGGTAATTATCATGCGTCAATGACAAATCATTAACCAAATTCAAAGCTTCATTGGATAAAGCGCCTTTTAAATATAAAAATTTCTGGACGTCAGTCAATTGAGTACTGTCATCAATGAGAGCAGTGAATAAATCAATAAATGACTTCCAATCCTCATATTTACCCGAGAACGAGGGAGTATATAAATTTGGCAACTTTACTCTACTTATCGAATCGCTATGTGTTTGCAGAGTAGGTTGTTGTGAATTACTAGAAGAATTATTGACACTAGTTGTATTTAAATGAGTTTGACGGTTTTAATTTTAGCCAAAATTTTAAAATATTGATTCTCTATCAAAACTCTATCAGCCTCTTCAGCCTCATCCAAATCCTCAATTTTTGTTTGAATTGTACAATAATTCTCAAAATTCTTATTTAAATGAGTGTCCCTCACAGCAAGTTCATTAATATTTATATTAACGTCATTTTCATTAGTATTTACGAAATTTTCTATCCTAGTTATGGCCCTTTTAACCTTTGTACGCTCTTTCTTGAGGTCTTCCATGATAAAAATTCAATAAAAACACTGTTGGTCTGCTAACACAACACGATTTCGCAAAGTCCACAGAAAGTATAGTATAAAACAGTCTGACCTTGTTTGATCCAAATCCTTCTTGTTTTGGTATTACCTTGACCTTTCACCTTCTACGCAGCAACCCAGTATTCAGCAAATCCCATAAGTTTCAGCCAATTATTGTTGTCCACTTCAAACAACCCAAACTTCAATATCCGGCTCGCAGCTGGCCAAAATATGTACCAATTAGTACATTTATTTCCTTATTCCTTGTTCCTTCGAAGAACCATCCTCAGGTAGAGGAAACCCAAATTAAACCAATAAACTAATTTGATTGATTTAAGTAATTGATCTGTATGTCCATAGGCACCTGGTGTGTATGATTAATACACCAAAAGTGTTTCAATGTATTATATTTTGCTGAAAATTGGTTTTTTAACAGAAGGTTTTTCATAAGCTTTTTTTATTCTTTTATTGACAACAACAACATTTTTCTTCCATTAGTTACAATTCAATTGTTTTTACAGCCCTCTCCTCTCACAATCGAAAGTGCATTCCGCAAATGACAATCAATGTCATCACACATACAACCGGTGAACACTGCTTAGATGCAACAACGCAAAACAACAACATGCACATGTGAACGAAACACAATCCAAAAATAAACTAACTAATAAACTAATTAACTAAATATTCGCAGGACAGAATCGGCTGAAAAGCAAAATAGTATTTTGTTTCAAATCACAACAAATTAAATTAAGCAAAAAAAAAAACAAAAAACTAGTGCAAATGCTCATAATCGCCAACGTTGACAAGGCACTTTATATTTTTGACACATTCAAA
Organism: Orchestes rusci; assembly: GCA_958502075.1. Classification (NCBI taxonomy): domain Eukaryota; kingdom Metazoa; phylum Arthropoda; class Insecta; order Coleoptera; family Curculionidae; genus Orchestes; species Orchestes rusci. The sequence goes on from OY293306.1 coordinate 37,971,206, forward strand.
TTAACAGGGGCGGTTTCAAAAGTATTCCTCGAGGGATTCCTGATGAAGTCTCCGTAACTCTTCTATTACAAAAGATATAAAAAAATAACCTTCATGAAAGTGGTAGGAAATCATCCAAATAACACGAAGGAGGCATCTATTTAGTGGGTTTGCATTTGAACATTTCGAGAAACAGGTTTGACTTTTACAATTCATGATGTGTGGTCGGCTAAAGCGAATAAAATCAACCCCGAGTAAATGTACCAGAAAACACAGATTTTTCTCTTTAAAATGAGCTTAAGAACAGTCAAATCGGTTAAGGAATTTGGAAGTTATAGGCCATTTATTAACATCAAGTTTGACGGCCTGTAAGTAGCTGTCTTATTTGACAACTTAGAGAGAAGTGTTGGAGGACAATTTTGTGGAGAATATCGTCCAAAATTTGTTTCCATATTCTTATTTGGTAGGTCATCGAGAAATATTTCGAAGATGTATCGATTTTTTGTTTTCACAATGCCGTTACGCCCCCTTGCGGCGATCCTAGAAGCTTGAAATATATTTCCAGCATTTTATCTTGGGCACATTACTATACAGATTTGGTTTCCTGGGTGTCTATGATGAATAGTTTACGAGAACTGGCACTCTGTCGCTGAAAATGAATCACCCTGTACACTGCGTCAAGCTGGAATTTTTGCTCATTCATGAAATTGACTGGACTTTTTCTGAAGCATATTGACAGGAAGTAGGTTGATCAAACACGATGTGTGTGGATCGATGAATTTATCAAATGTATTTAGCAAGGCTGCAAGATCTTACCCACTGATCATGTTGAACAATCAACTGTGATGCAGTTTTATCCAGGACTCCCCTTTACTTTGTATCCAGGATCCGTTGAGGTGAATGCACTTTTTTTTTGTTCTATAATATTCTTTGGAAAGACAGTTCTCTACTCGTTTTGTTAAAAATATCAAGAGTCATATCAATTTGAACATCTTGTAGAATGTAGACTAATCGGATCCCTTTTTGATAAATATGGGACATGAATCTATTCAACAGTAACTTGGAAGAAAATATATCAAAGACGAAGGTCCTGCAACACATAATCATCATTTACAAGAAAACTATTTGTTAAGAACAAAAAAAAAGGAAAATCACCAAAGCATTTTTTCAAAACTTAAAAAAAAAAATTTTTGTCAAAAAAGGACGCATTGTGGAGTATAAAGATTTTTTTCCAAAATATTACTTTTGGAGTATCATATTGAAATAGATAATGAGGAGAAATCAGTCTTCTGAAAAAAATAATGATGAATGAGTTGAATATACGTATTACGTACGTCAATGATAAATTGTTTATGAAAAAATTATGAAAATATCACTACTTCAGAAGCTTATAGTGCGTCTTGAATTGAAGTGAATCTTTATACAAATTTTGGGACTTCCCTTGTTTTGATTTTACTGTTCAGTTGGAATACGTTGAAACCTCTTTGAACATAGCTAAGAAATGGTCATGCGACAGGTTTGTTCAATATTAATTAAAAAACGTGGCACCCATCTTGTTCTTTCTCAGTTTTATGTACGATACACATTCAACAGTCCTTCAATCGTCCCGAATTCGTTAATTTCGCATATGACGTGGGTAGCTGGCCGTTGACATGACAACGCCCGACGCACGGCGGTCAGTGTTGGCAAGTCACATGCATCAGGCTGTCTGCATGGCTACCATCAAACTCAAAGAACAACAAAACTTAATGATTTTTTTTTGTGTGGCGGGCGTTTCAAGAATAAATATGGATTACAAAATTTGAAAAAATTGTGTTTGGCATTCGTATGCATCAAAGAATTCACAGAAAAAAAAATCTTCCTATTGAGCTGAGAAGTTTCTGTGGTCTGTTCATCAAAAAGTGTTTTCTCTATTCCTAACCACGATACACTTGACTAACGGTATGTGACGCGGTGGCGGGTCGTGAAGTATGAGTATGGGGGTGCGCTTCCAAGAGGAAACCACACCAATGTAATGGGTTATCAACTTGAGGTTCGTCACTTCATCAAAATGTGATCCAAATAAGATCGGGATAAACCAAACTGATAAACCGATGTATTCATACCTTTGCCTAGCAAAAAAAAAATGGTGGAATAGTTTTTGTAAAAAACATTCCAATTACCTCCCTACCGTTAAAAAAAGTTCTACCTTGAAGGTATCATTATAAATACACATTTTATTGGTTTTGGAAAATCCTCAACCACACATACATGGCATGATTATCCCTACTCGAAGAGAGAAATCCCTACTTCTGACAACAGTGACAACTGACTAGATAGGTTACATTTGTACTGGAAAATGACATATGTGCTAGAACTCTTTGTTTTGGATTTGGATCAGTACAATCGGCACACATAAGTATTGTACAGGGCTTGATACACAGCTGAAAAAGTAAAAACGCTTCCTGGCACTGAATATTCACGGTGGCGCCCTTACATCAGGCCATTTCCCGAATACTTTTGACAAATTTCCATAGCGAAAATGCATTCGACTGAAGCGTCGAACAAATACACACATGGACTGGGACAGACTGAGAGAACAGTGACTATGGTATCGAAGCTGAAGGCGCCGGAGTTTTGTGTTGATAGATAGCAATATGAAAATAGTGAAATTGCACCGTCATCCGAAATAAAATTGGTATATGGATTTACTTTCAAAATCTCGTTTTTATTTTTTTTTCTTGTTTTCGCTGGCAGTGCGCTCGCATGGGCGTCCTTATTGAAGAGCAAAAACCACACATCTTATAAGACCATCATGACCACCATAAAAGCTTTGATATGCATGTTATTATGGTGACCATAGAAACTGCGTTACTTCGCAATTTCCACCATTTTTGTTGGCGGGGCTGACATACCGCGTATAGGTCATTGTGTATCGTTTTCCCAACATCATTCAAGTGTTGACCATGAAACGAGAATTTTCCGAGACTAAATCAATTTTGCCGCAATTTTTACGGAAAGTAACTCTATACGGAAATCACTAAACACTTGAAACTCTCCAATCGCACAAACGTTCCAGATGCCATTTCCAGTCCGCATCATTGTTAAGCATCGCAGGATGCGACGCTTTAAATAAATCTTTGTCAAGACCGAACCTCTTCGACGCCCTTTATCTGGGCCATATTTTTCCGATGAGTCTCCAATATTCGTTTTCGTATTTTGCGTATTTACATTTATATTATTTTTCAGGGTGACGCGAAGTGCATATTTTCTCCGATTGTCAACTCCAGACGAGATACGAATATTGCTTACACAGAGAAAAATTGAATTTGGGCTCGGACCTCTTGAGTTCCAGGCAGATCTATTGTTCTACAGATATGAAATGAAATGTTAGTGTGAACGTTTTTTGAATATTGAAAGGACAGAAATGGAAAAACTTCTATAAATCAATGACAACTCAGTGATCTACGTTTTCCATTTGCTAACTAAATTTTGGCACATGGTAAAACAAGTCAAATTTTAACATGAAATTTCGTATGAGTATTGGATTCTAAACAGCTTTTTCAAATAATTCCTTAAAAATTGAAATTAGAGGTAGTTCACTCTTAGGCAAAATTGATGTTTATGCAATTTTTGGTCACCCACTGTATACAAATCTCTTAATTTCTGGATGAGACATGTTTTTTTTTTAGAACTTACAAGGAACAATACTTTTTTCCCTTATCTGAAAAGCAACATAGAGAAGGTAGGCGAGATTTTCAGTGAAAATCGTTCTTACAATCTGCGAGAGATTGCTCACGTAATGTTGATTGTTATTTTAAGTTAGGTAGGAAACGGGAAACAGCTTTTCTCAAGGAATTCCTCATTTTCAGGGGGATCTATGAAAACAAACATTATAATATCTTTCAGTTATCCAGTCAGTAGATTTTAGGATCCACTTCATCATCATATATAGCATCTACAAGTGATGGAAAATAGTTTCTGACCTGAACTATCCGAAACTATTATAAACTGCACTAAACAGCCACTTGTACGTCTTGCTTTGAGCTTTATGAATATTCGATGAGATCAGCATTTCTTGGGATCTTATGGTGACACATAGGAATTTTAAAGAAACATTGCATTTTCCAATCATAAAAAAAGTTAACGTGAGCAGAAAAGAACATGTTTTCAACATTTTTTTGTAAAGCTGAAAACATCTTTGAATTCACTACACACCAAACTAGCTTTTCTAGGTTTAATGAAGCGGTCGTTGAAGGTCAACACTATGAAGAGAAACAATGCACATCCATATGGACCAAGAAAGCTATAACTGACTCTAACTTATTCGACAATCTCCGATGTAATAAATATTGTAGCAGCCATAGAGTTTACACTAGAGTTAGGCATTTTACGAGGTCTAGGTGTCGTTTCCTTACTTGTAACTTTATAGTCTCTGAGGGACTAAAATACATCGTTGCTGAACATTTTATAACACAATATTCCATGACATAAATTGATGACAATGTTGAAGAAGCTATTGAGGGTAATAGATGATATATACATTTCAAAAACTCGCTTCCTTAATCTTTTGTTATCAAAAGAAATTTGGATACAACAAAAACCACCGAACCAGCGTAGACAATAGTCGAGAAAAACTCCATATCGCGTTCCAGTCAGTCTCTGGTTTGGATTTTGTATCTTTCCCTCAGCCCGCGCGAGCTGAAACTAAATTTCGAGAATCCTCCGAGATTGTATGGTATGGGAAAACCTTTATTGCTTTATGCAGTTACTCGAATTATTTCTAATTTTTGATAAAAACTGGAAAATTTGTAAATATACAAGCGAGGCTTCAATGCATATGAACACTTAATACTCTCTCATAGTCGGCAGGACTCCTGAAGCTACTCGACTTAGGGTACAACAGAGATAGGGCTGTTGAAAAGTGGGGATAGCACATTGACTGACAACAGGAAAGACACACTACACTCACTCCTCCAAATTAATTTTTCCGGAGGCGGTACTAATCGCTCACAGTCTCCCCCTCCTATCCTCATGACTGACTGGGATACGGCAAACAAACTCGTTACCGATGAATCCATTGAGTGGACCCTAAGTGACTTTGGTCCATATAACGCAGCAGGACCTGATATGATTTTTCCCAGGATCAAGTCTATCTTCCAGGCCAGCATCACCTTGGACACATCCCAGATTTGTGGAAAACTGCCAAGGTAGTATTCATAAGGAAATTTCTTTAGAAAAGACTGCGGCCAACCAAAATCTCACAGGTCAATCACTGACATATTTTCAAATGAAGTTATTGGAAAGAGTCTTTGATAGGCATTTCACAGAGGAGATTCTCTCGAGATCTCCAATTCAAAGGAACTAGCATGCAAACTGCAAAAGCAAGAGTTTATGGAATCGGCTACGCCTTTCTGGTGAGCTGCATAGGTCTGCTATTCGCGATCACCATGTCAAAGATCGTTGGGGGACTGCTTCTTAGAGGCGTGCAAGGAGGCTGCCTCCAAGGTGAGTAGACAATGTGGTCTGGAACCGGGGGTCTAAGAGGACAATGAAAGGACAACCGACGCTTGCATCTACTAGGAACAGGCGAATCATCTATGTCCCTTCGATAGAAGGGCGTTGAAAAAGGCCATAGGAGCAGCAACCCTTTCTCAGGAGGAGTTGGGATGGGCTCCCACTTCAGGGAGTTGTTGAGGATGGCAAAAATGTCAGTGGGGCTACTCGCTGGGCTTCTGCCGCACCACCATTACCGATACCAATAATACATAATTACATGATATGCGCCTATCTTTCATGTTAAACATTTTCAAATTATAAACCATACAGAGTGTTCCAACTCAAAGTATTCACCCAAAGATATTGACAAAATGATCCTCGTTTTTTATAAAACTTTTTTCCAAGATCGAATTATGTGTATTTTTCTCTCACAGTTCACAATAATACACCTTCCTCTTCTTTTCTATCGTATTGTGATCATCGCTCAACTCCCTTCATGCAGATTTCCGAATCAGGTCTGGTCTGCAAATCCCCAGCTTCTGATTCAATAGAATCCGTATAAGATCAGTAAACACATGGTGTCGAACTATTAATATGCGGTTTCAAGATTGGAATATTAGTTCTGCAGAATAAATTGGAACATGATTTGCGCAAATGCTTTTCAAGGGTCCAAAATAATAATGGATTAATAAAAAGTTTCAGAACTTTTAAAGGTGACATTGCACGGAGTGTGGAGTGATGTGCCTGACGTGTCGACTGTGGAGTGGCACGCCGAGGCGCATTGTGTTTGCGCCGTATGACTGCATAGCTGAGCAATCAGTAATACATGGACTTGAGTCAACGAGTTAAGCTAATCATTGATGATACGTTCATTCCAAAACTTACCTCACATCTTCCATCAATGCACATATCCAGACTACCAGGACGACATCTAGTTCCATCATGAACTTTCCCATCCAGTTTTTTGACCACTTGTAAGGCATCCTCATTTGATCCTAGAGGTTTTCCTTTACATGTTAATGAACATGGCTCATCATCGTCGTAGAATGCATTCCATTGATAAGGATCACCTTCGTAAAGAATATTGTTGAACGCAGCACATTGCTCTTCACGGAATTCAGGTGGAGACTCTGGGCAGGACTGCAAAAATAAGAGAATTGTGACTTTGTATGACAACCAAATTCCTATTTGAAGAAGAGAAAATTCGTTGACTATGTAGATCCATAGTTGCTTTATTTCCAATTTTCAAGCTTGATAATAACTCTTTTCGTAAAATTAATAATAAAAACTTTCCTCTTTTGGACGGAGCCAAAAGTTGCATGGAGCTGAGTCCGGAGAGTGAGGAGGACGAGTGTAGAGAGATTCCTTCTTTTTCTCGTCAATAACTCAGAAGGAAGACCTCTTTTTGTTGTAATATGCCTTGTCTTTCTCAGTTGAAAGTTGTCCCTCTTATCCTCTTGGAACAAGTTCTGATGACACTAAGCCATCCCTACCAAAACTACTACTTGCCTTCCATTGGGGACTCTCGATATGTTTTAGCGAGATTTGATATCCATTAAGCGCGACAAACAACATCCGCGGTATCAATGGATCATGCACGATTTCACGCAGATCTCACAGTTCTCTCTCTCCTCTGTATTTTTTGATAAAAGTATTATTATTCGAAGCATATTTTATGCTTGTTTCGTGTTCTATTTCAGGAAGTAATTGGCTCTTTTGAATTACTTATATCCAAATCATTTCTGAAGACGCTCCACAAGATCCATTTTACACTCCATTAACCTCATATTTTCAGCAGCTGTAGCTACCTTCGAATAAAAATGTTCTGAAATGTTGTGTCGCATCATGAAGCATTATTTCGTATTTTAGGCGTCGTTTCGCTCTACTGTGCTTCCGGATGGGACTTTTGGAATGGAACAGTTGTTTTCATTATTAACAGTAACCAGAGTGGTTAAGGGAATGAGGATGCTGAATAAAAGCGATTGTCACTCAGCATTATAATTTTTTAACCTGATTGTTGCTTGTTTTTATGCATTCATAGACTTTAGATTGTTGATAATGATTAACCTCTGGAAACAATATACCTGTGTGCAGCTGATATGATAGAGACTGTCAACATTTTTGTAAAAGTGGCATTTTCTCGCGCTTGGTGTCGAATTTGAACTTTTTTTTCCCCCTTAGTGGTATGGTAGGTACATTACTGTGATAAGGCAAAGTAAATATGAATTAAATATTTTGGCTATAGATTTCTTCTTGTGAAACGATATTTCTCAATCAACGGAACTCTACATCAAAAAAGCTGAAGAACGCTGTATTCCGGCGACTTTCATACACAATAATACTCAGCAGGCTTTCCTGTTTGTCGCCTTCATCCGATAAATCTGAAGTGTATGGTTACGGCATGATCGTGAACTTGAAGCCACGATAAGTGAAAGTGTTCCGCCGGTGGTCGACGTTCGGCTTCAAGACCAAGGATTATAATCTAGATATGGGTTTGTACAATCTGCATGGTTGAGCGAAATGTGTTATTGAAATGGATAGTATTATAGGCTTTATATTTTGATCACATCACGTTTTTGCATGCATCAGAATTCATATGACCAAAATTCAGAAAGCTGTGGAGCTTCTCGTAACCCGCATTAGAATTATTTGCTTTGTCAACAAACTCACGAGTTTATGACAATAAACCATGTTTTGATTTAATCTTAGGCAGTTGTTCAAAGTTTAAATTATGCTTCTGGACTGAGCGTGCACTGTGTTATAACCTACTGTTTTTTATTTGAGGACTTATCGTCGAGTAGGTAAGTCTCTCCAGTGAGTTGTTAGCTAAGTTGACAAAATGTACTCAGCTAACCATTCATAAAAGAAGGAAAGTGATACCTACTTGTCCAAGTAACAATAGGTAAGAGCAAAATGACTAAGAACTGGTCCTCTCGAAACTGGAGTAATAACTATCAAGAAGAGAAATCTGACATATACAATACACCAGACAATTCATCGTCACTTCATTTGGAAATTGTACCGTATTTATATAAATAAATGAATAAATATCGTCTTTATTGAATGATGAGAATTGAGAAGAGGCGAGCGCGAGATTTAACCTATAGGGTTACTCTAACACCTAACCTCTAACTCTTACACCAAACCTCACACTATTAATTAGAATTGAAAATATATCTATTATTTACACTCTCGTTCTGGTTGCCTTGACCTTGACATCAGAAGTCAGTTTGAGATTTTGGAAATGAGGCCTTTTGAAGATAAAACGTTTAATAGGATCACGAAGAAAAAAATGTATGAATAACATGACAGAATATCAACGTATACTACTAGATTCTCCAATATAAATTTTCACAAACGTTTCCAGAACTTGACAAATGTGGATTTTGGTCCTGAGAAATAAAGACTGCTTGGCTTGGACTTAGCTTGGACACCATGAATGGATTTCACAAGAAAAATGGTGCATTCAAATATCATCGTAACACTGACCGACCGCTGATTGGATCCACACTGTTTCTCCAACCTTTTCAAATCCCCTGAAATAACTCTCTCCAGAATGTGATCATTTTTTCCGAAAACCTTGTCAACTGTCCAGAAATGTCGTTTATAAAGTTCAGAGATGTAAATTTCTTGTCATCCCTGTTTATGCCAATTGTGTGTTTGATCTTCAAGTTGAAATCCTCAAATCAAAGATATCAAAAAGATGTTTTGCGATGAGGATGATCACTCGAGAACCTGAAATGCTGCCCTTTCAAGAGATGTTTATTTTGAGCTTATCGATTCCCATTTACTGTATGTTCCTGGGACATCTGCTTTAGACTGATATTTGACTTTGTGTTCATTTTTCAAAAAAGTAAATTTCGATACACAATAAAATTGCAAAAGAAATCTATAGCAATCATTCTCCATTCCCGACTCGCAAGAATAATCTTTTTTCCGTGGCCCTCTACTACATAGACTAACGAAAAAATATGTGATTCAGAAGAAATAGACTGTTTAATTCGTGATAAGCTTTTTTCAGAACTAAGACTGATTAAAAATGGTGAACTGTTAAAACATAAGTTATATACAGTGTGGTCATTTTAGTGTGCAACATATGGTTTTTTGATTAATTGCAGAACCAAAATTCGAATAATGCCAAAAGTTGGTGCATGTTCCATAATCTTATAAGGTGCAATTAGAATGTTTGCAAGTTAAATACTATACACGGTGGGTGAAAAAATATAAAAATTGTATGCCTAGATACCAAAAACAATGCGTCCTGGAAAAAATCTTTTTTTTTGTCTGGAAAATCATTAATGATTTCCCCAAAAAAACTTCTTTTTCATATATTCACCCCAAACACATCAACAAACTTATCAAAATACAATCAACTTTGCATTATTTTTCTACAAATTCCCACATAATTTTTGTAGAATCAACTTGGATTTTTATTTTTTTAGGGAATCACATACTTTATGTTTGTTGCAACGATATTAAACAAAACTTGAAAATTCCACAAAAAAGCTATTTAACATGGTTAAACATCAGTGATGATAATATGCATATTCAAAAACACTTATTTAAAGTGTATTTTCTTTATTTTATAACCTAGTTCATTACCTATTTAAAATAAAGAAAACATATTTTTTTCTGAGACGCCAAGTTTTTGATATTCACGCATAACTTCTGATTCTGAACAATTTTTTGATACATTTTTTAAAATAACGGTATTTTACTCTTGTAAAATGTTTAAATTCTTTGACCCACCGTGTATGCTGTTTGACTTTTAACCATTCCAATTACACTTAATAAGATCATCGGCTATGCACTAACTTTCGGAAATATTTGAATGGACAATTTGCATATTTTTTTGGAAACATGAAAAATATAAGGATTAGTAAGTACTGATGCCATTGATGTTTGAAAAATCAATCTACGACCTCTCATAATGTAGTAATAACCGATTATAGAGCACCAATCAACATCCACTACGTCACAGAATACACTATCTAACTTCGTCTGGCGTATTGACTGAGATAACTCTCTCTCTCTCGGGAGGGTAATAAGACCCCAGCCCGTTTGCGATCATACAGTAAAATTCGCGCCTTCTTTTTCATATATTTAGTATATTTTTGGGTATTTCGGAAAAATTTTTTCGCTGGTGACTTTCAAATAATGTCTAGAACGTATAGTCTGTTTATGGCTTTCCTGCGGTTACGTCATACTTTTCCGTCTCTCTCTTACACATTGAAAAAAAAATCACGGATGTCTGGACGAGAGTCTTTCGGATCAATTTGACAAATGTCAAATGTCACATGTGGAGCGATGAACACGACATACGACATACTGCCAAAAGTGTCAAACGCCAAATACTGTGACGTGACCGCAGAAAAGCATTGAACAAGCTGTATATCAAATTTCAAGTCATTTGAAAATGTATGCAAATTGTCCATTTTGGTTGTGCAGTTTATTAAACAGAAATCTCATATGTTGCACACTTAAATGGCCATATTGTATGGGTACCTACTACTGTTACTGTTATTGTTCATAATCCAGATCAGCAATTATTGGACTGACTGACTACACTGACTTCATTCCAGTCGTATCTTTTATAAACAACATATTTTACATTTCCATGTTCATCATAATATCTTTAGTTTTTTGTAAATATCATTCATCATTTATATCGTAAATATCATCCATCATTTATTCTCACCGTGTTTATTTTTATAATAATTTTATCTGGTCATTGATTGATTGATATTTCTTGTCAGAAATGTATGACAAGCAATAACATTTATTTCGTTATAAATTCAGTCCTGGAAATTAGACTTTTCAAGTTTGTAGTGAAACTATGAATAACAATCCAACTTCATACGACTATTTTTCAAAGAACGTAATATGTATCGCATTTTGTGACATACGTGCAGACTTCATGCTTCCTTAATACCTTACTGTAAAAATTCAGTCCGGATTCTGAAGATATGTTGCTACCTCCGCCCTTATAGCTGCCCATAAGACATGTTATCCTTGTGGTTTTATACGTTTTACACTGACCAATACATTGTTGATCAGTATTTTCACGGCTCATATTTTTCCTTATGATATAAAAATTTTCAATGAGGATTTGAGAGTTTATTGATCTTCAAAAAAATTTATGAAATTTGGACTTATCCAAGAATATCGCCACTATCTGTTTCATTGAATAACTACTGAATATGGAGTTTTATTTATTCTTTAATAATTCAAAGAGGTTGTCTCTGTTGAGGGTTATAAGAGAAACTAAATTAATAGGAACAACCTCAACAAAAAGTGGTTATAATGACAAAGGGGTTACGTTTACTCTCGTGGGAACATAAGTTTCTGATAGAGACCTAGTCTGTGGGATAACAGGTTTTGGAAGATTGGTGCTCATGATGACAACAGATAATAATAGAAAGCATGACGCAATTCTAGAACTCGAGCCATTTTCTACTTTATAATTTATACAGTGAGGACGTAAATAGTCCCCCCCCTCTAACTTTTGAACGCATTAATATTTATGGCTCAAATTTGGAGGTGTTGTTCAGGGTAGGCTTTACTAAGTTTTGACCTCCAAAAAAAAAATTCAACTGTCAAACTGACAGCTGGGCACCATTTTGAAACATTTGAAAGGTCCTTCCATTCTCTTTTCACCCCCAAAGTTTGAAGTCCTTAGCATTTTTCTTAAGGAAATGGCGCGATATCGAAAATAAATTATTTGGGTCAAAATACTATCCCTAATTCTCAAAAGAACTTTATTAACAATGAAAAAACTAACCTATAACATAAGTGATTGTTTCTACAACAGTATTTAATAAAAAATTTCAAAAAAACCTAATACTAAAGATAATATTAAGAACGAAATCATGCAAAATTATCTCAATAAATTTCCAAAATGCTGTCCCTGAACCTCTTGACAATAATAATTTGAGCCAAAAATATTAATGCGTTCAAAAGTAGAGGGGAGGGGGACTATTAACGTCCTCACTGTATACTCACTCATCAAGATCATGTTTTTTGCTTTTTGATTCTTACAATTATTTTGGTTCAACTGATTACATGAATCACAATATTAATAGACTACGAGGATATGCCCCCGATCATCACCTGGAATTTCTTACGCAAATAACACTTTTGACTCTTGTGTTTTTCCCGATGGAACTATCTTTGGGTCAAGTTGAAATCCTTAAGGCTTGTATCGCGAAAAGCTTATTCCTCTATTCGGAGTTGATGTATAATTCATAAGATTGTAGCATTACATCGGCGCTGATGGTGGATTGAAAGTTTTATAGAGTTTTCTCTCCTATTTCCGGCAGTGACATTCTGAAGCAGTTCGTTTAATTTGATCGTTTGACTTTGTACGGATCAAGCGATACTTCAAAGAAACAGCAAAATAGATCTGTTTTTATTGACGATGTTTTTTTTTTATTAAAAACCAGTCAAAGAACTCTTGTATGAAACTTAAAATAAGCTTTGGGAATTTTTGTGGATAAGAAACATTCTTTTATTATGTTTATTTATTTGCATAACTCAACGCACAATTAATTTTAATATTTCTTTTCTAGTGCAAGGCGAGTAACTTGTGACAGAAAAAGGATTTGAAAAAATTATAATTCAAGGTCGATAACATGATACATGGTATATGATACAGTGCTTTTTGAACTTTCATCAGACAAATAAAGTTGGTAGTGATTTGTGTTGGTATGTCTATTCTTCAAAAACCGAGATGCAATGATTGTTGGATATTTCAAGATTGATAGAATCAAAGTATACTCATTTATTTAAGGTCCCCATACACGATAAGATCAAATTCCCCACATGTTGCATGATACCGTGTATCAGTATCGTGGTCTAAGTATCAGCCTCTATCGCTATCAGCATCACTGTCTTGCAACCATGATAAACAATGTATCATCATCGTTTACCTATGAAAGATTTATATCGCGACGGCGTGTCATGCAAAATGGGTCGATCTATGAGGCCCTAGACGTAAGACACTTTGACAAACATGGCGAAGACAATTTTTAATGATTGAAGTTTGCAGGGAATTCATGAAAAATTCACAGTTGTGGGGACAAAAGCCTGGGAGCGATTCTTCAAAATATGATGGAAAGTCCATATGAGGATGTGTCGGAGAACCTTCGTTGCTGAGATATAGGGTGTTGAAATCTCGCAAAAAGTATGTGAAGTTATTTTTGATATTTGGAAAACGGATCCAATTATTGAAATTGAATAATTAGAATTGATTTGTCTAGGGCAATCCAATGATACATCAATTACTAAATAGCTACATATCATCTGCTATAATAATGATGTTCCCAGTCAACTCTCAAGTTTTTTAACCAAATTTCACATAACAAAACATTACATCAGTTTTGAGGTTATATAGGTTATCTCACAACTCCCTCGCCCAATTTCCTGAGTGGTTGTCGGGGGAACTTTTAGTTTTCTTGAAAACTGCTCCTTCTCTAAATTTATTTCAAGAATATGTATTCTACGTTTTAATGAGAACCACGCCCACTTTTCTCGCAAAGTTCTGCTTCTTGAACTTACAGAATACGGACTCAGTGAGCTTTTCCAATGAAGTCACTCCATAAGTAGAAAAACTTGATTTGGCAGCCAGAATGAGACATTGTGATATCAAATGTCAAGGATCGCATTATTTGGTTCATGCATGTATATCTGCTTTAATGATTGATTGATTATCATGAGAGGTTTCGTGTTTGGATTCAAATTTCTCATGCATTTGGAAAGTCAAATATCTGAATATACAGAGTGACCCATTTGAAAGCGGGTCACCCTCATAACTTTTCAATTAATTGATCGATTTGACGACTTTTTTTTTTAAATGTAGAGAGGGGAGAGGTGTATTCTGAGTCAATACGTCGCCCTGTTTTTTCCAAAAACCAAAGCCTACTAAAGCATATTTAGAGGCTGAAAAATTCAGAAAACATATAAGCGATTTTTTTAGAGAAAATCTGCCTACGCCACTGGATTTTTCATCCCCTGAAATGGAAATGTACCAAATTTCATGAAAAAATATTCAATTCAAAAATATTATTTCTGTGTGTAATTTTTTTTCTATTTTTTTTTGTCAGTCTTGTTTGTTTGTTTTCATTGTATATTGACATGAGAATATCTATTGAATGTTTAAAATTAATATTTTTTTCCTGATAGATTTGCTATCGCGAAAGTTTCGAGGTAAATAACTTCTTAGTGCATAAAAAAATCAATCGGTAATTTTTAATATTTTTTCATGAAATTTGGTCGGTATCCATTTCAGGGTATGACGAATCCAGTGGTATAGACACATTTTTTTCTAAAAAAATGACTAATATGTTTTCTGGATTTTTCAGCCTCTAAATATGCTCTAGGGCTAGGCTGGCGACGTATGGCCCCAAAATAAACCTTTCCACTCTCCACATTTCAAAAAAAAAAAAAATCGACAAAATCGCTCTATAAATAAAAATGTTATCGGGGTGGCCCGCTCTCAAATGAGTCACTCTGTATGAAAAATGAAACGCCAACTATGACTGGGTTAGTTTGGGTTAGTTTGAAATCAATGTCGATGGGAATTTGAAATTCGCAATTGAATTGGCTCTTGAAATAAAAATATGTAATAAATTCACTAGGTACTTGATATCTAGTTATAGGACAAGTTAGAGACAGAACTTCAAAAAAAATATATATATACTGCACTTTGTTCTTTGAAACTACAATATCTTTATCATACATTCCCAGTACCGATATTAAGGACATTCAAAATCCTTTCACGATAAAAAATTGTCACTTCACATAGAATCATAGCAATGCTAATCAATAATAATTACTGACGAGAACTATAGATAAATTATTAAGAGTTGAGAATATATCAAATCATCGCTGGAAAACATACTGTTATATTTTTCGGCTATAGAAACACTGCCGAGCTTTAACTAATTTATCTACTGACAATTATTTATGTACAGTCAATTATTTATGTTTTCTTCAACAGCGCTCGTTCGTTCACAATTAATGCAACGATCACTAAAACACAACTGAACTATCTTCTCCAAATGGTGGACTTTTATATCCTCTTCCATCCCACGATAGATGGCGAAAGTTCTCCAATATTCTAGAATAAAGGCAAACGAAGATACTAGATCATCAAAGAAAACAGTGGTTCGAACATGTCACAAACGGGACAAGAGCCGACATATTCAAGACAGACATAATGGTTGGAACGTTGTCTCTGCTGTCGGCTGCCTTGGATATTCATAACGCTGGATATGTTTCGTCACATTGCTCACTCCTTAGAGAATCTTGTCCCAAAATGTCTTCATGTCGATATCGGCAATTGTCTCCAAACCTGCAGTGTGATGTACGGTGAAAATAGCAGTCCACTGTTCTCTGGTTCGTCCTCCGACAAAGATAGCAGCACTCCAAGACGTCGATGACCTCCAGCATACTTCTGACCCCTCGCCAATCCAATCAGTCATTGGTCATCTTTGGGATTGCCAAATGAGTCAGGTCCTGTGACATCATCAAGTTTCGAAGATGATTAAGGGCTCTCCACACATCACTGTAGGTGGTCAGATATTGTGAAAGCTTCTTCGTTACAAGGTAGAACAGATGTCATTTCCCTTCCATGATTTGAAGCACCTTCCCCACCTCTGGCCTTTGTCGTCGCAGACGGTCCAGTTGTCCGAATTTCCGTTTAAAAACAGCAGCAAATCCACTCTTTCTGCTGAGGTCTTCAGTGACCCACTGAGCCAACGAATATTTGGCCTTTGAACAAATCCAGCTGCCTATCTTGGAAAAAGTCTGCTGTTGGCAGCCTTGGAAGTTCATACCGCTGGGCATGTTTCGTCACAATATGATAATAATGAACTTGGAAAGGAACACAAAAAAATATAGGACACCATGAATATCACAAGAATTGGGAACACTATTTTGAAAAGTAAAACCTTTTAAACGATCAAATATTCCAAATAATAGTTTCATGACATTTTACTAGAAATCCTTTTTTGCACAAGTTCAACAAATTAATGATCTGAGAGTAGCTCAATAATATCACATTTTTTATAAAATATTCTCTAATTGATTTAGTTTTCCATTGAGATTGATTGAGATTATCAGTAATCCTTCAAAATGTTACCAACTTATCAATTTTCGGCTATCGAACGAGAGAATATAAAGCAAATCGAATTTTGTACGTATTTTCAACAACATCGACGTCGATGAGTTTCCATCGATCATTGTAATAGCTTCATGTGTCTTGTGTGTTGAAAAATTAAATGATGACTTTTCACATAATTTACGACACCATATTTTTCTGGATAATGGAAGATTATGCGGAATAATTCCTCTTGTTTCGAGTGTGCTGATATGGAGCAACTCTTGTCACTGACCAATAATGCTTTTTCTCTATCGTACACGGGTACGTATATATTGGTATTGATATTGGTGGGGGGGCAAACCACTACCCGGCGAGTAGGCCTTGAAGACCCTTTTCGCTAACCACAGGACTAATGCAGTTCTAACTAAGTTGATGCTGGAGAACATCACCTAGTTATATATTGAACTAGCAGGACCAATTAATTTGGGCTAACTATTAAGCTTTTCGACTGTCAGTAATTAATAGTACTGCAGTCTACTCAGTAGCGTTAGCCAGTGAGAATGCCATTAAATGTCGAACAGAAAATAATCTCTGCCCACCTTGGGTCTCGAACCCGATCACCGGCCGGTTTCCCACTTACTGACCCAACGCTTTACACGTACTTATTTGAATAAATCTGCACTGTTATCAAAATAGATCGATTTTGAAAGTCCGTCAATCTAAAAAAACGAAATATATTTTTTCTTCTTTGAAAACTTTCACGAACAACACTTTTCTTTTCTAGCGGAAAACAGAATTTTTAAATCGACTTATTTCAAAATCAGTGCGAACCATCGTTAATGGAGAATCTCCGCCTCCTCCATCTCACCCCTTCTCAAGCCTTTGAAAAGCACTTGAAATCGGACATAAACAGTTATGTGATGAAGTTTTGACATTTTGGCACGAACGGTTTCAGAAATACCTACTCACAAAAAAAACATCATCAGACGCTCTTTTAAAGATGGCTACAGCTCCCTTATGGACCATCTCTCGACCCATGTCACAAAGAATTTCCACACTATTTTTGATTGTAGAATCTGTCGTTGAATTCTTTCTAGGTAATTTATGGACCAAGTGGTCGAAGAAAAGATCACAGAAGGAATCGATTTCATCCTTTTCACATTCTATTGTGTACACTTCACACGATATCGATTCGGTGTCGTAAAACTATGTCTTTGGATAGTTTAACGGTCTGTGAGCAGTTCCTTGAAAGTTTCCATTTAATTTTTATTCCGTCTACTTACCTACATGAACTCAAAATGTTATATCTTCTTGTCAGATGTATTGCTGAATCATCATAGAAATTTTTCTCTGAAGCAGTCTCTCGTTATTTGCAATTATAATTCAACTCACATTTCTTACCGTTTATTCAATAAACAGATAAATAAAAATATCCTTGATCAGATATACAAATATACAGGTCATATCTTCATCAATACATTCCATTATAGTACGATGACTTGAATAAATAGCCTGAAGCTATGATGTTACGATGATGCTACTTTCAGTTTCAATGGACGTAGCCTGAATAGTAAATTCCAAGAATCGTGTTTCATTCATGAAAGTATATTTTAGCCAATAAGATATTCTCGTTATTATGAGGAAAAGCAATTATTTTTTTTAAAGGATGGATTTTAATCAAACGCATCATTTTTTGTTGACCGTGCCGAGTCACTTCATGATATTTCAGACGTTGGGTTCAAATAAAAATTTAGTTTTTAACTTGTCACTTCAAGAGAAATGCATCGTTCGGTTCTAGGTACTTTATGTTCTGATATTTTGCATTGATTAGCCAATTTTGTAAGTTATATCAATTGAGGGGGGTAGGGAAAGACATTTTGAATAGGTAAGCAATCCAATAATTGTTGACGAATGAAAAGTTTTGTATTTTCGTTTCGCATATCGTTATTTGATAAATATATTATTCACGAAATCACCCACTCAGCGACTACCTATTATTTTTTCAGAGAGATTTTGCTTCTCGCTCTGCTCCCTTTTAAATCGACTCTCACAATGTGACACTTCTGTCGAATCGAGTGAACAAGTTTGGTTATGACATTTATTAGTCAAAATATCAATATACAGCATCATCCCCATAACTTTACGCTTTAACAAGAAGACCTAGAAAATTTGTTTCGATTCATTTGTGAGCGAGCGAAATATTTATTTTTAGTTTTCATTTGCAATCCTGTAACGTTTCGAAATTTTCCCCGATTTCATGAAGACTGTTTTCACAAGTTCTGAATTTTTTTTCACAATAGGGCTGTTTTTCTAGCCGATAGCGTAAAGCGCATGCGTTCTAACCAGGGCAAGTGACAAGCAGTATCACGTTCATGACCGTGCTTCTATCCTTGTCTTGCTGAAAGTAGAACAAGGATAGAGCATAAAGTCTGTTCTGCAATGTGAACGCGAAAGTGATTCAAAACAAAAATATGACATTTGCTTGAACAGAAATGGCGCTTCTTGACCTATAGTTAAAATTCACTCACCCACGTTTTATTTATGTATTGTTGAATCAACAAATAGGTATGTTACTCATCATGAAACTCGATTTAAACTCATTCAAACTTGGCACTGACACTGACAGCAATTTGGAGGTTATAAATATTGTCACATGTGACATCACCCAGACACCAGTTGCCCTGATCCAAGCGCATGCACGGCCCGAGAAGAATAACTCTGTAGATTTTCACTGTGATATCTTGGGTCATTTCAATTTTTTATATCAAACGGCTGGGTTTGATGCCAGTAACTGTTGGTGATTTTTTCCGTGTATTGATTTATTGTATTTTTTCTTTACATTTTATAATTTCTCGGCTATATATGACTCAGACGGTTTCTTTTTTTTCGAAATTTGAAACTAATGTGTGAAGAATTCTAGGACTTTGAGTGACAAACAATAAAGACATTTTTTTATTTAATTTTCTGTTGCGATTCATGAGAACGTTCGAAATATTATAATTTTTCAAACTGCTGAATAACTGTGATGATGAATAATGAATAAAAGACCCGCATATTCTGTTGAATGAAACAAAACAAAACGAGATCTTTGTCCAATCAATATTTAGGTTCAGTTCATCAGTTAAATGAACATGATATATTTTTGCTTGATTTCAATTATTACTATGGCTGTTCTATTGTCAATTTTTCAAAAAAATGTCATATGATGTAGAAAATCATTTTATTTTTTTCTCACTTTCTCTTAATTTTTATGAAAATTGGGTGAAATTTTCAAAATTCACTCACAATGCAGAAAAACGTTGATATAATCACTAAAAACTAGATGTATAACAAGCAGTTTTTGTTTTGCTAAACTTCGATTCTTATGGGTACAGTCTGTTCATAGCTTTCCTGCGTTCACGTCACAGTATTTGACGTTTGGCAGTATGTCGTAGATTGACCGCTTCACATGTGACATTTGTGAAATTGATCCGAAAGCCCCTCGTCCAGACGTACGTGATTTTTTTTCCAATGTGTATGAGAGAGACGGAAAAGTATGACGTGACCGCAGGAAAGCCATGAACAGACTGTACTATCTTTTCTTGTGCCATTGATTAAAGGTAATATTGTTCAAAACATCGTGTAACATGAGAATAAATTCGATCCACGTAAAAAAGAAAAAAAATCAAACCATGTGAATAAATATGACAAATTTATCATTTGAATATCATTTCTTCATCAACAATAACGAAAACTGTGCACTTACAATGATTTTGCCTTTATATTCCATTACATATTCAAATAATTAAACTGAACACATAATATATCATAAAAACTGAAGAACTGTCTCCCACACTCGTACTTGAATCAGGATATTTGAACATATTCAACATGCAATAATTAGCAAAATTTCATTGACAAATATTTCAAATTAATTCCGAAAAATGCATATGGAAACATGTTTGTGGATTATCTTCCGATGTCAGCCAAAACGCTCCAAATTTAGAGGCGTGGACATACTGCAAGGTTGTTAAGACCGTATAAATTGGAAAAAGGAACTTGAATTCGATACAACTTGTTCGGGTTTGTACAGAACAGCAACAAGGTCTATCGAAATGAACGCATTAGTCAGTGTAAGTGTTTGATATCATTTACCCTGGGTGTGGTGATTTTATGTGATAACGTTTTGTTCTTTGGTAGTTTCGATTGTTAATGTTTGAATATAATTTTTATTTTATTCCTTGGTAACATCGCAAATATCTATATCAATACTTGTTCGCAAATAATTTTTGTTTTATGGCTTCTTCTCAATGACATGATTTTATTTAAGTTGAATTGATTCATTCTGCACTCTTCATGATGTTCTCATTTTATATACTCAAGAAGCATTCATTTTTCATTTTCTCGTAATTTTTTGATGGTTCGGTCGTGAAAAGATATTAATCTTTTTGTAAATAATCCATTACATTGTGTGAGTGTACTTTCACAATATAACTTTTTTTTTCATTATAAAGATTTAGTTTATTGAAGAAGTATCTACAATCTTGATTGAAGATAGAAAAGGTACAGTTTTTTGAAATCAAGTTCACTTTGACACATCATTTATTTTTTCAAAGAAATGCTGTAGACTTTCAATTCAAGGAATTTGACTTAGATATTTTTCATGAACACACATTATAACATCTGAACAGAAAATGATTTCTAGATTAATAATTCTAGATGTATGCAGATCCAGTAAGATCCGAATATTCTTTATCTAAACAGATAGTTTCCACTAAAATCCATATTTTTCATGATCAAGATAATTAGCATTGTCACCGACTACTATTACGGTACAAAACAAACCTTTACCTTCTTACCCATTGAAAAAGCAGAACGTTATAAATGTGGTATTGTGTAGGAAATCTGAGACAGAAATATATTATCAAATAGGTAACCACACCCAAATACTTTGTCATACGTAGATAAATAGTTCAGAACTGTTAGAACTTGCCCACAAGGTCAGATGATTCGATTGTTGCGAAAAAAGCGTGGACACACATTTTTCCTTGTTTTCTATTATATTTTGCAAATCAATGACGATGTGTTTTCTCCATTCACCATTGCTTTAAATTATTGCTTTGACTTAGCTTGGAAAATAATAATTTCATCTTTGTATGATGAAAATGATCTTGTGGACAATATATGATTGAATATGTTCACTTAAAGAGAATCGATCAATTTGTTCTTTTCCTGTTGATACAATCTTGCATTATAGAACCACATATCTATGTATAATCTTATTTTCCAGGGAGTACTCATCTTGGCTGCTGCCTCAATGGCCAGCGCCGGACTTGTAGCCCCCCTCATAGCCTCCCCTCACGGCTTGCTGTCTTCCCAACTCATTCTTGGGGGTGTTGCAGCTGAAGGTCAATACATCCACGACCATTCTGAGAGGCTTTATGACGATGGTTCCTACAAACCAGAATTGAGGGCTATTCCTTTGGCCAACTCTCCATACGGATTGACCCCAGCTGGTTCCGGACTTGAAGGTGCCTACGTACGTGACATCAACGAACATTTGTACGATGATGGTTCCTACAGACCAGAATTGAGAGCTATTCCCTTGGCTCCCTCTCCATACGGTTTGACTGTTGCTGGATCTGGATTGGAAGGTGCCTACGTACATGACATTACCGAGAAACTGTATGACGATGGATCTTACAAACCTGGTTTCCACCATTAGATTAGTGGATCAAAGTAGTTGTAAATAAATTAATAGAAAATCATATCGTATTTGACTATGAATTATCCTGTTCTTTCTGTGACTGACTAGGCTTCGTACTTTGATCTCTATTAAATCAATAGATGCTTGCAAAATAAGAAGTTGGAGAAACCTTATTATTGTTTTTCCCCACCAAAACTCATAGCAATATATTTATGATTGCAAGGATTTTTGGTAGATATTTCGTTGTTCAAACGTTTTTTTCTCAAGGATTAATTGCTTAACAATTGGAGGATTTGCTAAAATTTCACAATTTTCAATGTCGTACCCCATACAGCACTAAAGCACTTATTGTATACGTTCTAACATGTGAATATTTTTACATCTTTAAGGATTAGCTAATGCCAATTAGTATTTCCTGTGTTACATATTTTTAAATTAATTACGTCTAGTTTCTCAATAATAGTGGGTAATGGTATGGACTAGTTTCAAATAGATGGCACATAATTAGGTTGAATAATGTACTTGAGCATCTAGGCTACCAAGGTTCTTCTGACAGAAATGTGTTTTGATCAAAAACATACGAATAGAAAGACTTTGGACTTTTAAGCGTGAATTTAGAGATTCATGCTTCCTCATTCAGTCGATGCATTTAAAAATGAATAATTGTCAACAATATTTTCGATGCTCATAGTTGAGTTCTACATTTATCATTTTGGTGAGTTCTGTATTCTCGTCTGATAAACAGTTATCTATGAGCTAGTGGAGATCATAACTTATTTCGGAACAATCTATCGCAGTGAATAACGGTAGGTACCTAGACATGCATGCGTCATAAAAAAAATCCTATGTTGTTCTTTGAAATTCTAAAATTACTCCTGCGAACGGTTGCGCTTTCTTAATCGCGTATTGTGCAAAGACCCCCCAAGCGAAATCGTACTCGATCTTTTATTACATCTCTGTTGATTGGGGTGACTATTATTATAATCAGTAATGATAAAATGTGCGTAAAAATAGCACTTTTGATCAGAACAAAAGCATTCACTCAGCTACTAATAGGATCACCCATTCCGTATAGATCAAAGCTGAGAGGCCAGACAAAAGAGATACCCTTAGTGGAGCCTCTTACCCCTACAGAAAGTGTAAAAAGTGTAGAAGGGAACGAAAAATCCCGAAGGATGCCTCCTTCCCCCTTTTTCACGAGTCCGCCGGCTAGGGGTGGTTCTCCGACTGATAACTAATTTGGAAAGGCTATTCGGCCTGTCCACTGACGTTGTCTGAAGTCGATAGCCATCGACTGTTCTGACAAGCCGATGAATTACTAGGCTGGGATGTCAGTGTTTGCAACTGATAAACTGACTGTGAAGGTGGACAGTTGCAGTTTACGGAAGATCGGAGTAAAGTCAACTAACTACCTGGCATTCAAACCTGAACGAGGAAGGTCCGAATCGATGAAGCTGCCAAGGATGACTTGTCGTCGAAGGTCGTAGAAAACTTGCTATGTGGAGAAGATACGACTGTGACCTCTGGTTAAGCATCATCCTCCAAAAGAACGGAGCCTAAGGTTATGACCGTGGCGCAAAAAGGTAGGAATAGCTACTAGAGCACCAAGCACTACATTCGGAATATGGAAAGAAAGAAGGATGAAGAACTCTCTGAAAGGGATAGGGAGTTTATCAAAGAGAATAAAAAGATTGTTGCAAACTAGAAGCAACAAGAACCCGAGAAAAATCCGCAAAGACAAAAGCAACAGCAAAAGATGAAGCGAAAGCTAAAGAACACATCGATTGAGCAAAATCCCCCAACCTCTAGGAAGAAAAAGAAAACGGATGCGTTCTAGTGAGGGAGAACAAAACACTGCGAAGAGAAGCTTTGGTTCGCCGAAGAAGCTGCAAGCTGCTATCATCGTAGAAGCTGCAAAATTACTGCCGACACGGGGCTCGAAGTGGAAGTGAGGATAATGAACGTCATCCTGGAGATTAATAGAACAGCAACGAATGAAATAATTTTGACGAGTCTGGCTGCTGGAAATGTGACAAAGTTGTCGGTTGCAACAACAAAAAGTCCAAAGACTTCCTAAGGGGTGTAGTCGACGGCTGCAGCGAAATTTGACAGGGGGCGAAACTAGAGGTCACACCGATTTCGAAGCTGCCTCTATCTCGAGTGACAGCAGTGTGGACTCCAAGTCCGGTTCCTTCGAGCGATGAATCCATACCAAAGATTATGGACAAACAGAACAAGGGTATTGAAGTTGGAGAGACATCTCTTCGACAAAGTGTTAGTTTGGACCAGGGATAGAGTCTGGTATTTAGACCCTTCTATACCCTTGTCGTCAGCACGGTGGAAACAGACATGGTCGTGAAGCTGAAGAGCAATAACTGGATCATCAATTTCGAGTTAGCTACCATGAAAGCGATGTTATCTAAGAAAAAGAGAGATGGCACTCAATAAATTGAAGCTGCAAGCGCAGCAAATTGATTTGCATCACTGCGAAGAGGCATCGGAAGACTTGATGATGTTTTTGATGGTGCATAAATAGACATCGCATTCATCCAAGAAACATGGCTCAATCAAGGCAAAATTCAAGAGTCAAAAGTGAAAGCTCACTATCAATATAATTCTCCATCAGCACCCTACTCAGAACTGCGGTATACGAAGGAGCGACACAGAGCTAGTAAATTTCATTTAACACGTATCATTGGCGCAGCAAATTGATTTGCATCACTGCGAAGAGGCATCGGAAGACTTGATGATGTTTTTGATGGTGCATAAATAGACATCGCATTCATCCAAGAAACATGGCTCAATCAAGGCAAAATTCAAGATCAAAAGTGAAAGCTCACTATCAATATAATTCTCCATCAGCACCCTACTCAAAACTGCGGTATACGAAGGAGCGACACAGAGCTAGTAAATTTCATTTAACACGTATCATTGTAGTATACGAAGAAGTCGGGTACAGTTCAACAAAAACGACATCATATACGTAAGATCAACCTGTATAGTGGCAGGGTCTACTTCCCTCATTTTAATTGCACCTCAATCTTCAATTTTTGCTTCATCAGAAAAGAACTTGCCATTATTCAAGGCCTCATAAATACCAATGAAAAGAAATATATTTACTAAGATAGAGTTCAGAAGCTGTGGACTGGATTAAGAAAATGGTGGATTGTTCAACATTCATAACTATGATGCCGTTGGATCGTAATCAGAAATCTTCTCCGAGGACTCAGCTTAGTGGTTTTGCTCTGATGGCTAATTGATTCTATTTCACTTTCAGTGTCCTGTGTCAGATATTGTTTTTACATTTTTGCTATTGAGTTCCGTTATTTCACAAAAGTTCAGGTATTTTAGAACTACCTAACTATGAGAATAAGGATTGTTTTTTTTTTCATAAATCTATACGTTGTTTCCGGATAAGAGTAACTACATGGCACTTATGGCGGATAGTGGAAACGGTAAGAGATCTAGATTTTTGGAAAACCACAATATTTTGCTTATTATAAAAGACACTTTCACATTCTCAGGTTATAAGTTGGAGAAGATACGAAGATTCTTAAAACGATATCAAAAAAATTGTAGGCCTACTATGTAGCATCCAGTCAAAGTCAACTTCTATTTATCTTATGGGAGCCATATTTTTAAAAAGCATTTTAAATGCGGATTTTGAAAATGAAGAAATTCAAAAGTTGACCTGGGCCGGGCGCAACATAAAGGGCCTATAATCTTTTTGACAGAATCATACTATCCTCTTACCAATATCCTCAAATTTTTGAAGTGTTATAGCTATTATAATAAGCAAAACATTGTAGGTTTTCAAAAAATTGACATTTTCCTTGTTCACCCTGTAACTATAACGCTAAAGATTCAAAATAAAACAAATTTATAATATTTTTGAGCATATAATTTAGTGACATATCTTCCATTTGAGCGACGCGACGTCATATCTCTCACCATTTCCGAAATCCCCATACAGCTACTTTTATCTGGGACACGTCAATCTGATGATTTTTGTAACCATGTTTTGATAACCCAAATACTAACCCAAAATAAACAAAATACAAAAAAACATAGATTCAAAATAACACAAATGGCAGTCAATTTATCGGGATCTGTTGAGGTAGTAGGACAAACGTCATTTTCGTCATCTTAATCCAGTGGTTTCAAGCATAAAAAAGGCGACTATTCGGATGTTTGCAGCATCATAAACTGATATCTTCTAGTTTTGAGGTTATGTCATTGACATGATGTTAACAAAGTTGGCCTATGGGTATGAAACTTGAGCCAAAACAAATTGGATATAAATTGATTTGGAAACGGCCAATGTGGAACATTGAACCTAGACTTACAAAATATAACAATATATCTTACACTTGGGCCCTTGATATTTACTTCTTGTGAAATTAAAAAAGGCCAAGTTTAAATTAGGCTTATGGTTTTTGAGACAGCAAAAATTAAGTTGCAAATGGGCCCGGTTAAAAAGGTAAAGGATCAAAGAACAAAAAGGCTCATGAGCATATAGGTCCATTATTGATGGCCTTATTATCTCTTATGTCAGTTAACTTCTTTCAAATACGAAATTATTGCCAAGATAGGACCATCAAAAGAGTCCAATCTGAAATATATGACTTCATATTCGATTTAGTTCCTGCACTTTGGCCTTTTCCAGTATCTTCAGATTCAATAAGTTTATTCAATTGGGGCCATTGTCATTTGAAAGAGCACATTTCATCTATCATGATAAAGGCCCAAAAACTCAATTTCCGAAAAATTGATCTCACGCCCTTCTTCGACCAAGCCACAGTATTACGTGAATGAGAAAAAATCGAAATTTCGGGCTTTTTTTTTATAAAAAAAGAATCTTCATCATTTAATATTGATGTTTGTCAGTACTCAATGTCAATGTTCGCACAAATCTTCATAAAGTCATATTCACTTTCTCAATTACTCTAACCAAGAAAGAACTACAAAATCACAAAACACAATAATGATAATACTTGTGTAATTATTCTCGACAATAATGTCAACTGAAAAATTGATATCGTCTCCGTGTACAAAATATAAGGCAATGCTTTTAACAGCACCGTGTTCTAATTTTCATGCATGATAAAACGCAATGCAACAAATCCCGCATTCCATGAAAGGATACTAAGGCGTTGTCTCGTTGTGATTCATGAGGTAGATCTCTGGGGTGTAAGTGTCAATAATACAATAATGAGTTTTTTCTTTGTCCTATTTCCAATGAGAAGTCAGTAGCGTCGTAGTTTTTATAAATACATTCAAAAATCAATTGTATTCAAAGAAAATCTTGTTTCACCATTAATAAATACAAATTGTATACAGAGAAAGGTATATGGTAGTTCTACTTCGCTCCATCATTAGCACATTTTTAGCACTTTCGGAACAGCAAATTCAGGTACAAGTTGTTGAGTATCAGTGATCAGAAATAGAAAGATGTCTTGCATGAACTTCCAGAACTATTCTCAGCATGGATTTTCCAATTTATCCTGATCAGTTTACATTTTTACAGATTGGCTTTCACCCTAGTCAATAGTGTTTTATATCCAGAGCAGAATAAAAGAGCATCCACCCTTAAGAGAACATGAAGGAATAACAGAAGTAATATAAAGTCGAAAAAAGTATTCTTATTCCCCAGAAAGACGCTGCTGATCGGAAAATCTATCGCTCGAAGAGGAAACACAGGGGCTACTTGGGTGTGCAAGGTTATCGAACAAACTATAAAATCGATGACAATTTGCATTGTGTTATCACTCGTGTTCAACCGCAGTAAAACGGGCGAAAATAGATTAGAATGAATTCTTTGGTAAGTCATTCGAGTCCTACGTACTTCCAAGTAGGACACTATTAAATACTAACCTCTTTTTATGGCGAACTTTACGATTTTAATATGGGCGGCTAGAGATAACGATATTCAATCAACAAAATTGTTTTTAAGTGATAAAGTATATCCACCACGATATTAATATAACGCCAATATTATTGGTCTGTTACCAGCCACTGTATCAAAATTACATTCTTATCGTATTATTGTGCCTTTTTTTTTAACTAATTGCACGAATCCAGATAGTATAATTTCAATCCAATTGCTAATTCACGTTGAAGAAAGTATAGTGATGAAGGTGCATATGAAGTCTTAAAATAAAACGGTATCTCTTTTGGAGGTATTGAGGGAACCCATTATGTGAGTCTTCCGATAGTCATAACGGCCTTTCTTTTTCGAAAATTATTTTATTCGGATTACCAGTTTTCGAACTGTCTTGATGTAGTTCTTCATCAGATCCATTAATTACTTTCAAGAAAACTCCTATGATAATAATAAGGGACAAATAGCTCCACAAAAAACAACATTCATATTCAAAACAGATAGTGTCAAGTCACCTTTCATAACTTAATCTTGTGGATTTTTTTTTCTAGATTTGTGGTCACAGTGAGACTTTATTGAGTAGAAATTATTTAATGGCCATTATGTATGTTGATTGTTTTACCTTCAAGACCATCCATTTATCCGATGACATTACTTAAAATTTCGGAACATTCGCTGTAGTGACTGGATAAGTTATTAAATTAAAGTGAAGTGTTTTGCTGCCAATGCACAATCTAGACTCTCGAAAGTACACTTTCATATCTAACATAATATTCGGTAAGCATTTTCAAGAAAGCTAAATTTCTAACTTACTAAAGACATCTTCAACTTTTCCTGAATACGGTAGCTGTTGAATTGCACAGTTTGTTGTGAACTTATGCTATCATTTAAGTTGACAAAATATTATCCGATTCCTGAGTATGATATGAGAATACAGGGTGTTCCAACTGAAAATATCTACCTCAACTATTGGACAAAGAAAAAAAAAAGAAAGGTAGAGTGGGACTCTCATTTTATCAATGTATATCCACTTACTGCTTACGAAATGCTATTCTTGTGGCGTTGTCTGCTTCAGAGTGTCATATTATGTGAGGAGGTATTTCATCTTCTTTTCCACATTCGCTGCAAAATTGGTCATCTGCCATTCCGATGATTATGGTATTTTTTGAACTGAGCATGGCCTTCAATGAGCCTTGTTGCTTTCCTTAGTTGGGTCATGGTGTAAGTCTAAGACTACATATTTTGTACTTCATAATCTAAGGTGAGGGCCTTCCATGCTATCTGCTTTTCTGCAGATGAAGAATCATGAACGCTTTACGCCTGAAAATATTTTTCAGTGACTTCACTGAGCCCGCACGTGGGCTTTGGTCTTACCAGCTCGAACTGAACTTTTCCAGTAGCGAATTGTGATTTCCAGTTTCCACCTCGCTGATCCGCAACTTTTTTCTCCCTATACCATGATAAGATGTATTTTGTTTTATGCTTTGGCTAGAGCCGTTACATCCTCTCGGACATATAATTGTCCATGGACTAATTTCAAAAGCTTCTATTCCCTGGACTCTGTATTGTGGATAATGATTGTAAGTGTCTTTCCCGTAGTCTTGCTGTTCCTCATATTATGTTCACACTTCGTACAGCATTGCAGCAAGCTTGAAGGGTGGTCATCTCTTTGGTCAGGTTTCGACCTTCTTGCCTTCCCTGTCTAGAGATCACCCTTACATCCACAGATACGCCACGCTTTGTGTGTGTATTTTATTTTTATTCTTCTCAACGTAGAGTCTTTGTGGAGATTTCTCTTCTTGGCTTTGTCCGACGTGGGAGTCAGACAAACAGGGTTTTCTGATAATTCAAATATGATTCTTCTTTTGGAAATGACATTAGCCCCATTCGATACTAATTTCTGGGCACATTGATGTGTAGTGGGGGAAGAAAATTTACTGGATTCACCCAGTATATTTTCCATGGCTGCAGTTGGTGTGGTCCCTTAGACCGTCATTAGAGAATCTTTAGACCGCAGTAAATCTTACACTTAATTCACTAAATGGAAAAAAATCATTTTGGCAAGCTGTCATATCAACGAGAGTGACTTCAAACTCGGGAGTTGTACTTCAAGGTCAAAAGATCTTTAAAACAAGGTATCACTCAAGTAGCACACAAAACCTCTCTATCTGCATTCATAACGGAAATATCCAGCAGTGACAACGAATTTGGGAAACTCTGTATATAAGTGACTGTTATATGTGTCCACCTGTTCATCTGTTTATTATAATTATTGATCGTATCTATAAAAGATTCTTTAGCTCTTTTTGTTACCCATAGCATCGGAACTCGCTGATCCTTGACATTATCTCCCATTCCGGGATATTATGCCTCTTGCATATTTGAGGGGTTTGCGCTCCATTACCCTGAACTTGGATTATCGTTGTTAACTCTCATACCACACATCCTGACCAAGATTTACAACTTTCTGAGACCCCTATAAAGCTGGAAATTTGATCCATCCAGAATCATTATATTGTCGGCTTATGAATTTGTTTGGTATTCGCAGTTCTGACGTATGGTTGTTTATACATCTGTTTTTCTCTCTACAAAAGGATTTTCCCGGAAAAAAATGTTGACAACGGATTTTATCATCCCAGTTCATTTCTCTTCTTTCGACTTCAAGATTTTGTTGTTTTAACTGTGGTAAAGGACTTGGAATGATATTTTTCAGGTTACTGATATAGCTACAATAGTGACCTAGATAATAATAGTCGTTGACAAGACACCATCGTATCGTTAATTAGAAAAAATAGTGTACATCTTAATTCTTTGAAGCATGAAAAATATTTTTTATTTTTAGGGACTAGCCGTTTTCTTTGTGGCTCTAGCCATGTCCAGTGCTGGACTTCACGCCGGAATCGTAGCCGGACATGGAGCACCAGCTGTGATAAGTGGCCCTTCTGGTGCTGTTATCCGAAGCGGAGTTGCCCACGGAGGTATCATTGGTGGTCATGGTCTTTGGGGAGCTGGACTCGGTGCTGGAGGTAGGACTAAGGTTCCATTTTAAACATGTTCAATGTTTCTTGAGAACTATTGAAACCATAACCTCCATCTATCAAATTTACAACTGTCATACGTTATATTAAGAGCTCTGATGTGACACAGAAACCCTTCACTTCCTTCAAGGGTAGATTCCGCAAGTTAAAAGAATTTTACTGGACAGGATTGTAGTTGATTGACCGGAAACCGTAATTTTATAATCGAATTTTTGGGACTACGTTAAACATTTATGTACAATTTACAAATAAACAATTTCCACCGCCATCTCGTCAAAACATCAAAATAGCCCTAGTTTTTATCAAATTTTGTTTCTTTTAGCTGTCATTGCACCAGCTGTAGCTGCTGGAGCAGTTGTCGCTCCTGGAATTGTTGGACCAGGTGTAGTTGGTCATGGACTTCTTGGTGCAGGACTTCTTGGACATGGTTGGGCTGGATCTGGAATTGAGGGCCAATACGTACACGACTACACTGAAACATTGTACGATGATGGATCCTACAAACCTTATGTATATGGACATTAGAACTGACGATAGCTAAATTAAATATTTACGTGTATATAATGTATTGAATTGTGTATTATCTATGTTCGCGAGTTTACAATAAATTCTTTTTGAACGCCATTTTGAATGTTTTTTTCATACTGGTATTGAGCGATAACAAGTGAAAAGCGATGCCAACCACTATCATCTTGCTGAACGTATCTATTCATAGCAACAAAACTGCTTGCTCATCGATTTCACTAGTGGCAACTTGGATGAATTTACACTGAGTATAGTTGCCTTTAATATTAATATGACATATGCCCTCCCCAAAATGTCACAAGAAAATATGCTTCATCACTTACAAAAAAAGTCTTAAAACTATTCATGAAGTTTTTGGCTAAAATCCCTTGCTCCGGTTCTGCTATCCATTGGCCTGGTTTTCTCAAGTCCTGGCCTGTGGTACTGCACCGCTGTCCGACGTGTGCTCAACGCCTGTTCACTGCCAATGCTTGCGTTTGCAAAATTGTTGTCCGTCCGATTTTCCTGACATCGTTAATAGTTGCCTATCACAGGATGTCTTTATATGGTCTCCTTACAGAGTTCAGAGGGCCGGTATTCCCTGTATGTCATAACATCATGAGAGACGGCAACAGGCGCAAACATTATTCGCCCCCTCGTATTAACATTGGTCGACTTTTCTTGAAGATTATGATGCGGGTCTCCTCTGTCTTCAATAATGTGTATATGAGTTTTTCCAGGATATCCCATTCCCCGGAGTCTAAGCGCTATCCCCGTCTTTCGGAAGCTACTTCTTGGCACCCTTCTTTTTTTTTCTATATACGTTTTATCGTTGAAAGGCACTTGAAAATGTCCTCTAGCGCTTGGTTTCTCTTTGCTTGATTTTCTCACGTGTAGGAAGGATGCTGTTTTGCCCAAATGCCTTGACATTGGTACCGCTCCTAATATTCGGCTATGTTTTTTGGACATCGCTGGAAATGACCTGTGGATAGCTTCAACATTATTCCTTGTTCGATAGTCACGGATAACTGCAAAGCCCCGGATTACCGATCGGTGGAACTTGTGGATGTTATCGAATTTCCTCTGAACCACTGTTTCTATTTTTTATTTTTTGTAGTAGCACAGAGAATGACACTGGATATGGCGTTTCAACTTTGAGATAGCCTGAATTTGTGGTGTCCATCCAAGATGAGCTGCTTTCTGGAGAGGTCTATTACTGCTCTATGTTTGTTTAGAAAGTCTATTCCTAGGATTCTAGGATAAGGGACAATGGTCAGCTCCCGATAATTTTCACATATATGTCGCTCTCAAATCGTTCTATCGTTAATAATTGTATTTTTGCTTCACCTTTCACTGATGACCGCCTGCTGTAGCCAATACCATGGAATTTCTCTTAACTGTGATGTTTCTTGCCTAGTCCCGTTGTAGCACATTATTTTGAGACTTAGTTACAACCAGCGCTTCGAATAATTGGTTGTTCACTTTATTCGTGAGGTATGAGATGCTGGATCATAATGTGTCCCTTTGACAGTGGATAGCTGGGAACCATAATTTTGCAATCCTCCTTTGTTTGGGTGCTGTGTTCTGGATGATTCTGCGAAGTGGCCTGCTCTACAACTGTGGTTACATCTGGGACTATTACTGTTATTTCGGGACCCTTCATATCTTGGTTGTACCGGAGGTTGACGGTATCTGGTATCCATAGCCTGGTTATTATCTTGGAAGTTTTGCCAGTTACTTCTGTATAGTTGTGTTGCTTTCTATGCTGAGGATAATAATTTCCCCGTCCGTTGGCATTTCTAGGTTGGTATTGCTGAGCCTGGTTTGGTGCTTGGTGGGCCATCGGTACTCTAGTCTTCTCTATTTCTTTTTTCGTTGGTGCCCCGTCTATCTTTATCGCTATCTTTTCAAGGTGATCTGAAGAGTTTGTTTCGCATGATCCAACTGATCCGAATCAATCGAAGTAAGGTGAACCGTGTTTGTTTGGGAAATGTCACTGAACTGAAGTGAACTGAGATTCAGTCTAAAGTGATCCGAAGTAACCCAACGATTCTGCAAGTTCAGTTGGTTCAGATCAATCAGATATACAAAAATCCTAAGCTGATATTTTTGTTTTTTTTTTATATATTATTATCATGACCCATATTGAAAAGTAATTGTATGAGGATAAAAAAATCCAAAAACAAGCTGGGTAACCGACTAGGGTTTAACACCCCGTTTTCGCGAGAACAGGGAATTAGGAAAAAAATGTGGTTCACTGATTTGTGGCAATGAAATCAATGTTATCGAATCGAATTATCTAGGACCCGGAGGACGTAGTCATAGAAGATGCAATAACAAACAAGACATGGATCTGTTTTCTTTCTTCAATAATAGTTCTTACTGAATACATCAATGGTGCACTTGTTTGAAGGAAAACAGGTCGTTGTTTTGAATAAAAAATGTTTCATTGTTTTGAAGATGGAACTTTAATAATTAAATCAACAACAAAAAACAAAAGCGCAGGCGAGTGCAACGTGCAAAGTTGTTAAATTCTACAGGACGTTGTACAAGCTGTGAACATAAAAAATGCACCCATAACCTAACTCAACCTCCCCTACATCTGTCAAGTCTTTTATTGGAAACTTTCGGATTTGTGATCCCAAGTAGACTGATTTCGTACTGAACCAATCCTTCTGACGAAACAAGAACGGCTCACTAGTAGTGGTAATAGCTTTTCTCTGATAGACTCATTATGGTTTCTCGTTGTTGTTGTCTACTTTTCTCCACACGTCTCCTTCTTTCCTCTAAACAATCATTTTTTTATTATTCCAATTTGAAGTCTCCCAGTATATCCGTCCAGGCGCTATTTATTTTTTTTTTGTTTTCCTGAAACCAAATATGTGCTGAAACGCTCAAGAAAAATCTCAAAATAGGCAATCATCAGTGTGTCGTCCCATCCATTAGCCAGGGCCGAGTCGTGAGCCTTTATGAATTCTGCTGGAGATGTTTTTCCCGGATAGAAAATTGATGGTCTTACAAATTGTGGTGAAGTTGCTTGTCTGGCTGCGCTGAGTACGTTGACGATAGTCGTGTTTGCCATCTTGACCTTTATGATAGTTAGCTGGTCTTCTTGTTCGAAAGAGGGTACACTGTCTGAGAAGATATCAGCTGCTTCTTGCTCGATACTATATTTTTGAACGTCAACGGCCTAGTGTCTGGGGACTTGTTGGCTAGCAAACTGTACTTTCACTACCTTCTGCGGACGCGAGATTGCGAAGAGTACCAGAAACCTGGATGTGTTCTTCACTAGAGTGGAGATGCTCGGTGCTGTAGAACTTCCTTGGTTTGGTCTAAATTCATCCAACAAGTCCGTTACACTCTTGGACCTAAGGTGGTACCGTGACATCAAATGACGTTTCTTTTCAAGTCCCCCTCTAAACGTCTTGGCAGCGGGAGTGATCGTAGGTGCCTTCGCCAAATGTTATGTATGGTGTTAGACTGGGCCTTCGGCTGGACCCACACCTGTCGTGCTCTAGAGAACGTAGCTAGATTGAACAGTGGGGCAACTCAGTTTATGAAAGTAACTTGATTGTTATCCACCATTGATGTATGGTCAATCTCTTAAGACCATAAGATGAGGACGAGCATGTGCTCTATTGCGTTGATCGTAGAAAGAGGTATATCACGCTAGAGTTTTGACAATATCGTTAGGGTCAATAAGCTAATTCTTATTTCACGAATATTGATTATCAATTATTTTTCATGTCAAAAGATTGGATACTTTTAAATGATGTTTGAAGTCTTTGACAGGATCGAACACATCATTCAACCTACGCCAAAATTGATTTGAAGGACGACAATGCATAATGAATAATTCATACCTTTATCCCAAGTACAACGATACACTCACAACTAGGTACTGGATATTTCTATCCGAGTAAGTTGCCATTACATTTGTCTTATAAGGTCCCAGATTCCAGAATCAAATTATCAGTTTCGTATCCAGAATTCATTTATTGTGTAGCACAAGAACAAAATAATCAATCTGCTTCCAATCCACGAACATTGAATCAACACGCCTTTTGTTCAAATGATCACGTAACACATTTGGGCAATTGAATCATTTGACAGTAAATCACGATCTTAGAATCCAAGGTCGCATAAAAACACTTAGACTGAATTATGACAGCGGCTTGAGTTGGTATGATATGTGATGTTTTCATAATAGTTCATCCTATTAATGTACCAAAGAACACGCCACACGCACTTTCAAATCCACGATGCAGCTTTTGGCAGTGCCTTTGTACAGTTTTGCTTGAGGTACCAACATGAACTCTTGGCTACCCGATATTACGGACACCCTGTGACATGATCATAATCGAGTTAAGGTCCTCTGACTTCAACATATCTTACACAAGACCTTGGAGAACCGCTGTGGTCTCAAGAACTGATCCTCATCATTGTATCCAACTAGCAGGGGATGCCTTGAAGGCTAAGAGACCGCTGACAATGTCCTTTCGTGATACCCACATCTCGTGAATATCAGAGAATCCATCATGAGGTGGAGATCGCAAAAAATGGACTCAATCGGAAAGCCTGCAGATTTTCGAACTAGATTTCCCGACACCCTCTTCACCTGGACAAAAGATAATATTATATTCTATGAAAAAGATATCAGTCATGAAAATTTCAGGATACTGCGAAATACTGGTGTACTTGAATTATTATGTCGACAAAAATGGTGAATTATTACAAGGGAAAAGATATTAACCTGGAAATTTGTGAAGTGAGAATGTGTCTGAATGCTTATGGCGTGAAAAATATAAAAGAATTATGAATCTTTTGGAAATTCTAAGCTCAACTTTCCGAAGTAGGTGCATTAAAGGTGATTGATGAAGAGAACCCTAGAGAAGTCAATTAAAATTGCAAAAAATTATGCGATCAGAGGATGTACATAACCGGTGTGATCAATGAATGTGCAACTGGCAAAAATATCATTTTGAATATTTTTTAAGGAAAACATACTTGGTTCACAATTCAAAGAAAGCAACATTTTTTTTAAATGCAAAAAAGGAACGTTTCACCATAGTGGGTGTCCCACTGAAAACGGCATAGATCTAGGTGTATGAAAAACTAGACATACAAAATTATATAGCATACCAAAATCTATAAGGGCACACCCGCTACAACATTACCAAGAAGGTAACTCTTTCGGTCTTACCGAAATTAGGCGTCAACTTGCCTCTTTCTGAAAGATCGCCCCCATATTAAAACATTTCAAGATTCTATGTGAAATGCTAAGCAGATTTGATGTATCATGTAACCTCAAGGTCTCTGACATGGGTATAGCTCAATCTTAAAAGTTCTTCCCATGAGCAAGCCTTAATTATTCAATTGTTGTTAGATTTCTTGTTCCCACTTAAATAGGTTTTGACGTTTAATTAACTATGTATCAATTTGGGTTGATCAAATACTTCATTTAAAACGAAGTCGACAAACTGCTCAAAATTAATTTTTCAAATGAAAACCCCGAGATTGATCTGTTGATCTCACTAAGCATTGAAAATAAAGTCAATTTTGTATTATATCGTCTACCTCCTAATATATTGATTATTTATAAACTTTGTCATACACATTATGATCCCACTCCAAAAAATATTATAGGATTATAAAAACACAAGCACGTTTAACGTCGCTTGAGCTACCGTTGAAATACATTTTAAAAGAACTTTATTTATTGCCCACTCTAACTTTTATGGTCCAATAACTCCTACAATTGAGGACAAAAATTATTTTTGTTGGCGAATTAACACAATTTACAGTTATTTATTGGGATATTAATCAGAAGTATTCAAAGTTTTTTAAGATTTTGCTGCCAGAAGTACAGCACACCTCAATTTATAAATTGCATAATTTCAGTGTTAGACAATATCTTTCCAATTTAGTTCGAAGTTTGTTATATTCTAAAGCGTATCTTTTCTTTTATTTTTATGTCTATTACAAAAAATGCTGGAACAATGGAAAAATCATCATCTAGCTGTTTCTCACATAAATACCTCTAAAACAACAAGAATCACGAAGTGAAGTGAGCCATCGATGATGAAAAAAATTGGCTCTCAAGTAGGTTTTCCAATTCCGGGATTCGGTATCCCGGGATACCGGGACCCCGAACATTTTTTCATCCCGAAATCACGAAAAAAATCCCGAAATCCCCGAATGAATCCCGATTTTATCCCGAAATGTCATGTCATGTATTATACAGGGTTAGTTTTTTAAAGTGTTACAATGCGTTGCGTCAAAAACGGCTTCAATTTTTTTTTTAACATTTTGATGACGTGAAACACTCCAAGTTTTTGTGTTACAAAGCGATACGAGAAACGGCTTCATTTTTTTTACACTTTGGTAACGTGATAATTTCACGGGGGGACACCTTTCACGATAACATTGGGGTTTCCATGGTAAAAGATGCAGGATAACTGTAATATACATAATTTCATTGAACAATTTTTGATCATCATAATTTCGTGACCAGTAGAGCAATTTCAAGAAAAAAAATATTAAACAGACTACTTATTTGATGTAGATTCGTAGTTAAAAAAAAATACATTATTCCATTCGAAATTCGATAGTCACCCCCCATAAGTTTATTAACTTTGTAGTTCAGACACCAATCCACTTTCATTCTTCCACTTCTGACTCTAATATTATACTTTATCAGATCTAAAAAAAATATAATATAATATTAAGTATTTAGGTACCTAGTCATTTAGAAAATATCTATTATTGTGTTCACCACTGAACACTTTTTTTGTTACTTTCAAGTAACACACTATCTTGAAAATGATAAAGAAGTTGTATGTCTAGGAGTGATATTTTTTTAATAATTGCATCCTATTTATAAAAAACTCCAGAATGTATTTTGAGAAATTCAATATCAGTCAGAACTATTGTTAATCCAGTAACAAAGATATAATCATTGCTTTGGAAAAATTCGAATCTAAATAATACAGTCATTGCCTAAGTATAGCTTGTCATGATCATTTCATGACAAGCTATACAGTGTTTCCAGAATTAAATGATGTACAGGGTGTTCACGTATATTCTGGCTAATAGCTATCTCCGTTATATTAACCCTAGAGAGTGGTTCAAATTAGCAAACTTGTAGTACTTTTTCTGAATCATCAGAATTTGTTATCAGAAAAAACAAATGAGGATCAGAAGTCAAAAAAATTGAAGCTTCTTGTCGTTTTTTTTTAAATGGGACACCTTGTATTTTATCTATAAAAGGAATAATGATAATAAATTGGACAGAAGGTTCTGATTAGTAGAGACTAGCCAACTATTCCATGTATAGAAAAACGTCAATATCTTTATAACTGTAAACCCTTAAATATTTGAAATCAGTTAAAGATTCTTTATCGAACTAGGGGATAACATACAGGGTGTCCCATTTAAAAAAAGTCAAGAAGCGTTAATGTTTTTGACTTCTGATACTCTATTGGTTTTTCTGATAACAAATTCTAATGATTCAGAAAAAATACTACATTTTTGATAATTTGAACCACTCTCTAGGGTTAATATTACCGGAGAGAGCTATTGGCCAAAATATACGTGAACACACTGTACATGGGCATATTGGAAACGGCAGGAGAAACGACGTCGCTTGAATGGAAGAAAATTCGCGTATTAGTGTGCACAAAAATATTTTACCTTTGTTTTATTTTAAATCGATACCGTAATGTAGATACAGGGTGAGAAAGCAAAATGTCCATTCGAAAAACCACAATATTTTGCTTATCATAAGAGCTAACCTTTTGAAATTTTCAGGATATGGGTAAGAGAATACGAAGATTCTAAAACCGACGTCAAAAAAATTGTGGGCCTACTATGTTGCGTCCGGCCAAA
Organism: Orchestes rusci; assembly: GCA_958502075.1. Lineage (NCBI taxonomy): Eukaryota > Metazoa > Arthropoda > Insecta > Coleoptera > Curculionidae > Orchestes > Orchestes rusci. The sequence goes on from OY293306.1 coordinate 38,010,760, forward strand.
TACAGCTTTTGTTTTTCTAATGGGCACCATATTGAATTTCTTGATTTTCAAAATCCGCAATGAAAATGCCTTTTATAAGAAAAAACCTTTGACTGGACGCAACATGGTGGGCCCTAAAATGTTTTTATGCCGTTTTTAGAATCGTCGTATCCTTTTACCCATTTCCTGAAAATTTGAAAGGGTAAGCTTTTATAATAAGCAAAATATTGTGTTTTTTTTTCAAAAGTACATTCTCATTTTTCACCCTGTATCTTCATTACGGTATCGAATCAAAATAAAACAAAGGTAGAGAATTTTTGAGCATACAAATACGCAACTTTTCTTCTATTCAAGCAATGCCCTATCTCTTACCGTTTCCATTATCCCCATCTAGTCGCTAGTGCCATATACATCATTTTATTCCCCGGACACCCTGTATAGAGCACTGATCTTTTTTCCATTTTCGCATCGTTTCCAGGATGAATTTCCTATTTTGATGTTACCTTTATGTTCCTGTTTTTTAAAGTTTGCGTTGTCTGCTTTGTGTATGAACTATCGCAATCCTGACCTTCTATTTCATGGACTGCAATGCTGTAATTTACTAATGACTTTATCCGTAAGTCCCTTCACAAAGGGTAACTTTTTGTTGTTCAACACAATGGTTGAAAAATCTTGCCCATCCTGAATTACAAGCATTGTTTTCAAGATATTTTCTAGCTATTCATTATTCTTGAAATATCAAATAATTTCCTGGAGTTTATACCAAGATATGGATAGATCGAGTTTTCATGAATAATGAAGAATTATATTTCATTTCCTGGGGCTGATTGGAATAAACGTCAAATATCTCCAGGATGTTGTTTCTTCAAGCAACGAATCTAAAATTATTATTTAATGATATTGTCTAATTACAGGTGTATATCCATGAAGAAATTCTTATCTGTTTCCAATGTGAACTGAATAATATCTCGGTTGATTGAATTGCAAATTTCTAAAGTATTCACGTTTTCAGAGTAAGAGTCATCGACAAAAATTAGAATTGGAAACGGTAAATCTCTTATTAATTTGGTCTTTTTTTTTATTGTAGGTATAATAAGGATATACTTTATACTATAATAATTATTTGTGACAATATTACATTTTTCGCAGAGTGGTTTCTCAAAATCCTGATTGAAGACGTGAATTTGTTCTAGAATCTTAAGGCGCTTTGAAGCTGTCTTTTTTTCTCCACGTTATACCTCATTTGAACGATCCTTTCCATTTCCTATTAAGGTTACGTATCTCTACTGTTACCTCGCATGTTACTAAAACACACAAGATAAGCTTACTAGCTGCTGGCTAGACAAAATTGGAACCAATTCGCTCATGGTGACCATTTGGTCCGGTTATCCGATGTTAAACGGAAAAGTTGGTACAGAACCGTAATAAATATCGAGAGTTACGATACATCCATGTGAGTGGTGCCCTCCTTATACCGGTTTCGTCCCGAAATTGGACTCATCAGTAAGGCAGCATGGCACCACTCATATAAATGCAACTCTCGGCACAATACCTCAATCTGGGCTCGCAAATCAGCGAACGCGAATAGATGTGGGGTATGTTCGAGCTGTACCTATGTCCATGGAATAAAGAGACATTGTTTTACGGTTATCCGATGTTAAACGGAATTGTTGGTACATATACCCAGATGAGGATATTGTGCTGAGAGTTGCATTGATGTGAGTGGTGTCATGCTGCATTACCGATGAGTCCATATTCGGGACGAAACCGGTATAAGGAGGGCACTAGTCACATGGATGTAACTCTCGACATTTATTACGGTTCTGTACCAACCTTTCCGTTGAACAAACTCTTGTTTCGTCAGAAAAAACACCGAGTTTCAAAATTCTGCAGGTGAAGCCACTGTGGTCAACGAACGGAGTGCTTAGGTTGTAGTGCAAATACCCTCATTGGTCGGTGACAACTGAGACCTGTCGCAAAAATGGGAACTTTTTGTGGGCAACAAATGTGACGATAAACATTGATAAACAAGCCCCCGAAAAGTTGTTGATGCTGGAAAATGTCTTTGCATAAAAACAAGGTGATGCAAAAATAATGAATTCATGTGTCTTATTTTAAAAACAATTACCAGAACTTGGAAATTCCTAAGAGAAACTAGACTGAAGACACAAAGATCTATTGTATCATATTTCGCAAGACGAATGAAGAATTATAATCATACATTGAATAATGTATACATCAAGATGTTGTAGAATGAGCACTAAATATGGTGGGTTGTTATATAATAGGTATACATTTTTCCAGTTTACAGCCGTGACACAATAGTGTTACCCATAAGCCAAGAAATGTTATGAATTTCATCATCCTTATTTTCAAAAAATCAAATATTTTCTACTTGTAGTATTGAGGAGTGGACAAGGTTAGCGATCTATATATAATAAGGCGAGCTGCTGCTGAAAGAATATCCGTTATCCGTAAGATAGCAGAAAATGTATTCCCACGTAAGTACAAACCTTTGAAGTTCACTTAATAAGTAACACTCACTCCAATTATTGTCATTACATTTCAAAATCAAATAAAACATAATTACCATGCAATTTCCAAGCAAGTTCACCAATTAATAATTTTGCCTCTAATTCGACAGAAAATCTGGTCAATTGTCTAATTCCTTATTAAATAGTTGCTTGTTTGAACAAGCCAGCAACTCATCAAGTCGGGGATGTATTGTCATAGTTACTCTGGAGTGTTCAATGAGATCTTACGGTTCATGTTTTAGTTGAGGAGTATCTGTAAACACTCCAGTGTTTATAGGTTGAGTGCTGTAGGCTATTTAATCAGATGCGAAGGATTAGATCTGCATTGTTAATTAACATGTGAGGGAGGATTTTCGCGTGCGTACTGAGTTGATGGAATTCAAATATGTTTAAGAGTTATCGAAGGCTCAACTTAGTTCGGATCCGTCTACTACTGATATGCTTTGTGCGGACAAACTGATTTCGAATGACAGGGCGGCTCGATTTTTCAATGGAATGAATCTAGCTGTATGTGAAATATTCACAAATGTTCTATTTGTGGATTGATTTGGAATGCTTATGTATGCCATTTTGTATGGAAGATTGAATCGTCTAAAAAATGTCCGTCGCTGAAGGTAGCCCGGAACAATGTGGTTACATTTTTACTTCTCCCACGAAATCTCCACATATTTTGGATGAGGGATGGATTGTATTATGTTGACTTTATTGGTCGATCACTGCATATAAGCGTGCATATTATCATGATACTTCAACCAACAAGATAAGCTCACGCGCTACTGTCGGCATCTTTCGATGACCTCATTCCCCTATTCAAAATAAAAAAAGTTCTGGTGACTTATTGCTAGGTTATGTTCTTAACACCTATCTTTCCCATATATTTCTATACATTTGGCATACGATGCGCGAGTCGGTTCTAATTCCGTCCAGCTAGTGAGCGATCTTTCCTGTTTACTTTTAGGGACAGCAGCGATGTCCTCGTCCGATATAGCGTTTTTTCCAATGTACTGGTGTTCACTGATTGTTTTGAACTCGGTCTTAGGCTAGTTTTATGCAAAACTGAACAGAAAATTGTTCAACGTAGTCTTGTACCTAGATCTGAAAAGTTGAGTCTTTTTATTAATTTTGAATATTAGAGGAATAAATTGATAGAATTGCCCAACCTCTTCTCAAGATTTGATTCTGGCTTTAACTTTTTTACGACTTTGGTTAGATATTGCTTATCTAACGTCATGTTATAATAAACGATTGATTTTGACCATTTCCGTTTGAGGATACTTCGAAGGGTTTCCTTTACGATCAAACAAAATATTTGTTGTGAAAATAAAAAATTGGAGAGTGATAATAGAAATGATGTCGGAAATTGATTCTCTTCTATGAGTTGAGATACCAGCAAGAGTACTTTAAGGTTTCATTTTCAACAAAAATATTATTTTGTTTGTGTTTAAAGATTATTGACTGAAGTGCAAACTCCTCAAAGAGATCAAAATTTGTGAGAGAACGTTTGAATGTACTCTGGATTGATACTGGTGTTAAGATGTACGCTATAGTTTTAGATGGCTCAATTTTCATTTTCTGCTCCAAGAAATCTTAGTGCAGATTCACCACTTTTCAGATTTTGTTTTGATTCACACACGAAGAAATTTGATCAAAGACACGTACGGAAAGCTAAAAGGAGAATATTCAAGCTCATATCATACTCATGATACTATAACAAACAAGATATGCTCATCCCCCTTAGAACTCATCACGTGACCTACCTCAAACCTATACAATCAAAATCTCGAGCGTTCCTTTATTCAATCTGGACGTGTCAGACGTTGATCCGAATGCTCGGAGTATTTTGGCGGATTAGAGAGATCAATCTGATGTCAGATATTATTGTGAGGTTATGAATACAAACTTGTTGCCATTTTTTCAGATTTATCATTTATATATTTGGACCGGTCATTTGTGTTGTTGTTGTCTCTTGTTGGGTATTATCAAAAGTAATATATCCACTAGTGTATAATAATTTTTGTCAATATGCCGTTACTGGGATTATTTGATGAGACTGAGGACAAAACGTATAGGTTTGAGGTGACTGAACAAGACCTGCAAAAAGTTGTAGCTGGAGGTAGGATTATGATTCTGACCAAATTCGCCTGTTTTTTAACTGCTTCCATGCCTAAAAAGGTCTCTTGCCTTAAAAAAAAAAGATTGTCGATCGAAACGTATGGACACTATCCGTTTGTATTGATCATCTTTATTAACAGTCACTGCTTGTGCGTTACAAAATACATGTATATTGAATGGAGATCCAACAAAATCTACTATTAATATAAACAATTTAATTGGAAAAACACAAATTTGACCAATTACCAATCGTTTCTGTTTGACAACAAAGTAGTGAGGTTAGTTTCTCAAGTCTGTCGCGTTCCGTTATTCCAGATTAATCTGATTGATCGGAGTTCACTTGATCAAAAATCGGACTAATCGGTCAGATTAATCTGACGTCAAAAAGAAACGCAGTCACAGTATAATAAACAAGTAGCGACAGCTCACGACAACCTCTTTTTGTCTCAATGACAGAAATTCGCCTCATATAGGCTGCTAACATTTTGAAATGCAAAATTGTTTTCTAATTCAAGAATTGTAAACTTCACATAAATCTCTAGACATACTTCATAGTGATTAATCGTATTGTTTAACTCGATAGGTAATTCACCTATGTATCAGTATCATTGAAATCATGGAATCTGCTACGGTATAGTTTTATTTTACATTTTATAACGTTAGCAGAGTATAAATGAGGTCTGTCATAAGGACAGAACGGAATTTGACCACATATAGGTATATGGAGCTGTCGCTACGTGTTGTTAATAATTATACTATGTTATTGATGTTTTGAATCCAACCTCACTTTAGGCTCGCGGTGACGACATGCGCGGCTTGGTTCTAATTTCGTCCAGCAATTGATCATATCTTTTGTGTTCTGGTATCATGACTGATACTTATATGAATTTGTTTCCGACATGACTTGAAGAACTACTATGTCTAATTTTTAGCTTAGCTTGCATATCTCAGAGTCCACCCTTGCTTTCAAGTTCAATACGTCATTGTCAAGAACTTTCGTCTTTTTTGCATCTTGTCACTGTCAATAGCCTAGTTTACATCGACAACTCGTTTAGTTCGGTCCGATAAGACCAAGTGGGTGGGGATAGTACGGTAGGACCAATGATTGCTTTTCGCCCGTTTACACCGTCTTGCAACGCGTGAACTAAATCTGTACGCCCGCAATTCGTCAAATGTCAAAAATAAGTCGAAATTATTCATCAACACGATTCGTAACCAAAAAAAACATGAGTAAGTACGCTCAGATTGCCTTAGAAACTCAGAAACAACACAATTCACAATAATAACAATCAACATAACCTCATAATTTTGATCCAGATCGAACCAAATTTAGTCCGGTACACTTGCTGGCGAGTACCGAACCAAGAGCGGACCAGCTTAGTCCGCAACTGTTTACACCATTCGAACCAAATATTTGGTTCGGATATAGTCCGAATTTGGTACTTGGTCCGCGGACCAAGTTGTCGGTATAAACTAGGCTAATATCCTCCAATCGAGATACTACTCTGACCCGGAAAAAGTCTATTTTTTCTATATAATCTGCTAGAGCATTAAGGGAGCGCGATGAAATAACTTTTTTTTTATCCCGGCACTCATTGAGATGATGTCCGAATGAATCATCAATGGATCTCTAGATAAGAACGGAATAAAGGTGTTTTGAATATCAGACAAAAGCTGCGTCATATAATTGATCACAAAACTTGTACCATTGATGTGACCATTCAACTATTCCAGACCGCAATTTTTTTCCTTGGTGTCCTCACCTTTGCCCATGCAAGTATTATTGGACTAGCTGGAGGCATTGATGGAGCTGCCACCATCGCTGGACCATCCGGTATTATTACCAGAAATGGACTTGGAGCGATTGGCTTGGGTCTTCCTGGTGCAGTTATTGGTGGACCCGTTGTACCTGGTGAGTTTCATCAAAATCGAGAATGCAATGATAATTTCTGTATTTATATTGAAGGATTGGTTGGAGCTGGAATTGTCTCTGGTGCCGTCATCGGTGGACCACGTCTGATTGACTTGAGAGGATCAGGAATCGAAGGACAATGGATTCCCGACATCAATGAAAAATTGTACGATGACGGTTCTTACAAACCTGGTTTATACCACTAGAATGATATCATTGATTCATAGCTGACCATATCAACCGTTAAATACCTACATACTTATAAACTTCATAAAATGATCCTTCTGGAAAGGATATTCGAGGTAGATCAATGTAATCTAACTTCTGGCATTACTACAAATATAAGACATATAAGTGGCTTAGATACATTTTGATTCTCCTTCTCATCATAATCGATTACATAAAATTCAGTCCTGGCTCGTGATGAGTATGCATGAGTGTGCGCCATAGTAGCTAGGTGGCTGAGTGGTCCCAAGGCGCCATTCGACAAGTCACCGGAGAGGTAGTACGCGATGATCGGGTTCAAATCCCGAGGTGAGCAGAAATTATTTCTGTTCGACATTTAGTGGTCCTCTCATTGGCTCACGTTACCGAGTAGACTGCAGTATTATTAATAACTGACAGTCAAAAAGTTTAAATAATAAGCCTAAATCAATTGGTCCTGCTAGTTCAAATATTAAACTGTGTGATGTTCTCTAACATCAACTTAGTTAGAATTACAGTGGTCCTTGGGTTGGCGAAACGGGTCATTAGGCCTACTCGCCGGGCAGTGGTTCGCCCCCCACCCATACCAATTCCAATGAGTGTGCGCAACCAAAACAAAAAGGAAAAAATACGGCGCATTCACTTTCGCATTTAAATAATGGTTTAAGGTTTGTGACTCAACTAAAATGAGATCGAAACGAAATCGCAATAAACCAATTTAGAAAAACGTTGTATCCATCCCTTTAGCAAAAAAAAACAAGTTTAGTATTGTTTCGTGGAAACAAAAGTCAATCATCACCTACCATAAAAAAAGTCCACCCCAGCAAAATTATACGTATATTATTATAAGAACTGGAAGTATGTAATAAGTAAATCTGAGAGAATCTAAATTTTGAATAAAAACTCTATTTCTCGGTTTTTGAGCTTGAATTAAAGGAGGAAAAGTTTGAAATTATGTTTTGCACCAAATTAAGTCCCAAATTTTCACTTCCACTAGCACCCTCCGAAGCACCAACAGCGACAGCCCGAGAAATAGTTTGTAGTACTCGTACTCATGAACAATCAATAAATATTGAGTCTGACAAAAACCGAAAAAAGAACTAACAAAAATCAGATAAATATATTATGCTGTCCTGTCCTTGTCCTGTCAAATTTCACGTTCACGCTTCGCGAGTGCCGTTCTTCTTTTATTAACTAAGGCAAGAGTCATACGAATTTGATATTTATATCGTTCCATAGAAAAAATGCATTTGACGTGAGCGCCGAACCAATACACACATGGGCTGTGACAGACTAACAGACAGTATAGTGACTATTTAACGGATTAGAAGATGTGGAAAGCACGGAAGCTTTGTGCTAATTAAGTTAGGGTAAAATAGTAAAAATACTTCGTGATACAAAAAAAAATCTGTTATTAGGATTTAATTTGCAAAATATTATGTTTTTTTCGTATTTTCGCCGGCGATGCATGCGCATGAGCGCTCTCATTGACCGCTCCTGATAAAATTCCACCAAAAAAATCGATGGAAGAAAGTTCTGTACAATTGGACAGGTATTCGTGGGAAGCGTTTCTTCTCGAGAAACTAACAACGGTCTTTCGAGCAGAGGTGTTTGCTTTCCTGGAGTGAGCAAGTGGGAAGAAGGTGAAGAGGGGCAAAAGGGCAAAAGATGACCGTCCACAAAGGACGGTTCAAGGAGGAGTGAGGATCGGCAGAAAGACCGCTAGACCTACTCCGGGAGCTTCTGTTCCCCTTCCCTCACCATCATCATCATCACAAATCCATGGACATTTTACTGTTGGTGGTTTGCTAGTATCACAAGCAAAAAAATGTTTTTTGATAAATGTGAAACGAAGTCCTTTCTCAGAATGTAAGATAAGGTATAAACCTTGACCCTTTGTTGTGTGTTATTAACTCTAGGTACTTTCATAAAGACTGGACTTCGGACTTGCTTTCTCAAACATATTTGAATATTTTTTATCAAGTATTTTTTATGGGTAAGAAAATTTTACTATCGATTCAAGTGGATATGAAGCAATGAATTCCGCACATACTTTTCCGATACGTTTTTATTAAGCAGAGTCTTATTATAACATAAATAAAGTGTCAGTCTGTGGTGAGAATCAGTAATGCTCAGGTCTGTAGCTACCATCATCATAAGATTTTTCAAAATTGTCAGGCACATAGAAACCACTGAAATCAGGAGTCTCAGTTTGCACAAATTCAGTGGTAAAGGATTGCTCTGTAGTGGGTGCAAGTGTCTCATCAGTCTGTTCCATGATTGGTACAGAGTCTCTTGTCTCCACTCTCAATTTTTTAACTTGAAGGAAAATATCTCCAGTCTCACTAACTCTAGCTATTTTTACTTTAGGTGGAGCCACAGTGGTCTCAGTAACAGGAACTGTAGTTTCTACATCAGTGGTATAATCGTTAGATCCAAGGATTATGTTCTGATATACGGATGCTTGGGGGATTGCTTGTTGGGAGTAGACTATTGGTGCACTAGGAGCCAGCGGTTGTTGATTATCCAGATCGATTCTACCTCCAGGAGCGTAAGCGTCAATTATACTGCCATCAGGACCAATTACTTTTGTTCTGGTGCTAGGGCCTTCAATGTAATTGGAGGAGTGGTATTGGATGAGACCAGCATTTGCAATAGCAAAGCAAGATAACGCAATTAAAGTAATCTGGAAAGTGGGAAATAGCTATCGATATTTTTTGTACAAATTAGAAGATGTTGAAATATAATTACAATCAAAATGAAAGAAATGATAAGAGAAGGACGAGATTGAAAAGTGTGATAGAAGTTTCTAGACTTGGTTTGTTTCTCTTCAAGTTTTTAAATTATCTCTTATTTCCCTTGAAGATGTCCGTTGTGCATTTTGCTGGGAAAATAATAGACGTACGTGAATGTTCTATTGCCTTTATTCAATGGGATGCACTTAAATAGAGCCCAGGCATTTTCCATTTTTCATTTTGTATTTAGTGATCTTTTGACGTCCTTAAGTCATTGAGGTGAATAGATGAAGGAGTGGAGTAATGGGTTGCCTTAGTAATCTCAATATTTTTAATTATTATCCATCTATTATTGTTATTTTCAATATTTTGTTTAAATGGCAATATTTTTGAATACTTGCGCAGAAATTGATTGGGTTTTTCATGTGTATTTTTTTTATTTCCCATGTCATTTGTGGGTTTATTTAGATTTTATTAAATGTATCTTCATTGGATATTATTTCGATTTTGGTTCAGTCAATTAGTTTTGTTTAGTAATTCTGGTTTTCTCATTAGAATAACGTGTCGAATAAAGATGGATTTATGAATCAAACTATGTGTTAGAGAGACAATGGTTGCCTAATTAATTTCCTCTGGTATTATTTTTCAGACTCGAGTTTTTTTTGACAGTTCCAATACCTCAATGCTTCGAGGACGTCAAAAGATAACTGAGAATAAAATAAAAAATTCAGGTCCGTATTTCAAGAAATGGACTAGATGATGACCGCTCAGAGACGAAACGTCAGATTTCTAATTTGATACCGCTATATTGTAGAGGAGAAGAACAGGCAATAAGAAAGTGTGATTCATTTTAAAATAACTTCTCAAATAAACTTAGGAAATTAAAATAATGTTTGTGCGTGAAAATTCGTTTTGTTTTCGTGAATCCTCGGAAGTAGTCTCGGAAGTAGTCCGAATTTTTCTAATTTCGAAATGTCATTTTGTTGAGCATAAAAATGCGCAACTTTGTATCACTTCAATCGACCCTGTATCTCTTATAATAACTGAGATCCCCATGCAGATACTCGAATCTGTGGCACCCTGTATAGACAAAATATTGAGTTGATATTTTCAGCAGGTTCTGTTCAGTTCTGAATAAACATTTATCACTTTCCAATGGCAACAGATAGTGAACGGAACATCTCTTTGAACGAAACTACTAAAACCAATTCCATTACTCTCGGGATTCTCATTTATTTTCCATTTTCTCAACTTTCCAAAAAAAACTTATTAAGTGAAAAAGAAAAAAAAACATCATGAGAAATATTTCTACTCTGGCATAACTAGATAATCTTGAAAAATCACCCCATCAGTGATGATGATAGTAATTTAATAAAAAAAACACTTTTCATCAGAAAGTCAAATTGTCTCAACAACTATTAGTATATCTTAATATGTATTATTAGGAAAAATCAAGATTAACGACTTTGTCGAATTTGGTATCCATAATATAAAAAATTGATCAAATCAGATAAACTTTTGAAATGGTCACATATCTTCAAAAACCTTTCTCTCAGAAGCAAAATTCGAAATAGTCACTCGAGTTTATCTAAACATCTAGCAACCCACACATAAAATGTACTGAAATAAAACAGATTACTACATGGACAAAACAGTTACCGAAAGCCCAATTTGAATAATCATTATTGTGAATGTAGATAGAAACGGAAATTCCATAAAAAACTGATCTAAATATTGACCTTCATAGTCAAAAAATAATTATTCATTATGAGATGTGTCATTATAACCTAACATTAAAATATATTAACAGTCAACTCACTTTTTTATACATGGCAACTGGTTTGCAAGAGATGTATCACCAAACTCAATGAAGCGAAGAGTTAATGTCTTAGTTTTTATATGGAAAGACGACCTTGCGGTTTTCATGATTGAAGTTCAATAACCAATTTGAAACGGCTGAGAATGCGATTTGATCACGTGAATAGTAGACAAAATTTTGGTCATTGAATTGATTATTTGTATGTGGAGGGTCATTCATCAATGAAACTGTTAGGCCCAGAGGCAAATACTGATTATGCTCTAATTATGTTGAAATTTGTCACTAGTTCTAGCCTCAATGTAAAGCTTTTGTCGAATAACTTGAGGCAGATCATCAAACGATGGAAATTTACTGTGATGATCATATTCTTTTTTGATTTGTGTCTATTTTGTATTTTTATTTTGCTCTTTTTTGTTGATTATCTACTTACATAAGAAAATAGCTACCATCAATTATGCAGTTTGGTCAATTCGAGTTTATTTGGCTTGGAAAAATCGGGATTAACGTTATTTAAGCACAAATTTGACAACTTTGCAACAAAACATGATAATGAGTGTTCAATAAAAAACACGGTCGTGGTTCGTATGGTTTGATGCATGTTACTAAACAGTATCATGGGTCTGATGGCATGATGGAAAATGTCACAATAATTGTTACTGAATCTCATCTATTGTCTTTATCCGTTGATATCATTTCTCGTGAATTCAATTCAGATAAAAATGATATGAAATTCACAAGAAAAATAAATCGAGCTTTTGCGCCCGCGCACTATGGGCACAAACAAGAATTCACTCTACAACCGTCAACTCGGTGAAACCTGTGAATTTTTGAACGTTTTTTTGAACGTGGTTTGCCCTTTAACATTTCTCGTGCCTATTTTGAACTCAAAATGGTAATTTTTTAGTTGACCAACTGTTGCAAATTTAATTTTTTTTCTAATACCTTTATTAAGACCCTTATAGAAGGTGTCTGCAACCATTGAAATGTTGCCAAAATGTGTGGCTATGTGACAATCTCACGGGACTGGGAGCGAATGTTTACAGAAAAGTGCAGAAATCGTGAAGAAAACGCAAATTTTTGATTAATTTATTGTGAACTACTTTCCGAGACTTACCCAACCTAACACAACCTCACATCTTACTGTCTTTTTTTGGGTATCAATTGCTTACACGGTTTTCTGCTATTTTTTCATGTTTTTCAAATTTTCTTTCACATCCTAGTGACTTTGAGGATTGCAAATTTACTGGCGGAGAAAAGAAATTATGTTATTTGATTTTTATTATAGATAACGTATTTGCCATTTTTGCAATAATGCCAGGAAAAACTTACTCAAACTAACCCAAACTAACCTAAAAAAATTTCCTCTCTCCACCCGTGTCTCCGCACCAGTAAATTTGCAATCCTTGAAGACACTAGAATGTGACTATATAAAAAAAAAATCGGAACCATCGAAAAATAGCAGAAAACCGTTTATATGCAATAATTACACTTTTTTGCTTCAATAAAATAAAATCAAGACACTAAGTTTTCTACACAATTGGCAAAAACTGCAATAAATATTTGAGAGCAAGGAAAAAATGTTAGAAAAAAATAAATCGTATTCTGGATGTTCTTGAGAATCAGTAGGTGGTTATTTTAAGCCTGTAATTAAATAGTTGGTAAACTAAAAAATTACCCTCAAAATTATCAAAATGGTAGAAAAATTAATACATATTATCACGAAATATGTTGAATAGGCCAACCCCTTTTATCAATACATTTCAAAACCCTTTTTCTCACAGAATTGGACACATTATGAAGCATTCGAGGATTGTTAAGTGAGCAAAAATAAAATCGCGACAACACTCGTTATGTTCTGACAAGACTAATTTTGATTTATAAAAAGGCACAGAAACTCAAAAACACAAAACTTCTCAAAAAGTCGACAACAATACATAAGTTAGGTAAGAAAGTGGATTTGGTGGTCTTTATGTAATAATGTCTGCGATGTTAGCCAAGACAAACTTAGCTTAATACTACACCATGTTGAGATATCAATTCTGAGGCCACTGTCTTGCAGATTTTGTCGCCTTTTCATGAATAATGATAGAAACATGTTAGCCTTTTGAGAAGGGAAGACATCATGATGGATGGTGGTGATCATTTGATTGGAAAAAAACTTGGGCATAACCCTTGTTAAATCCTTGCGGTATCGCGAACAGAGCTATATTCAATTTGTTTAGTTTCGTATTCGTATTCCACAAAAAAATACAAATTTGTGATATCAGTTTATTAAGAACCCACATATGATCATGACATGGAAGTAGTGCTTTCGTTGTTTTCTCGCTCATTTAACCTTTCCAAAGAAGTTTATTATGATAAAAAAAACGGGTCAATGAGTATGAAATGTAGGTATGGAATTTCGTGTAAAAAATGATACAGGCTCCTTCCAGAAGGCCAAGAAATTGTCAAACACCATTCTCGTGCTGGACGCACAATCAACAACTAATGAAAACGTTAGAGCAGTCAAGAAAGTCATTATGAAAAATTGTAGCATCACCTTCAGAGAAGTACCTATAGCTGTGTTGGCTTATGCCATGTTATATCTTTTTATGCTGATGAAACGTGTGGCGGCAAAATTGGATTCAAAGTTGCTAGATTTTGACCAAAACAACCTTAACATGGTGAATGACGCCAACGAAGATCCAGATTCGTTCGACTAAAAAAGGAGTGGAGCATCGTGCGTTGTCAAAGGACAAAAGAAAACGCCTTGATCTGCGACAACACAATTCATGGCTTTCGCATGAAAATAATGATTCACCAGCTCTTTTTAGCGTATTTATGAATATTTGTCATGAAAAAACACCGTTTGTCTTAGCCTCCTTATTGCTTGGATCTGGCTCCTAGCTACTTTTTCCACGACAAACCGGATGTTTGCAATAACTGAGGCGATTGGAAAAAGTCCATGCACAAATCTAGTTCTCTCTAGAGGGTGTCCGTTTCAAGTGATACCATTATTATTGTTATCTTCGAAGAGAGCAACTAGGTCGGTTGAATTAGATAAAAGATTTTTTTTTATGACCATTGAAAAATGGACCAAATAAATTTCGTTAAATATTTCAGAAGCAATACTTTTTGAGACACAGTTTAAATTTCAAAGTTTTATGATTTTTTCAATTAGACAATATAATGTTCGAGATGATGTCTTCACGTTGTGTATACGACGTTTCCTATTCAATTAACCATCAGCAACTTGATTTTTATAAATACGGACCTGGATTATTTATCGTCATTTTCAAAAAAGGGAATGACTTTTCAACAATATACCACACAAATACCATTGACGACGGTGTCGGCTCTGTAAAATGTCCTCGTCAGGAATTATCACAAGACGAAGAATTCCAAAAAATATTGGTTTTAGATTCCAGGTGGCAGAAAAATAACTGAATGTTATCAACAGGGTGTCCCGAAATAACACGACAATATTTCAAACAGGTATTGAACCTCGTAAAATAGAAATGAAAATTCATAAATGAAATAGTATCCACAGTCGAGGGGCCTAGAAGAAAACAACATCAAAGGAGAACGGTATAGAATCACGAACACCTGGTTCGTTTTACCATCAAGAAGACTGCACTACTGCACACATGGAAAGTACCACAGGACAGACCTGGAAAGATTGTTTGTAACCAAATTTACTTTATCCTAGTCAACACGAGATTTAGCACAAACGTTACAAAGGCACAAACGTATCCAGGTGAAGATGTGCCATCTTATCATTTTCTTCAAACGATTAACCTAAAACTGAAAATAGCCTTTAAACAAGTCATCCAAAAACAACTTAAAAAACTGAACACCCCCAAACTTCAACAAGAAAATATCAAATCGGATTTCACTAGCAAACTAAATCAAAAACTGAACCATATAAATAACAATACTATGGATCAACACCCACTAGAATTATGGAGAATGATTGAAACTTCCATTAAAAATGTCGCGACTGAGAAGTTGGGATTTAGGAAACGTAGCAAAAAAGAAGTGGACGACCGACGATATTTCACAATTGATGGACAAACGTAGACAATACATACATATTTATCACGGTCAGTAGAGACCAAATTCACTAGTAAGATCTGAAATTAGAAACAGGATGCATTAAGAACTTATACTGGTGTCAATCAGCAAACATTACAACGTAGAATATCACTAAGATTTCGAAATTCGTAGGGGCGTTAGACAGGAATGCGTTTCGTCTCCACTGCTTCACAATCTATACTCCGAAGCTATATTTATTGAAACTTTGAAAGATCAGGAAATGGAAGAAAAAGTTAACGGAGTACCAGTCTCGAATATCCGATATGCAGATCACACTGTCCTTATTGTTAATGATATGGTAGAGCTCCAATAGTGTACCCGTTTAAACAACAGCAGCAACCAATACGGGATTAACATAAACGCCAGCTAGACCAAATTTATGATAATCAGCAGAAAAAAACAATCATATTCAGATGCTGAAATTCAGATTGATAATCACAACAAATGTAGAAAAAGTAACACAGTATAAATACCTGGGAAGCTGACTGCACACAGACTGAAATTCGGAGAAAGATATTAGATGTAGAATTGAGATGGCGTATATTATATCTTGAAAAGACAGGGTAACCAATGAATAAATATTAAGAAGAGTCCATACAAACCGAGAATTGTCAACAACTATCAATCGACGAAAAATGGCTTACCTTCGTCATATTTTGAGACACGATAGATACCAGTGGCTGCAACTGAGCAGATGTCATGGACAAAAATATTAGACAGTGGATCGGATTAACAACGATAAAAGAACTTGTCAGCTCAGCCACAGTCAGGGGGTCAACATTTATTGAGTGGATAGGCAGCTTGATTGATTGAGTATCCACAGACTCACCATTTATAACATCATCCGAAAGCGGTACCAGGCACCTGTCTTTTCGGGGGGGAGGTTTTGTTCACTACCCATGCGAAGATGGTTCAGGAAGGATATAATGGTAACCCAATGTGCCACGTAAAGCGAGATACTGCACCGCCACCAGCTGTCTGTTTTCACATCCTCAGCCTTGTTTACCGGACCAAAAAAAATCTCACCTTTTTGTTCGTTTCATAATAACACAAACCTCTTTTCAAAAATAGCTAGCGAATGATATTTTACTCAGAGCACAAAGTGAGTTAATCCTATTATACAATGACGGTCAACTTATTTTAGAAAAGAAGGAACAGCCTTCCACCTAGAGATTGATTCGAATAAGTAGATACTCATGGACATAGAATCACGATAAATGTGCATGTAATTAATTCTGGGTATTGAAGACTAGCGTAACCTCATACAGGAACCAGGAACACTCATTGTTTATTGAAAAAAAACAATAGTTTCGTAGGTGGCACATTAATTGATGCACGACAAACATTTCAAGACTTTTATTTTCAAATTCAAAGGAAAATTGCTCACTGTCAAGAAATGTTATCTGTAAATCGCTTTATCAGATTGTGAGAATGAAGGAACCTCAATTATTCAGTGATCATAAAGCACAGCGGGGTGATGTTGAGATAGAGAAAAGGAATACAGATAAAATCACTCCAAATGTCAATAAATTTGATAAAAGCACATCGATCAATCTCAATATATTCTTGTTTTGAGTTTCCAACTTTCAGGCCAACTGATCAAGTATATTCTTATAAAAGTATTTTCATAACTTTTTGCAAGCCTTGAGGTTATTGTTATTGTATATAATCAAGTGACTGGCTTAGCTAGGAAGATTAGATTTTAAGTGCAACATAAAAAAGAAATGTGATGTTTTGGTAGAATCTGCATTGGGAATTCACTATGATGATGATGCCGATTTTTTCTGCCAGTTGTCTTCATCTTCATGAATCTTGTTCGTCAGTAGGATGGTAAGACACATCTGGGTCGAGTTCCTTGACAACTGGACATTCTTGGTACTTTTCTACGCTACAAGAGAAGTTTCTTTTTCTCATGATTTAATTTGGACTCAATAAGTGGATGAGTGCCATTGACTTCATCACTTTACCTCACCATACTTCTAATGACATTGCCCTCTTGGACCAATTAGTATTACCTAAATCAAACAGCATTTGTCAAAATAATTTTGGATATGTTGCCATGTTATATTTCAATCTAATGCCTGAGTGTCTGAAGGATCATAATGTATGAAATGATTGCATTACGCGAAATAAAAGTTCCACACTTCATAGGAAGCAGAAGATAGTATTATTATGGTGAAAGCATTTTATTTTCTTAATTCACCTGCCCATTCGCCAATGTCTTGTGAATGTATTACGGAAATGCCTGTTAAAAAAACTTTTCAAATTTTTGATTCATTATTCATTTAGCGTTTGAGTGTGCTCAGTAATTCTTTATTATCGGAAAAAATGCATCAAAGAATCTGTGTCAAACTGTGTTTGTAAAAAAAAATAAGTGTTCCAGCTCACTCAACATTCTGACTGTGGTACAGGTTCATTGAAGTCAAAGCATCTCAAGAACTGAAAGAAATTTGTCATGGAAAATCGTCTGTTGCTGAAAGGATGTCGGCTGAAATAATAAAAACGGTAGCAAAGTTTTTCCTGAGAATGCTGAATTTAATGTCGAAAAAAATATATTCTCATCAAGATTTGCAAAACGACACTTGCTCCAAATACTGAGATCTTCTTGTATTCAGAGTATTCTGAAATTTCGATAACCATACATTTCTCTCGAAGAAGCTCTGAAACTTTGACGTTATTGAATTAGTTCTAGAAAGAAATTTCTATGTAGCTAGCAGATACTTCAAGAGAAGAAGTCGCTGCTTCATCACTTTATCATCTTGTGGACACTCGCTATTGCAGCAGCGTTTTACGAGAAAGGTGATTCCATGATTTATATTGTTTGTGTTGAGTCTATATGCAAAATAAATAATAGACTTTGGGTAGTTTTCAAACTTACTGGAGAATATTCATATGGTGGCACAGCCGATACAGGGTGTATTTTGAATTGGGGTTTTTCTTGTAACAGGAGACAGGACTTGGAAAAAGAAGCAAAATCTCACATACATTTTTTTTCCTTACGCTTCACATCTGAATGATGATTGTGCATTCTCTTTTTCCTTGAGATATACTACACTTTTTCTTAAAAGTTCAGCTTATTTTTCAAATCAAACCCAGTTTTCGCACAGCGACTTTATTTAGCGAGATATGGAAAACATTCCATGGACGGCTGATCAAGATTGTTTTTGACTTGACGGTTACCTTCTCGGTTCTTGGACCTCTGGACATCTATTTTTTCAAAAATACTCCACCATATTCAATTAATCTGATCATATTCCAGTTACTAGAGCAAAATTATGTCATGAGTCGTATTTTCAGAAAAAAAACAAAATGCTCATTTTGAAATTCTTAAAACCAACTTGCGCACTTAGTGCTTTTGTTATAACTATTAAAAAAAATAAGAGAAATAAAAAAAAACAATTTTGAGTTGACAAGCTTTCAAAAATGGACATAACCCCAATTGGCTTCGTGGTTTTTATCATGTTTCGGAAGGATATTTCGTCTTTAATACAAAAAGGAAGTCTCCAATTAATTTGATACATGATATAACTGTTTCAAATCAATTAATGCTGAAAAATCGTATTATCCCGAAACCGACAAGGAGTTTAGAAACTGTTTATAAAATATAAATTGTTCATTTGATTCGGTGGAATTCTAAATTTTGAATTTTGCCGGATAAAACTGGGTCACCCTGTACACCAACATTTTCACAGATTTATTGAGTTGAGTTTTTATAGATCAAGTATCTAAATTTTGGGCGGATTGTTTTCTTTTCTTTCTTTTTTGATCATTATCATGTTCAGACAGAGTATCAAAAGAAAAAGGTCTATGAACATATTGATAGCATGTTGCTTGGAAATCGTAATTGGAACACATTCATTCAATTTGTGCAGTAACAAGATACACGGTAGTGCCTGCAATTCTGATTATAATCAAATAGTTCAGATTGTGGTTGAAACAGACAAACAATTATCATATCCAGTGTGGGGTTGATAATGTCTTAGATTATTGAAGGGACCTGTATTTACCTAATGCCTGAAACAGAGTCTTCAGATTTAAAAAATTATAAGAATTATTATTTTTCTTGAAGAATGTGTTTCAGATTTGAATCAGAAAAATTCAACAGTCTATGGAACTTTAGAAAACAAAACGAAAAGTTCCTATGAACGATTTGAGCCTTCGCTTTCGGCGTACGACCATCATCATCCCTTTCATTGATTCACGATTGTTCCTGTATAGTTTGAAATAATGGGGGTTACCTTTTTCAAAAATTCAGTTTCTTGGCTTCTTCCAAACCAAAAATCAAAACTTGCGGACCTTCATTTTTGAACTATACATTACTTATAAGTTGACAACAATTATGAATGGATAGACGACGAATGTTCATGGATTCTTTTTCTGAAAAGATCATGAACATTTGGATATAATATCGCTTACTATTTGCAACAAAAATTTCCTGATGGTTATGAAAGGAACAAGATCAAGTTCCTGGGGGGAACTCGGGGATTCAATAAAGAATGATCACCTACCGTATTTGGTAAATGTCACGAAAAGATAGTGCTGTTCAACTGCAGTCACAGTTTTCAAACTTCAATTTCATTCTCTGTTAATTCATGTTCATGATATTGATGGTAACAAATACTTGACATAAATTCGTAACAAGTCAAACACCAATAATCGTAAATCGTTACCAATGACAAAATAGATATCAAATCACCTCCAAAAGATTAATCAAATATTGTGACGCCACAAAACACCATACCTACATTTAGCAGCGGTTTTATCACTGACCACTGACCATATTTATGAACGGTTTTTTAGAAGTCAACCTTGCAAATTGATGCCAACGCCCAGTTTCATCTCTTGTTTCCGGATATCTGTTTTGAACGTTTACGTAGCAGGTTTTTATAGACGTCATCGGAAACGAATAAAAAGAGTAAATGGATTTTTGTTTTCTCTTAACCGAGATTGATGTGAGTAGTTTTGTAGCATTCCATTTGTTTTGCTAGGATTTATTAAAGTTAATCACATTGCTTTTATGAAGTTGGATCATGAGCTTCAGAAGATCGCCATAACTAATGGATAAACTAGGGTCAAGAGTTCTGTTCCAACTCACACTCACTCCTTTATTGAAAATCAAATATAATCTCCATTGATATTATTTTAATTGAAACGCACTTGGCAACAAGAATAGCCTGCATTAAATCCCACATTGTCAATGGGACCCGATAAAATAATCATTATACTTGTTTTGTTAAATACACTCAGTTCCGATGAATTAGATATACTAGTCAATATCGTTAGATCAAAATAGCAGAGATATGACGTTCCACGTATTAATACCAATCGACCTCCATGTTTTCCATGACAATAACGAAAATAATTATCTCATCAGTGATATCTCCCTCGATTTCCCATCTACAGCATAATAATTTGCCATGCGGGGGCTTGTCAGACTCATTTTACCTGAAAATTTAATTTGCGCTCTCATAATAGAAGACGAGCGCAATCTTCTGAGGCCGATCTTCTACATGGAAATTGAATGGAAATCTTGTTTACACGTTGTGATGCTACTGTGAGTTTGGAAGTCATACCTTGGCTTCCGTCTGAATAAATTTTGTCCACATCATCAGACAATTATGTTGAAATAAGATTTTTTTTTTCTAAAGATATCTGTGTTCTATTTCATGGAACAATATGTTTAAAAAAGATAGCATTCTTGAGGAGACACGAACGTGTCGGCTTTTAAGCTTTGAAAAATTCTTCCATATTTTCAAGACTCAAAATGGATCAAGATAACTATTTTATTTGTAAAATTTGTAAATTGTATGTCCGCGGATGCAGTTAACAACCGGACAAATAGACCAAAAATTGAAAGATATAACAAAAAGTCATTTTTGGAAAAAAAATCTACTTGCCAAAAAAATGAAAGCTACGATGAGAGAATTGATTTTTATTATACAGGGCGTCTCAAAACTTCAAGAACAAAGATCTATAAAGAGCAAACATTCATTTTTGTCCTTATTAGGTGAAATGATCAACCCATATTCCGAACTTATTGAAGAAAATTTGAATTTATGAAAATATTAAAAAATTGAATATGGCTTTAATACCTCTAACAACAACAGGTAAACATGTACAGGTATAAAAATCGTAATATGGAAGTGGTAAAATGCGAACTTGTGAAATTATTTAATTTTTTGAATTTTTTATAAATTCAAAGTTTGGAATCAGGGTCATGACTTGGTTTGTAGCAAGTTTTTTAGTAATTATTTTACGTTGGATGGCCAAAAAATAACTGTTTGCTCCTGTTCCATTTTATGTTTTTACAATTTTGAGACGCGTATTTTCTCGTATCAATTTTTGGTCGATTTGACCTCTTGTTAACTGTGTGACTGAATCATGTGACAAACTGTGCATAAAAAAAGGAAACTAGGTTCAAATTTCACGTTTCAAACTTTTTTTATCAGATTCTGATTACGACATGATATTTTGCGAGAACTTCTCCTATTGAACCATAACAAACTCTATCAAATCTACTGATATCTCAATATCTTTGACCCTACAAGTAGCATTTCTTCAATTTTTCATAAGCTTCCTTTACACAAGAGGACATCGAGCCCCCTTTTTCCCTTCCATATGAGATATGATTATTTTCGATTACCGTAATGATTTGGATAAGTTTCGTTTTTGTGAACACTTGAATGTATGTGATTGTGATGTTTTCTAATAATAATAATAATTTTTCAATTATCAAAAGTTTCATCAAAAACATAACAATCGTCAATTCACTGATAAATAAAATGATGCATTTATAAAAAAATACAATACACATAAAATAAACTATTTGTAGCAGGTATAATCATAAAATCCAACAGTATAAAATGAATAAATAGATCTTGACATAGTTATTGTAGATTGGCACTTTTTCAAACATCATTATGTTATGAAATCGATTATAAAAATTAAGGAGCTTCGTGATGGCGCGCGTAAACGTTAGACTGGAGGGGCGGAAAGGGACGTGGGTTCAATCCACACAGTGGGTAGAAATTATTTTCTGTTCAAATATTCCTATATGGCATTAGGTGGTATTCTCAATAATCACGCTAGACAAAACTTGAGGGTGAAGGTAGGTGATGTTGAGCAAGATCTCAAAATTTATATTTCGCTAACCTTATTTACCCTATTTAGTTCATGGATTATCATATATAAAGAATTACACACAGCATCAACAGTTGACTTTTTTAGCAAGCTATTATAGTGATCTCGAGAAAAACTCTTTTCTTGCAAACTATTTAACATCTCACAAGGCACGTTCCAAAATTTTGGAAAAACTCGAAGGTAAAGCGATAGATCGAAAGTTATCAGCATTCGTCAAATCGCCTTTCTTGCATGGTTACCGGCACTATTTTAAAGATTTCAAGGTCATCTGGATAGACTCCACTTCAGAACAATACATTGATGACTTCAGTGAGAGGTGGAGCAAGAAGTTCGGCACTTTTCTTCAAAATATCACATTTTGGTGATGTCATCATCCGGAGGTCGAGGGGCGTGGTGTTTCGTAAAGTTGTGATAAAACAAAGATTACCGGAGAGTTTTTAGTCCAGTCAACATGGGTCAGATACTTTGTGGCATTTGACGCTTTCATAAATTGTTGATCAGAATCACCAAACAAAATATATTGGTCTCAACCTTAAGGCCATTCTACTTGTTCAAACTTTGATACGACAGTCATAGAGACTTGAAAAAAATTCTCACTCGTAGCAGGTTAAACGTATGTAGGTATATCTCGTTTTTCTACTTGCAGTACAGTGACAAAAATATCCTTTTTATTTTGAAAATTGTTGAATATGGTCGTATATGAAACTATTTGGCAGTGAATACCCAGATTGTTGAATATTAAAAGTTCCAATATATAGTAATAGTTTTCTCATTATTATCAATTATTCAAATCATCTATCTGGCCATTGGCCATGTTTCCATGTCGACGACTGATCAATTATCATTCGAAATTTGATCCCTATTATCGTGAACAATGATGTTCCATTACTTCATAATTGGTTGATAATTATTATGGTTTTAATTAGGTTTTCTGGTGAACATTACAAAAGAGCTACATTAATTTATTGTGAAGCGCATTCAATCAAAAGGATCCAACTATTGTATATTCTCCTTGACTATTGAGAAGTGTTTTTTTTTTCGAGATGAGGTATTTTCTGGTAAGTTGCAGAACATCAAATTCGAACTGATTAACTTCCAAGTGTCTCAAAATATACAAAAATATTCAATATTCGCTTATTTACCATAATCATGTTATGAGTATATGAACATAAAACCCTGCGAATGGAACTTACCGTTTTTCCCGAAACCCTGTTTTTTTTTATTTTAAGAAAATTCACTCTTGAACGGCATGTCTCCATAACTGGAAAAGTTATTTAATATTAGACAAAAAAAAAAATGTTGTTTAACTGTATATATTCCTGTTTGTGTGATAATATCCTCAAAATGATGCCTGAGCGTTTCTCTTAGATTCTCTACAGCTGCATTATATGCATAAGTTTTGTATCCGGTGCTGTAATACCCGATGCGCCAACCACCACTAATATCCAGGGTCCAAGTACTCAAACAAGAATAATGGGCCCCGATGGTAGTGTAGTAGCAGCAGATAATCCTGGGGGTCAGATAGTACAGCGGGAGACTCCCGGTATGATAGGTAGGTATGTACTCAAGTTTTTTTTATTAACATTATTGAACTGGCATTATGATACTAATTGATATTAACAAGCAATTCGTCTTTCACTTACCAGCACTGTGGTCAACATAGTGAAAAGCTTACCTGGAAAAAAGATAGCAGTTATTATTATTCTGTCCTACCAGATCCTAGATATCTTTATAACTTCACAATCTTCCAGATTATTCACAAGTCCCGAATGCCTTTGGCAAGGGGGGGCATAGACATGAGGAAACGGATACAATCGACCAGTCACAAGTAGTTACAACTCTTATTAGCAAATGGATTGGCCCATTGGGGTATGGGATTTTGAATTTAATATCCACATAGTAATATTGGTGATAACAGTGAGTTAGTCAGTGTAGTGAAGTTGCATTTTCAATAGTGTGTTAGTTATTTTGTACTTTGAATAATAATATATCAATCAATAATCGGTGTAGTACATTCAAGTCACATAATAAAATAATGCTTATCTAACTTTCTCCAAGAATTTCGTCATTTGCATCCAAAAATTCCTTACACAGGATGGTGATCACTTTAAGGAATTATCATACAGCTCACTCGATTTATCCTTGGCAAATTTTATTCTTGCCCAAACTTTTTTCATATAGATTATCCACCCAATTTATTGGGTCACCCAATAAAAGATTTCAAAGTATCTATAATTTTTTTCACGGTTTTCACGATATCATGAATTGAAGCCTACAAAATATGCAGCCATAAAAGGCATAAAATTGAATGATACATGAAAAGCAATATCTCGCTGTTGAACAGAGCTGTGGGCAGGGTGATGTTATGTGGTATACAGAGTCTGAGAAAAGTGACATGGTGAATAGAGTATGGTACGATAATCACTTTTTGTAAATAAAAATTTGTCCGTAAACGTTTCGATAAAAAAATTATAATAATAAGAATAATGATTTTGATTATTTGTCTGTAGATTCGAAACGTCGCAAGCGATTTCATCAGAATTTTTAGAGTTTTGTTCTATTTCAAGCAGCAAAGCGCCAGACTTTGAGCAGTTGTTATGCGATCATTTGATTTTCCATTTTTCTAAGAGCTTGAAATAAGTGAGTTTCCAGCATAACATTGATTCTTATTTCTTATCTCGGAAACGACGCATTGAAGAGGACAAACTCAAAATACCTTTTTTGCTCAGATTTGAATGTAATTTCCTAATTAACTTGATAGAAAATATTTTATCCATTATCAAAATCATATGTAAAAATCATTATATAGGTAAGTAAGAAGTAGAAGTTTTTTTTTTTGCTGTGGCAACCAATAATAATGATAATAATTATTATTTTACAAAGGAAGTGATCCCAGATACAGGAAACGTCTACCCAAGTTGAAATATAACGGGAAGACAAAGAGCACAGTCCAAAACAATGATAATTACATCAATAAATACATAGATGACATAAAAGTGTAGAAGACCTTATAGACATAACGTATATCACGGTAATATCAATCATAGAAACCCTAGGACTCACCATAAAAAATAAACCAAATAATAGAAAAGCCAAGCAAACTCAAACAAAAAGCCTCCATGGCAAAAACGATTAGATTACAAAATAAGTAAAATTCGTAGTGATCTTACACAAATGAATAATTCATTGGTAGTCTCAAATCAAAAACATGACAGACTTAACAAAAAATTCATCATAAATATCCAACATTTAATCACCCCCTCAACAGAAGCTCCACCATCCTTAACTAACATATCTAAAACCTTAAAACGAGAATACACACAACCCTGAAAACTACGGATCCATTACATGCCTGAACACCATAAACAAAATTATCACAAATACGATACCCAAAAAAGTGAGAAAACATATCACAGAGCCACAAATCTAACATTAACTACAGAAATAATGTACAAAAGGAGCAGAAGGCTGCAAAGAGTAACACATAATAGACAGGGTACAGGGTGATAACGAGATAATCAGAAGCAAACGGCAGAAACATAGCAGTCGCCTCACTGTTGCCTGCTCAAGAAGCTTATGACTCCATTCCTCATTCATGGCTGCTTCGCAATCTGGAAATTTATAAAGTTGACCTGAACATCATACGGTTCCTTAAACAAACCATGGACAATTGGGAAACAAAATTAATACATACTCTACCCCACATAGATCTATATTAACTGATAACATAAAGATCAGAAGAGGAATATTCCAAGGAGACCCATGGATCCCAAAATTCCCAAATCTCATCCTAGCACTCAACCCATCAAACAGGATTTTAAATTATCAAATAATATTGGATGATTGATACAGTCCAACAAAAGAGTACAAAATATCCCACTTGGGGGGCCATCTGAAGTTATACTCTTCGGACGAAACAAAAACACTACGGCATTCGGAGTCATATAATGGTCCATAACAGCCCACACAAGCACAAGACAGACTGACATGGAAAATCTCCACGGATAACAAAGCCCCACATCCTAACTCGGCTGTTGAAAGATTATACCTACCTAGGAAACAAGGAAGACGGGGCCTAATCGACATAGAACCAACACACAATATTCAAATACACAGTTTACAAAGATACTTGAACATGAAGGCAACCCAGCCATACCTAAACATGCCATCAAACAAGCAGACATAAGATACACACCACTCAGCACACACACACAACTTTAGCAGATAGACAAGAAAATATTATTCAAAAACATCACACAGACATGGAACAGCGAAAAACTACATGGCAAATCAAAGAGCGACCTCAATAACCAAAATCAGCTTTCAACCAAACTCGGAAAACTGTATGTTGAAACAGAAGGATTTCTGTACTCCATACAGGACCAGGTTGTACCGACAAGAAATTACCAAAAATATATGACAAAAACTAACATACAAAATGATAACAGAGCGGGAGGGTTGTCTTGACTGACTAGTTAAACATCAAGCTCATAGTTCTTAGGGATGGGGAGAATGATAACTGTAAAATGTGTAAATGAATGCCCGAAACGACAACATGCATATAACATTAGGGTGACCTAGCTTAGCAACGACAGAATATCTAAACAGGCACAATCTGATAACCAAGATCCTCCATAAATACCCTTGCCACAAACATAACATTGAAGCGATAGTAGAGGCGTACTACAAATACACACCAGACCAAGTCAACGAGAACCAAAATTTTAAAATATAAATACTGAGACCAAAGAATGGTAACTGATAGATATCGCACACCCTCTGGATCACAACATACAGAAGACAATAACAGAGAAAAGACGAAAATACACGGACCTAGCTGAGGAAATAAAATCAATGTGAAAAATGGAAGAAGTTCTCATTCTCCCCGTAGTCATCTCAGTCACTGGCCTCATACAGGATTCAAGAAACACAATATAGGCACTCCAACTAATAACGGACATGCAAAAATCAGTGATCCTATAGAGACATGTCAACATAGTAAGGAAAATCGTTAAATTGTCAACAAGGTGTGAGTTTTGCGAAAACACGCATTACCTTCTACCATATAGAGTGAATGTGAGACTAAACAATGATGACAAAAATAATAGGAAGTACCAAGGAAGAGGATTCGTACCAGTATCTTGGAGATGAACAAGCCAAAGGTATCGAACACACAAAAATGAAAGAGTATCTCGCAAATGTCAAAAGCAACACTACGGTCACTCCTCCATAAAAGTGTGTTCTTTGCAGGCAAGGGATTTACGCCGCTCAAACTGGCAAGTGGAGGAAACAGAGGAATGGAGAATTATGCAAGAAAAGGGAGAAATATCGCGAGCAAAAGCACTGCATGGGAGACACCCTCATGACCTTGATATATTTTTCGTCGATAAAAATGCTTCGAACACAATTGAGACAAGAGAGTTGTTCCCTGAAACAGAAGCAGTAGCCATTGAAGACCAGGTAGTGAATACGAGGAACTACTTGAAGCATATTGTCAAAGACCTAAAGGTGAGAGATGCCAGTGGAAAGAAAGCTCAGGTAGCTACTCCACTGAACCAAACTAGACACTTGTGTGCACCATACATACAGGGTGGCCCAATGAAAAGGTCCCACCCTTATTTATGACTTTCCTCGTATATTTTGGGAAAAACGCTCGGACATGTCAATTTTTATTTTTAAGGGGACGTCTTTTCGTGTATGACTGTATAATACGGGGTGTTCCAAAAATAAGACATCGCATTACACTTGACATTTTTAAATGGAAACCCCCATTTTTTTTCTACTTTTGGATTCTCCATGAAGTTGTTAGTAACTTTTGTATAATACAGTTTATACCTATCTTCAACCGTTTTAAAGTTATTTGAATTTTTCATAATTTTTTATTTTATTTTTTATTATTTGTTATTTTCTTTATTCCTGGAAACTTGACGGGGGAGACATACTTGGACATGTTGGAAAATACAATATAGCCACGGATAACCGAAATGATAAAAAATAAGGTTAATTATAATGAAAATTTTCTTCATTTCCAACAAGATGGTGCACCACCGAACCGAACTTTGTAGCTCCAGTACGACAGTTTTTGGACACCCATTTCCCAAATCAGTGTATCGGACGGCGCGGCCCCATTGAGTGGCCACCAAGGTCTCCGGACTTGAGTCCTTTAGATTACTTTCTTTGGGGACATTTAAAAAGTAAGGTTTTTAGTACGAAGCCAGACTCCATCCAAGATCTTCGGGAGCGGATCACGGCGGAATGCAGACAAATAACTCCAGAAATAAGTGAAAATGTTAGGAATAGATTTGAGCAAAATCTTTATTATTGCATGGAGGTAGACGGACACCACTTTCAACATTTATTACAACATTGACTTTTTGACACATTATAGCTAAGTAATTAATTTTTGTTTAAATTTTTTAAATAAACGGCTGAAGATAGGTATAAACTGTATCATACAAAAGTTACTAAAAACTTCATGGAGAATCCAAAAATAGAAAAAAATTTGGGGGTTTCCATTTAAAAATGTCAAGTGTGATGCGATATCTTATTTTTGGAACACCCTGTATTATACAGTCATACACGAAAAGACGTCCCCCTAAAAATAAAAATTGACGCGTCCAAGCGTTTTTCCCAAAGTATACCAGGAAAGTCATAAATAAGGGTGGGACCTTTTCGTTGAGCCACCCTGTAGGTACCTGGGTATATGCTTGCTGTTTCTTATACTATGATCTCCAATGATACAATACAAGGTGAGGGTTACCTGAGTACACGTAGTATATTAATACACGATTAGTACATCATTGACTTATTCCTTCTTTTCCAATAATACACTCAAGGTCGGTTGAACATTTTCTCAAAATGATCTCACAGTCACGTACTACGCTGGAAAGGTGATAAAACTTGGATATTAAATTATTTTCAATCTTTCAATCCTCAAACATCAGTTCCGATGGACTACAATCACCATAATATAATGTGTCTTCAGAGCCTTCCTCAGACACCTATTATCAAGGTCCGTCAATTTCATTATTGTTTGTCCAATGTGTTCGTAACTCTTATTATTGTTGGATCAAAATAACAGATTTTAATTGAGCAGAATAAAAACACTGTGTCTAGAGAAAATATTGTTTGATAGAATCTCACCTCCATATCGTTTCTTCTACGTATGGAAATAATAGTTTCTGTTACAAAGGGGTTCTTTTGGTACGAAACGTGCTACACTGATTTTGTTTAAAAAATGATGCATTTTTTATTTTGCAGAGAAAACTTTATCGTCATCAAAATTTTAAAACGTTAAAAGGGTTGGGAAGCATTATTTTTGACCGGCAAACGTGAATGTGTTTTAATCTATTGATATAAATCTGATTTTTGGGCGGAACTAACGCACAAACAATAGCAAGGTCAGATGCCAAGGTATAAAAGGAGCAATTTTTGTATTGAACTACATCAGTTGATCATTCGCTCATACAAGAAAACATGAACTCCTTTGTAAGTACATGTTCCGTTTGACTTACACTGAAACTAGTTTTATTGACATCTGATAATAACCATATTCTTACAGGTTGTCGTAGCCCTCGCCTTCTTGGCCGTAGCTAATGCTGGTCACTACCATGTGCCCTCTGCCAAGATTCTCCAAGGACCTAGCAGTAAGACCACTATTGTGGGACCAGAAGGAAGTGTTATTTCCGCTATTGCCCCAGGAGGTCAGATTGTTCACGAAGAACATCCAGGAGTCGTGGCTCATGCTTTTCCAGTGTATGGTCATGCTGCTCACGTAGTTGCCCATGCTGCTCCCGCTGCTTATGCTGTACCTGTTGCATCTCATTCCAGCGTTGTTGCTCATTCTTCAGCTTATGAGAACAACGGTGCTGTTATTGCTGGTCCATCTGGCACTATTGCCACTGGTAACTCCGTAGTAGCTCCGGCAGTATCATACGCAGCTTCAGTCGTAGGCCATGTTGGTCATGCTGCTCCAGTTGTAGCTCACGTTGCTGATGGATACGAAGGTCAGTACGTCCATGACTACAGCGAAAGCTTATATGATGATGGTTCTTACAAGCCCCATCTTTATTATTAGATACTTTTGGATTGTCAAACTTCATTTCAATAAGCAACGTGATAAATATTATCCTATGTAAATAGATTAAATATATGTATTATATTTCTCCAGAATATATTGTTTTTGTGTATCTGCTACCCTCCTTCTCTCCTTATTGCTTAACTCAAACCAATATGTATTGTCTACCAAGTATTCCATGATAAATTGCTTATCCTTGAGGCTATAAATCGTATGATGATCTCAAGGAATCTGGTTCATCAATGGTGATTTGCATCCTCTTCATTCTTGATAGACATGGTGATCTTAATTTTTTAAAGATCGATTTCCATTTGATTTTGCGGCGTCAACTAGGGCATAATATTGATTATTTCAATCGAGAGAGTCTACGACCTACATCACTGTTATTTTTTTTTATGACCATAATACAGGGTGTCCGGTAAGTATATGGCATAATTCCGGAAACGTAAGGGGGAGGTCAAAATAACAGTTTGTCATGAAAGTTTTTTTTCTAAAGTGCCTCCTAACGGAGATACAGAGCCCTGAACCATCGATTTAATTTTTAAGCTCTAACTTTTGAACCGGCTTGTATAATTTGATAAAATTTTAGTATGTTGTGTAGGCCATAAAGACTCATAAAACCATAGTGAAGTCAATATTTGAAATTGTAGGGGGAACCAGCAACAGACTGGCCACCAAACCTTTTGGGCCCAATTTTAGACAGGTGTCATTTTATAAGGTTGAAAACTACTTTTTCAAATACTCTGATCTTTTTTCATCATAAAGGTGCTCTTCTTTTGTTCCGATAAAACTAACCGTTTTCGAGAAAAATAGATTTTTGTTTCACAGGTTACTGCAATAATATTACACTAAAATACTACGGCAAGACACCAGTTGTAAGTATTTTTGGTATTCAAAAATTTTTCGACACTCTTAGATTTATTGCCTATACTAGAATTAGTTAAAAATTGGGAAAAAAAATCAAAAAAATAAATAAAAATTTTCAAAAAAGTTCAAGAAAATTTATATATATATATTTTTTTTGAATTTGACTAATTCTAGTACTGTCAATCGTTCTGAGAGTGTCAAAAAAAAAATCCATACCATCAATAACAACAACCGGTGTTTCGCCGTAGTATTTTAGTGTATAATCGCAATAACCTGTACAACAAAAACCCATTTTTCTCGAAAACGGTCAGTTTTATCAAAACAAAAAATAACACTTTTTTGATGAGAAAAGGTCAGAGTATTTGAAAAAGCTCTGTAAAATGACACCTGTCAAAAATTGGGCACAAAAGGTTTGGTGGACAGTCCGTTTCTGGTTTCCCCTACAATTTCAAACATTGACTTTACTATGGTTTTATGAGTCTATATGGCCTTCACACTGGAAATATCACCCTGTATAATAGTGGATAAAATAGAAAAAAGTATGAAGCTTTTTCCAACCCGACCGATAGCGGAACTTGGAGTGATCCTTTTCGTGCGCACTAAAGAAATTCCATTTCTACCACGTATAAATGATTCCTTGCACCGTCCAGTTAAGCGTTCCAACCTCGGTTCCAACCTACCATTCGGAAATCGCTTTCTGAATGATTCTCTCGATACCCGACAAGAAGTTAAAATCGATTGAGATGACATGCGCACTCTTACCTAGCACTGCCATTTTAGTTTATTGATGTATGTTTTGGCCTGGTATCAAGGTACGATGGATTAGTACTGAATGTGTTTATTTTTTGATAGTTCGGTTTTGAATTTGGATTATTTATTTTTGGGCGGACATATAAAGTATAGGTATCATTATAATGGGTGATGAAGAAGGTTAAAAAACCGATTCCTGAAATCGGTACCAAAACCCGTTCCAACTTTGTTCGATTTTGAGATCGTTATGAATATGATGAAAATCTAGAAAATGAAGATCTTTATCTAGCGCAATAGTTCGTTCCAACAGCCGTTCTGGAACGGTATCCATTGTTTATAGGTTCAAACAAACCCATTAGTATTCTACTTGCGGGTAGTGGCGATTACTCAATCGAATGATGATACTACTCGTCATGGAAAGTTAATTGTCCTAAGTGATAGCTATCATTATCAAATTATTTAAATATTCTCGTGGACAATAGACGCTTTCGGCAATAGTGATCCGATTAACCCGATCATCAACTGTCTTGTTTGTTTTTTTTTGTACTGCGTTAATAAAAAGAAACAAAACATAACAGCTGATGATGATCAGATTAATCGGATCACTATTTCCGAAAGCTCCTATTGTGTGTTTTTTTTTCAATTTACAAAGTAACTTGTACTATTTGATCATGTCCATGTACATACAGAGTGTTGATTAATTGAATGCCGATACTTAAGGGTGATAATCCTTGGATGATTTTAAGACAAAAGGTTCATATGGACATAGGTCCGCAAGAGCATAAATTTTATGATACAGGGTGTTTTTTTATCATCACTTCGCTTATCATATGACGAATTCATTACGGACCACCCTATTTGTATATTGGTTTTGAATCAATCTGGGGAGAGAGAGGTCAGGTATCATATGAACAGAAGCTGTAATATATTCTAATATAATTTAATTATTTACATAGGATAACCACATTGATCACGTCTAATTTAAAAAGTCTCATAATCCAAGATAAGCTAATAATAAAGATGAGGCTTGTAGGAACCGTCGTCATACAAGGCTTCGCTGTAGTCATGGACGTACTGACCTTCATGTCCATGAGCGGCGTGAGCTACAACTTGAGCACCATGGGCTACGACTGGCGCTGAGTATGATACTACTGGAGCTACCACAGAGTTTCCGGTGGCAATAGTGCCGGATGGACCGGCAATGAGAGCATCATGGTTCTCATAAGCTGAAGAATGAGCAACAACGCTGGAATGAGATGCAACGGGTACGGCATAAGCAGAAGCAGGAGCAGGATGGGCAACTTCTTGACCAACATGACCATAAACTGGAGATGCATGGGCCACAACTCCTGGGTGTTCTTCGTAAATAATTTGACCCCCCGGGGCAACAGCGGAAATAATACTTCCCTCTGGTCCTACAATAGTGGTCTTACTGCTAGGCCCTTGAAGGATCTTGGCAGAGTGACCATGGTAGTGACCAGCGTTAGCTACGGACAAGAAGGCAAGGGCTACGAGAACCTGGGAAATAATTGAATCGGTTATTTGGAAAAGGGCACAAACGACAGTTTCGGCCATTCAGATTTCATTTAGCATTCGTTTAACGTTGAATTGAGTGTTGTTTGTTGGCGTACATAAACATACCATATTCTTGTAATAAATTTTGTGATAGTTTTCGATTTTTGATGTTTTATTGTGATTAAGTTTGGAAAAGGGCACATATAAAATAAATAAAAAATTACTTTTATAATAAAAGAAATCTAAAAATCAATTTGAAAATGTCCGTAATTTATTCACTGACAGACAAATAAACATATCATAACATAAATGTAGCTCTATATGCACGTGCAATAATTTGAAAAGGTTTTTCCTTCCTACAGTAAAATTTACTTTTAAGTAGATGTGCCCTTTTTCAAATAACCGATTCAATGGTTATTATAAGTATTCATAGTGCATGGGAACTAGTCTTAAAACAAACAAATCATGAACTTACAAAGGAGTTCATGTTTTCTTGTATAAACAAATGATCAATTGATGAAATTCAATACAAAAATTGTTTCTTTTATACCAAGGCATTTGACCTTGCTATAAATCATTTGTGCGTCAGTTCCGCCCAAAAAAAAACTATCAAAATCATATGAATAGAATAACATGTCGAATTAATACTTTAAAACCTTTCTTTTGCCGATCGAAATTTTGATCATTTTCTCATTATCTCAAGGTGTATTGAACTCAAAATAAAGGAAATGCATTCACATTAGCACTTCAGCAAATTGTGACTTTTAGAATGTACCTAGAAAAAGCCTTTTTGTGTGGGGATCTATACTTACTTATATAGATATACAGGCTGTCCATGGATAGGGTTTACAATAGCACAAATGGATAAAAAAAAAATCGGAACAAACACATTCTTGTTGAAAAAAATTGCAAGTGAAAAAATACGATTCACGAAGACAAAATTTTGATTTTTTATACAGGGTTCGCAAAAACCCATTTTTTTTCCAAGAGTTCTTTTTTTTTAACCCAATCCGAATTCAATTCTTTGACCAATCACAATGAATAGAAAGTGGATGCATTTCTTACTGAACAGTCATAGAAAAAAACATTTTTTACATTTGGTTTTCGACGTTAGAAAGGATTGTTGAAGTGAAACTTTTTTACGTGCGGTGAGAGTGGAATTTCAAGGTCGCGACATATGCTCTTGGTTCATTGTGGTTATTGCTTTTTTGTGATTCTTTGTGGTTCTTTTGTGATTTTATGTGATTCCATGTAATTTTTAAAGGTTCCATGTGGTTCAATGTTGTTCCCTGTGATTATTTGTTGTTCTTTGTGGATCTATGCGGCTCTTCGTGGTTCTATGTGGTTTCATGTAGTTTTTTGTGATTCTATGTGGTTTCATATGTGGTTTTTGTGATTCCATGTGATACTATGTTTTTTTTTGTTATTCTACCCTGAAGTGTTCCCACCCCTGTAAAATTTTTGTTTATCAACCGATTTTCAATTTTTTTTTGTTTGATAGGTCTCGGCACTTTCGAGCATACGTTTAATAAATATCGTTAACTGGATCCTATTGTCACCCACCCTGTACTAGGTATCGATGATTTTTTGTTCAAAACACACATCCAGGGCTTTTATTAACATCTTTACTGTAAATCAGAACGTACATACAGAAAGACTCAATAAGCAGTGTAAGTATCAAATCAACAAACAAAAATAACCAAAACAGTAACAATATATAAATTTTTTCAATGTGTACGGGGGTCTTTTTGGTCATGCTGATTAGGATACCGTTGTCAATTTTTTTCCAAAAAAATGCCCTAATATCATTTTCTCAAATTTGACCCTTCAAAGGTGGCTCGCAAAATAAAATGAAAATAAAAATGTTTAAAAAAAAGTGTGTTCCCATACCATAATGTCCTGTGGCAAAATTCAGTTCAATATCTCAAATAGTCTTTGGAAAATGTATTGAAAACTGAAAATAAGATAAATCTTTTATTTTAAAAACCAAGCATTTTAAGACCCAAGTTTATATGACCTTTTCAACTTAAAATTTATCCAGGAACTTCCCCTTAAAATTATGACATACCATTAAGTAACACCATGTATGCTCTTTAGGAACGCCACTCTGTATGTGGTTACAAGTGGTTTAAAGCTCCATGTGGTTTTATGTAGTTCCTTGTGGTTCAGTGTTTTTTTTTAATACTTTGCTGGTTACGTTTTTGGTTTTTTTTTGGTACTTTGCTGGTTACGTGGACAAAGTAAGTGACTTTAATGGAACTGATATTATTATGGGAGATTTCTCCGAAAGTCCACTCTGTCGTCAATTCAATCAAACACTACACATACGTCTTAAATATATCTGTACTGCGAAACACCGTGTGAAAATGGTTGCGCCATGGGGGCCGCCATATAGGACTCGACGTTGAACAAAAAGTGTGTCTTAGCTTGATTCAGCTGTTTTCACGTCGAAGTTGAATTGACAGATTTCCGCTTGCCATACGGAAATCATAATATGCAACCATCCACATTGAATTTGGCGTAAGCGTGACTGAACACTAATTCAATGTACAGCTTGTTCAAGGCTTTTCTGCGGTCACGTCACAGTATTTGACGTTTGGCAGTATGTCGTAGATTGATCACTCCACATGTGACATTTGTCAAATTGATCCGAAAGACCCTCGTCCAGACGTACGTGATTTTTTTTCAATGTGTAAGAGAGAGACGGAAAAGTATGACGTAACCGCAGGAAAGCCATGAACAGACTATAGACGATAGCATAAGCATAGCCAAGCGTTCGTTCGTTAGTTGTGTCATTTGAACGTCAGAATTATTATAATTA
This sequence comes from Orchestes rusci, assembly GCA_958502075.1. NCBI lineage: Eukaryota > Metazoa > Arthropoda > Insecta > Coleoptera > Curculionidae > Orchestes > Orchestes rusci. The sequence continues at coordinate 38,047,299 of OY293306.1, forward strand.
TTGGATGATTATTATTAGCCTAGTTTACACCGAAAGCTCGTTTAGTTCGGTCCGATAGGACCAAGTGGGGGGGATAGTACGTTAGGACCGATGCTTGCTTCTCGTCCGTTTACACCGCCTTGCAACGCGTGAACTAAATGAGTACGCGCGCAATTCGTCAAACGTCAAAAATAAGTCGAAATTATTTATCAACACAATTCGTAATCAAAAAAAACATAAGTGAGCACGCTCAGATTGCCTTGAGAAACTCAGAACCAACACAATTCACAATAATAACAATCAACATAACCTCATAATTTTGATCCAGATCGAATCAAATTTATTTCGGTACACCTGCTGGCAAGTACCGAACCAAGAGCGGACCAGCATAGTTCGCAACTGTTTACACCATTCGTACCAAATATTTGGTTCTGATATAGTTCGAATTTAGTACTTGGCCGGGGACCAAGTTGTCGGTGTTAACTAGGCTATTGTTTTGCGAATTTTGTTAGAATTAGAATTGCCTATTCTCGAGTGGAGTGTTTTTGATGAAATGTTTTTTTACGTTTTGGTGATATTTTTGTATTATCACTCAATCAAAATCTATTAAATGTATCTAATTCATCAACTATTTATAACCCTTCTTTTGCGGCGTTGTGTTGATTTGTCGACAATCATGAGTGAGTTTGAAAAAATGCGACGATCCCATTAACTCGATCATGAGTTCTTGTGTTTTGTCTCTTTTCATCCGACGTTTATGAAAAAGAGACGAAAAACACACAGCGAATGATCGGGTTAATCGGATCAGGGTTTCCGAAAGCGCAAAGATATTACGTGGAGAGATTGACAAGTAGAGCTATATCCTGGACGACATCTTGGAACTCGACTTTTACTTTCTTCAAATACCCAGATTGATTCGAAACTTTACACACTTGCCAAGAAACGATTAATTTGAATCTAAAAAGAGCTGACAAGTGATCATTACTTTTTTATCAAGCAAAATCATGGTTTACATCAACAAACATAACTCCACTTTTTCACAAAATGCCGACGTTTCGAACTTCAATTGAGTTTTTTTTCAAGGATATTTATAATCAGTGAAGTATGCTGTCATAAAATTAAACAAACAACTCCTAGGCACTGGAAACAACAGGTAACTTTTACAATATTAAGGCAATGACATTATAAAATAATTCACAAAACAGAATCATACACTATCAACAATTGGTGAATGGGACGAAATACGACTCGTGTTGAGTCACGGTAAATTTATCTACAAACTGGTACAAAATTCATACAAAAAGTATAAAACATGAAAAAATTATAAAACATCAAACTTGGTCAAAATTTTAGGGTGGCGGGATTTTGTGCCAGGGCGTGTATGTTTCGGGATAAGATGGTATTTTGATCTCATCAATGTACAAATAACAGGAAATGCATATCGTTCATTAAAAGATTCCAAATAATGACTCTAAAACCAGGTCCATGACAAATCGTTAATAATTGCTAGATTGAATCCAATAGAGATCGCTTTGAAGTGATTTGAGATTTGTAGCATGTGTTTCACTCATTATGTTTTATAAATTGATTTAAAACGTCAAAGATCTCTGCATGCTCAAATATTGACCAAAGAGCATAAGCATTCACGATTACAGCAGAGTAAATTGTGGCTCGATGTTCAAACTGCCGTGTTCCCAGATGAGACACCATTAGGACTAGTATCAGATTATTGACCTACTGATGAAATCTGAAGTATCATGTAGGTACTATGTTCAACAAATCAACATCCTAGCTGGACCACCCTGTATTATGGGACATATAATGATGTTGATAAAAATATAGTATGCAATGATTTTATGTGTATTTTTTTCATTTTAATCACGACCTGCTAGGACTAACATATTTTGAGAAAAAATTCTGATGAGCTTTGTGAATAAGTCTCGAATTAATGTGTGTCAAATTCATTACATTCCAATAGTTCGACACACCCTACATCAAATTTTGCTTATTCTTAACATGATGTGACACAGTTTAAATCTGATTTGTTAGAATATCTGCAATTGCCATTTTTTTTTCACATAACACGTAATTGATTCCGTTACATTTATCATTGTAATTTTCACCAATAATCCGTGAAAAACGTTTTCATGCAACAAACCAAGCTATCGCAAATTATCACATTAATTATTATAATGGTCTTGACCGTTCGAAAAAATCAGATTCTTGGCAATAAAACTCGTTTCGAAATGGCTAATTTACCGAACAAAAATAAATCTACAAGAAAGAACAGAGCTCCACCTTGATAAAAGAACAAATACGAATAAAATTGTGTACTCCACCCAAATGTTCTTTTTATAGTAAAGACGAGATCAATTTTTAGCGCAGGCCCACATGAAGGACGATAGTTGAGTATAAAGAGCAGTATTGAATCTGCAAAGAGCACAGTCAAGTCGCATCTTTATACTAAAATATTCGCCATGAACTCCATCGTAAGTAGTGATATCATCATTTAAGTATATTACACTCAATAGACTATACACTTTTCAACATCCTGCAAATTACAACCCTATTTTTTTTGTCAGGTGCTCGTAGTCTTCGCCTGTTTGGCCGCTGCAAATGCAGGCTTAGTAGTAGCACCAGGATCATCAAGAATCATCCAGGGGCCCAGCACCAGAACTACCATTGCTGGACCGGATGGTAGCTTGATCTCCTCTGAAACACCTGGAGGGGCCATTGTAGAGAACGACTCAGCTGCTTTCATTGCTGAAACTGCTCCATTGGTAGCCACAGCACCTTTGGCTTACTCTGCTCCAGCTACCTTGGCATACTCTCACCCCATCGCTTATTCATCATACGGGTCCAATATTGTTCACTCTTATGCTGCTACTCCAGTAATATCATCATATGTCAATGCTCCATTGGCCTATTCTGGACATGCTCCATTGGCTTATTCCGGACTTGTAGCTGAGAAACAATTGAACACCGTAGTAGCTGGTCCTTCTGGTACCATTACTACCAGCAAGACCCTTCACAACCCGGCCCTGATCGCTGCTCCTGAAGTTTACGCAGCTGGAGTTCGCTATGTACTTTGAGAATTTAATTTGAAAAACTAGACTGCAGAAATATGTAAAAATTAAATGAATTGAAATTGCATCGGCCCATGTTATCTTTTTACCATCTTAACACCTATCCCTCAAATCATGGATCTTTACCCCAGAAGACTGATTGTGATTGAAGAACTCACTTTGACAATAATCATTGGTTTTTGGAAGTGATAGTAACGATAAGGATGTCTAAATAAAATAAGCAGTCTTCATGAGTTCAATTTCGACAGTGATTATTTGAATTTTCAATGCACTGGGCTTGTGATCGAACCGTTTGTTATATTTGGTAAAGTATTGAAGATAGGCTTGGTACAAAGTCAAATTTTTTGTTCGATCTATTGCACCGTTCTCCAAATACGACTGATAGGCGACTCACCTTGGTGTACCCTGTATACTACTCTAATCTTACCAAATATTACAGTTTTGCTGTTTTTGATATGAAGAAAATTATTAGTCAAGAAATAAGAGGAAACACAAAGGACATGTAGGTGCAATTTTATTTCGAAAATAAAATAGTCTCTCATAATGTTGGGAACTGAATTATCCAGCTAGTGGTAACCAATCCATTAGCTTGCTCCCGCAATTGAGCTTTATGGACAAAATTACTTGACAGAAGTGATTTACTTTTATTTTTACAGATTTACAGATTCTGGCTCTTTTCTTCAATAGAGCCTGTTACTTGTTTGTAAAAAAAATATATCTTACTCTTGAATCATTATCGGACTACTTGGATTTTAATGTTGATTTAGTTGCTTGAACTCTATACAGGGTGTTTCCTAAAGATTGGTAAAAAATTCGTTGTGTGATTCCTGGGGTATTTTCATGAAAAAAAGTTCCTATAAACATTTGCCGAAAAATGCTTCCTAAGGGAGCTACGCCCCTTTAAATAGGGCACCCCGAAGACGGTTTTTCCTCAATATTTCCGAAACCTTACATACAAAAATCATGAAATTTGGTACATCATACAAACTTTTAATGCTGAATGAGAATTTGAGCTCAGAATTTCAAAATTTTAATCAGGGGCGTACCATACTGGCGGGGTTAAAGGTTAAAAGAAAATTGGCCCTAAGGGGCGTAGCTCCCTTAGGAAGCATTTCTCGGCAAATGTTTATAGGAACTTTTTTTCATGAAAATACCCCAGGAATCACACAACGAATTTTTTACCAATCTTTAGGAAACACCCTGTATATTCATTTTATTCTGCGTTGAAGATAATTGCACATTTAGTAAAATTAAGATACTCACGCCTCTTTCAATTGTAGCCTTGAAAAAGATCGAGATTGTACGGTCGAAACGTCGGCAATTTGAAGAAAAAATGAAATAGACGACGATAACATAACAAGGGGTATGTGATCGAACGATAATTGCAATAAAACCTAAAAAACAATAGTTTCTGATTTGTTGAGAAATTAGAGATTCAATCCTTTATAATATGACTGTGAAATTTGAATTGGAATATCATTAAACATTCATGAAACAATGTTTGTATGGAATATATAGGTAAACAACATGCACCTATATACAACAATAAATAATACAGTGAAGAAATACATCCAATACATAATTGTCTTTCGCTGCTTATTTTTCCTAGACATTGGTGAAAAATCCAAGGAGTGATTCTCAAAGTGTTTTCATGAAAAAATGTTCTTTTGAACATTTGTTGAAAAATGGTTCCTAGTGGAGCTACGGCCTTTTAAATAGGGCACCCTGAAGACGGTTTTCCCCATAATATTTCCGGAACCGTTCATGAATAAATTATGGAATTTGATACATCGCATAAACCTTAAACGCTGAATCAGAATATGGAAGTTGAGGGTAGAATCAGTTCCATTATGTTTATGATACTGATGATGATTGATTTTTGAATATGATACATCAAGATTTTTCATTTTAGAAACATACTATATCGATAGGTTTAATAGTTTTCGAAAGAATCTTTTTTTCTTTATATCGATGCATCGGCACCCTAAAGACGAGTCCTTCTCAAAATTTTTGAAACCGCTCACACTCAAATATTGAAATTTGATACCTGTACAAAATTTTGACGTCAAATTAGATTCCGATCTCAAAATTTTAAAAGTTTTGTCAGTGGTGTATCATACTGAAGGGGTTAGGGGTAAGAGCAACCCCATATTTTCATGGTATTTTTTTTTTGACTATTCATTGATAGATGTATTATGCATCACTTTTTATTGGTTGATGTGACTTGTCACTCTTAACCAGTAACTTTTTTTTCATAACTCAATAGTTTTCAACCAATAAAATGATCTTATCTCATTACTCCACAGAGCCAATCAGAAGATTCGACAAGTTGTCAACCTTCAAATTCATTATTTTGAAACAGCCCATTTGTTCGTTCAAACTTGTTTTACCCAACCTCACTTTTATTACAGTTGTCAAAAAGTACCGTCCAAATGAAATCAAAATTAGCAAAGTTCGATTCAATCATTAGAGAAATAGAAAAAGTATAGTATTCTACTCTCGGAAATTGGCTATCACTCACTCAGATGATCACGCTACTCGCAGAATGTGGAAAAAAGTATCATAAAAGAAAATTGATTGTTTTCACCCTTAACTCCCCCAGTATGGTACGCCCCTGATTGAAATTTCAAAATTTTGAGCCCAAATTCTGATTCTGCATTCAATGTTTGTCCGATGTATCAGATTTCATAGTTTTTGATCGAACGGGTTCGGGAATATTGATTAAAAACCGTCTTCAGGATGCCCTATTTGAAAGGGCGTAGCTCCCTAAGGAATCATTTTTCTACACATTTTTATGGAATTTTGTTCTTCGTGAAAATACCTCAAGAATCACCCCTTCAATTTTTTGCCAATGTTCAGGAAACACCCTTTATGATAACCAGTGATGGAAAATATTCGAAACAAGTTTTTTTTAATTTCTGATAAAATCCTAAAATATCTTCATCAACAAAATTTACAATACCGTAACCTAACCCATCAGAGGACGTGTGTGTGTGTTGAAAATAATGAAAAAGAAGATTAACATGAACTGTACTTATCGAGTGTGGATATATAGTTTTGATTTCTATCACTCAATATGTTTGTTAGTATGCTGAATCTAATTCTGAGGTTTGATAAAATTATCTGACACGCTAGAGGAACAATTGCATAAAAAACGTGAAAAGTCACATTCTTTTGCAGCGCAAGATGGATCCTCAGGGTTAAAAATTGAAAGAGTATGTTTATTGAGGCAAATTTGTCTAAAACTGCGTCATCTTTTCTGGGAAAGTGGATGCTGCAAATGGTTTCAAGAAAGATTGAGTTTCACGGATACGAAACATTACAATTTCAAACTAACGCTTCAGCTCACACGGCACATATCACTTGATATGTGTCACACGGTTGGTCTGAGAAAAAATCAAAGTTATTAAATTTGGAGGAAATTTGATTAAAAATGATGTGTAGTCGAAAGACAGTTTCAAAATTATTATTTTCCATTTTTACGCATGTTTTTTCAATGTTGCGTCTCGAAATTTTGTTAGCAAACCTCAGATTTGGATTTATCAACTCAAAACATGTCGAATAAAAAGAAATAAAAACTACACCTAAACTTGTTTGCGAAGGGGCTTGAAAATACAAATCCACTACTACATTATGAAGGGTTAATATTGTTTATTTCAATAATCGCCCGGTTGAGGGTGATATTTTGAGGGGACGATGGACAAATTCGAATGAGAGACATTGAATGATAAGACCAAACAGTTCACTGGCTGCTGAATAATCTGAGAAGATATTGCAATCAATGCGATATAATACATAAAATCTTAGTGGTCGGCATAAAATCTTTAATTAGATAAATAGTTCGGTAAATGAATCCTCAAGCATTCAAACAATATTAATGAATACATGAGTTTTGAAACATTGATTTAGTTCCAATTGATAACTAGAGTTATGAAAACATTGATCTAGCTCCGATTTATGTTTAAAAAATCATTGCTGAGTATTCATTTTATTGTCGTCGAGATATAGCCATGGATAGGACACACCCGAAGTCGTCATCACCATTGAAGAACTTATTTAAATGAGAATACTTAATGGATCAATTGAATAACACGACACATCTGTCTCTACCAAAATTCAATATTTCTATAAAAATAGATGTGTTTTGAATAACTGAATTATAAAAAAAATCAGCATTTCTTGAAAGTGGAATAATCAATCATTCATGAATAATCGACGACGTTTCAGGTCTTTACATTAAAAAAAACGAAGACATAATAAAACGCGTTAAGCGACAACGTCCTACCTTGACAATGTAGATTGAACTGAAATCCGGGGGCCTAACATGAAGGACGATCGTCGCGTATAAAACGAATCACTAAAATCAGAACAAACACAGTCAAATCACGTCTTTGTACTGAAAAACTCATCATGAACTCCAGCGTAAGTGTATTATAATATAAATATTTTTTGAAAAATATGAATGTTTTCGTGACACAATATATAATTATTGTGGTTAGTGATGCCACAAAGGTGGTCTCAATTTTTCTTTTTAAAACAAGCCCTTATTTGATTTCTGTCTCTCTTTCAGGTGTTCGTAGTCTTATTCGCCTGTTTGGCTGCTGCAAATGCAGGCGTAGTTGTGGCTCCAGGTTCATCTAGAATCATTCAAGGGCCAAGTTCTAGAACCACTATTGCTGGACCAGATGGTAGTGTGATCTCCTCCGAACAGCCTGGAGGCTCCATTGTAGAGCACGACTCAGCTGCCGTTGTTGCTGAAACTGCCCCATTAGTAGCTGCAGCACCTGCTTTGGCTTACTCCTCGCTAGTACCTGGAGCTGTATCATACACTTCTCCTCTTGCCTATTCTGCTCCCATCGCCTACTCAACGTACGGTTCCAATATTGTTCACTCTTATGGCGCTACACCAGTAGTATCCACTTATGCGGCAGCTCCATTAGCTTATTCTGGCGTTGTAGCTGAGAAACAATTGGACACTGTTGTAGCTGGACCATCTGGAACTATTGCTACCAGCAAGACTGTTCATCACCCAACCTATTTGGCTGCTCCTCAAGTTTACGCCGCTGGACTTCATTATGCTTATTAAGATGCCATATCAAGACGTAATTTATTTTTTGTAAAAATTTTGAATGTAAAAATACTTGGAAAATAAAAAGTCGAATCATCTAATTTTAGTTGTAAATCAATAATATATCCATGATACTAGTGGATAGAACCGGAGATTCACAATTTTGGAACGTGAACAATGTTAGTTTGAGAACTGTCTAACAATTGAGCCACAAAAATAATTGACATGAAAAAATGGATGTCGATTTAATATCTCGGTATTATAAAGGGTGCCGAACAATACGCGAAGAAAATCATTGTTTGAGAGTGGTTTGTGGAACTCATATATCATATATTTCTCTGAAAAAGATGGCTTTTGTCATCGAGGCTAAGTCTAAGTCAGTTTGATCAAATAAATTAGGAGGAACGGGAATAATGGCATCTGAACTTCATAAAGGATACCTTCACAATTAGAGCGCCGTTCATTATTCAGTGCGGATTTTCAACCAATTCAAAATATCATAAATATTTTTCAGTATACTTGAAAACCTTTTTACTTTAATAACATATTTTTTGTAACTCCAATACTAACAAATGCCACTGAAATTAGAAATCAAAATTAAAACGCGGAATCTGTGTTTGTCAACATCAACAGTGAATAATTTGAAAACATTTCTATTCATCGATAATGAAATGAAAATCATTTTATCGACCCAAAATTGTTAAACGCAATGAGAAATCGACTTGAAAAGAGTTACTCAGTTTGTGAATCGGTGTATAACGGTGTGAAAATCGAGACTTTGATACTTGTAAAACTTTTGACAAAAATTAATACAAATATGCATGGGTCAAGAATATTCAGTTCATATTCAGTAGAATCGAGAGGATAATCCATTGATGCAAAAATAATAAAAGTTTGGGTCTTTTTCCAAGGAGTGTTCAAAAATGCAACTTTTTCAAATGGCCATGTAGCTCAGAGACTGATGAGTAGCCTATGAAATTTTTATTTATGGCATCTTTCATTTCACAAAAAAGTACGTTATCGGAATAATGATTGATAATTGATCATTATTATTCCCTTTAGAGCTGAAAATGTCCTGGAGAAATGCATCACATGTTACAAACAACATTAAGGTAAATCACAGTTGGTGAGTTTTCTCTGTTGGAAATTCATTCAATTTTGATGTTTTCTTAAAAAAAAGTCATTGCTCTTGCTTGCTCTTGCTCTTGCAAATGCTCTTATCTTTCCACAGCAAGTGAAAATGTGAAAATATTTCAAAACACCATAAGGAGCAATTTATGGTGTTTTGAAATATTTTCACATTTTCACTTGCTGTGGAAAGATAAGAGCATTTGCAAGAGCAAGAGCAAGCAAGAGCAATGACTTTTTTTTGATTGATAAAATATTTGAAAATTGAGCCTGCAAAAATATTTTAGCATTATTTTCCATGGCTTTGAGAACAAAGCCAATGATTTAAACAATCGTGATGAGACGAAGAGTCACAAAAGCTGATGGAGGTGATAAGGCTTTAAAAACTATCTTCCAAAAAATAAATTTTCCAGTAGTGAATTTTATGAGTTGTTTTTTCAAATATCAACTCGGAATACGAGACAAACTTCTCCTATCTGTCAACTTTGCGGAAATGTGAAAACAGGCTCTTATAAAAATTTTACATAAAAATCAATGTCGTAATCAGTCTTTTCCGGAAATCATTGTTTTTGAGATATTGACCAATTATGGTTTTTTTTTTAAATTTGTCTTCTTACAGGCTTTTCAAAAATATATGGGCCTGTTTTGATAAACCGCGACAATAATCCCAATTTTCATAATTCGCAATAAAAATTTTGCAGTAGGCCATGAAAACCAACAATGTTTTTTATTGTTTACTTGGTAGAACTAAAAGACCTAAAAGACTAAAAGACCCATGACATCAAAAAGAAGTAGCTCGGGTTAAGGTTTTATCTTTAGTAATAGACGAGATAACCCGCAATTGCTTCCAAGATAGGACACCTTGTACAGGGTTTTTTCTCATATATTGACACCCCCTTTATCTTTTTCTCTTAACGTTCCTGAAAAAGTGTCTCAAATATAAGTCTGACGATTTCTTCAAAAATGGGTCATTTTTGCAAAGTTCAAGATTTCATAACTAGACCATTCTTGGTTCATTTATTGTGAAATTTTCAGGACGTATACATAATTTTCGTCTCCCTTTTGAACGGTACTAGCCATTTTTATCAATGAATTATACAGAAAAAAGATTTAAAAAATTTCCTTTTATTGCACGCGAAAAAAGGACACAACAATTTTTTTAAAAAGATCGTCAGGACAAGTCAAATGGTTTTTAGTAAATTTTTCAAAAAACATGATTTCGCATAATACAAGGTGCCTCAGAAAGTCAGGAAGTAGTCCAACTTTCTTATTTCAAATAATTCAGAACCCAATTTTTTTATTCGATTTCTATTTTCTCCTAAAAATTCTAAACATTATCTTGGAAGCATAATTTGACGTTTGAAAACATATTAGTATTGACCTCGAAAAGTTGCATGGTTTTAATTGATTGGATTTTTTTCAATGTCTGATAGATTTTTGGCAGCGTTAAAATAAATGCTTCACACAGATGAGGAAAAAAGTGAATATTCTAATTAACAAAATTAACAAAAATGCATCCAGTTTGTAGCCAGTGTGTTGATTTCTACCAATATCTATTGAAGTTTAGGTGGAAGGTATGCTACATAAAAAATGTCAAATATTTTTAGAAGATTACACAAATAGGATAAAAAATACGGTTTTGATTTGAAATAAGAAGGCCTAGACTTTCTGCAGTATCCCGTGGGTATATGCGAAATAGAGTTTCTTGAAAAACTATTCAAAACCATGAAGCTTATATTCGAGACAATTTTTTGAGTAACGCACAATTAAAAAGATAAAGAGAGTGTCAATATTTGAAAAAACCTGTACCTAATTTATGATGATCAAATGTGAGCCAGATAAGTTCAACCAGGAAGTCATTTTGAACATGGACGAATTATCTCCAAAAACAAAAAGGAATATCAACATCAACAATTACTCAGATTTGATAGAAATAACGAAGACTTGAAGAAAATAATGAAAAGTGGCTAGCGAAATGAATAAAGACGATGAATAGGTACCCAAAAACTGAAAATATTCTCATGAGGGTTATGACGAAGCACAAAATAAAAGCTTATCAAAACAAACAAAATAGTTCATCTAGTAGAATTTTCAGTTTGTTGCTCTAAAAAGTTATAAGACAAGTATTCTTTATACCTCTTATTTTTCGATTTAATTATTACTTCCCTCATATGACGACAATTTTGATTAAACAGATTTTTTTTCCAATAGCAGTAAGATCGTGTTTGTCTTACTATAGGATACAATCTTCTGTTTATTGTCATCCAAAGATCTACTTGTTTTCAGTTGATATAACGCAAGAAAACTAGACTTTAAAAATAACATTGTTAGGCAATTTAGTTTTTAACATTACATAACGATAAACAGATAATTTAAACTTATTTAATAAGTGATTGTTATAAAAAGTGTGGATATCTTGATATCTTTAAATCATTTGTTATCCCATAAGTGAAATTGACTTAATGGTTTTGGATTGCGAGTATGAACAGAGCATAGACGTATATATACGTCTATGGAACAGAGCTTATGGTAAAAACCAGTTTTGCTTTTTTCTCTATACTCCAAGTCTTTATCATCATACACCATATTTTTCTATTAACATTTTTGCAAAATTACCTTGTCTCGAAATCCTATGCGATATTTAATCGATCACTTCTGCTTTATATTCTGACAAATTAATGACAATGTTGACCTGTGATATTTTCGAAATACGTCATTTTATTTCACGTACACATACACCTACATGTCGACAAAAACATTGCACATGGTACATATCAAGATTTACGGAATTCGGAGAAAACATGAAGCACGCTTAATGTCAACGATTTACCTTGACAATCAAAGAGTAGATTGATCTGAAATCCGGGGGCCTACGTAGAAGGACAACTGCTAACTATAAAACGACTCACAGAATCGAATTGGGCACAGTCAAGTAAATCTTCGAACTCATTACTTCAAATCATGAACTCCAGCGTAAGTATTGAATAAAAAAATAGTATTATCAAAAATATACAATGATAATAAAATAGTTTTGAGACAATGCAATTAGACATTCAAGCTCTTTTTTACTTCTTGCGCTAATATGGTTAGTTTTGATACTTGAAACGAATGGGGAGAAGTTTTAAATTTTATCAATTTTTCTGCAGGTGTTCGTAGTCTTGTTCGCCTGTTTGGCCGCTGCAAATGCAGGTGTATTTGTCACCCCAGGATCTTCCAGAGTAATCCAAGGAGCCAGTTCTAGAACCACTATTGCTGGAGCCGATGGAAGCGTGATCCATTCTGAAAGACCTGGCGGCAGCATTGTAGAAAATGATGTACCATCTGTTGTCACCAGAACTGCTCCCATTCTGGCAGCTTCCCCAGCCCTGGCCTACTCTGCTCCAGCTGCTGCGGCTTATTCTGTTCCTGTTGCATATTCCCCATATTATGGTTCCAATGTAGTCCAGTCATATGCTGCCGCACCAGTAGTTTCAGCTTACTCTGCTGCACCCTTGGCATACTCTGGGGCTGTAGCTGAAGACACTGTGGTAGCTGGGCCATCTGGTACCATTGCTACTAGCAAGACTGTCAACCATCCTACACTGTTTGCCGCACCTCAAGTTTATGGCGCTGGAGTTCGTTACGTTCTCTAAGAAGTAATTTGAATTGCATCATTGTTATAAATATTGCGAAAAAAGCTCCAAAATGTAATATAATCCAAGTCATCCCGAAACTGCTGTTCATATTTTATTGACAACCAGCCGTACAACAAGACAGCTGTTCCTCTAGCTCCTATCATATAATAATGAGATGAAAAATGCCTGGTTAAAAACTGAAAAACCTATTTTGTGTTCTATCTATATTAGAGAGAATATGAAGCGAATTCAAAGGACTAAGTTTGCTTTTATGCATAGTTTCTCTCTTTTTCATGGAACTTGTTGGTATTTTATTACATACCTTCAGACTTCGGGATAAGTATATTTTTGGAAGGGATCGAGTTCACTCTCGATAATATGCATAATAATTATATTTACCTGAAATGAAAAGGATAAAGGCCTAGTTAATACCCAATAATGCCCATAATTCATCCAAAATTGTCACATAAATTTCGTTTTTGTTGTAAAAATTAAGTCCACCCTAACGAAGTGATCTGAACTAATCAAGAACTCGCCTGGACGGAGTTGAAAGAAGTGCAAAGCGAAATGGAAAGATTTTTTTGTTCCGAATTTATTGATTTATTTTTTGTTGTCAAACTAAATATTTAGATATTTGTAGAAATTATCACTAGGCAGGTAGTTGAATATTTAAAAGAAGTAACAGGATTGAATTTGAATGTGTATTCAGCGTCCGCGATGTGCTTTTGTGACTGATTTGTTAATGTGGGATTTACTAGTAAATAATTTTCAGGATGGGTATAATTTTCGTCCCTCTTTCGAATGGAGTTATCCATTTTTTTCGTGACTGATTTGTTAATGTGGGATTTACTAGTAAATTATTTTCAGGATAGGTATAATTTTCGTCCCTCTTTCGAATGGAGTTATCCATTTTTTTCTAAAACCTACTCCAAAGAACCGTCAGGAGTGGCTTTTTTCTTCATTCAGAGGACAAAAAGTCACAGTGACCTTTCAACAAAAAAAAAGTTTGAGCAACTAAACTGGGAAAAAAATAGAGCACTTATTTATGTGAAATGATTTTTAATTTCTGTAGTGATGTGGAAAAAACATGAGGGGCCAAGACTTCTGGGTCGGGTGCGTTGAATTCGGTAAACACACATATCCGCGGCGCTCCTATGTCGGCCGACTATCGGACGGAAATATACGGAACGTGTTTGTTGCGGTCACATATCCATGATAATAAAACACAGTTCGTGTTTTGTCGCGGCTACTGAATTCGTCAGAGACTAGAGAGTAAAGGCCCCCAATTGACTCCATGCTTTTTTTACTTTTTTAAGTCATGACGACTATCTCTATTGTTATTGTTCAAGTAACTAGTTTTTTTAGCCTGAGGAAAATATCAAATTGACGATACCTACTTCTTCTACTCATCTAAAGAAGACTTCAGAAAGATATTGTCTGTTATTTTCCACCATTCCTGACCAACTTGTTTACAACCATTCCGACGTTAATTCGCTTGAATAGAGATAATACACAGGGTGTCCGGAAGTGATGAGCAGAAAGTTTAGGTGAGAATACATCTTATTTGCGATACGCCCATAATATTCTGACGTATTTGGGGTTTCTTCGGAATGAGGAATTCAAATTCGCCCACCGTTTTTCTCGATTTTGTAGAGGACACCACATACGAGCCTATACTTCGATTTGAATGGTCTTTGGAACTTTTTTGTGCTATATACACTGTAAGCAAATTTGTATTTCCTTAACCTTTCGTTTCTGTAAATCTAACTGTTTTCGAGAAAAAAGCTTGAATAACTCTGCTTGCATGCGTGATGAATACAGAATAATTTTGATTTATTATCAACCTTAAACATCGCATGCTTTGGAAACATACTGCAACGGCAAGTTTACCGTAGAAAAATGTTTGCGAAGAGTTGTTTTTGAAGTTGGTAATTTTTTGAAAATTTGTTGTTACGCTGATGTTGGTCAAAGTCAAAAACACTGAAAAAAAATTTAAACAAAAGTGGTAGGATTAAGTCATTTAGATTGTACCACTTATCATATTTTCCTCAATACCTCGCTAGTGATTAGTCCAAATTGAATGAAACATTGAACTAAGATCATTTCATATTTTTCTATCAAAATGCGCAATGGAAAACTCAGATGGATACAAGACTTTAAGAATAATAAGCTTCTAGAAAATATGTTGCAAACGATATAATTTAGCCAACCCGTTCGATGAATTGTACCACGCGGTTCGGCAAATTGTACTACATAAAATGGCATCGGATTTCTGTTTTCATTCAAACAATTTAGCAAACAAAATATCCTGCCCAAAGCATTCTATCGATTTAATTCAATTAAGCATATGAAACATAATATGGGTAAAACAAAATATCATTCTGATGAATAACTATGAAAATGGAGATTATCCATTAATGCACCCAAGTTAGTCAACATTTTCCAGTTTAATCCCCTCTTATTGCTGTTTTTATAATCTTACTTGATAACCTTGTGAGGAATGACCGAAAATTAAAACAGTTTAGTGAAATATATCCGGTACAATTTAAACAAACTATGTGGGGGTACAAATCACCGAACCGATGTGATTGAAAAGAATTGTTTAGTTGCATCGAAGAAAGTCAGATCAAGTTAAATTTTTCTCGAGATTTTTCTCATGTATTTACTTGTGAAAAGACCGATAATTACGAAAAATGCTATTTCAATGATAAAAAGCGATGATTTTCACAACAAAACTTATCTAAGAATGTCTGATATATACTGCGCTGTACATCAATCAACCGTGGTTTGATTGATGAACACATATTCACAATTTCACGAGAGACCGGCACTAACAGCTTTTGATCAGTACTTGTGTTTTTTCTTATGGCAAGACAAACAAACCAGATGGCACTGGATGGTAAGAGTTCAATAAATATTGATGTGGTACAATTTAAAAACCGGTACAATATACCCAACTTAACCTTATACCTTTTCTATGTCGAAAGGTCAGGAAAATAAAAATATTTACTCAAAAGTCTCATGCAGTGTAGCACAAAAACGTTGAGACCATACAAATCAAAGTATGGTTCGTATGTGGCGCCCACCACAAAATGCAAAAAGCGGTGGGCAAAATTGTATTCCTCATTCAGATGAAGTCCAAGATACGAGATTTCGTGAAAATATCATGAGCACTGTCAGAAAATTGCAAATAAAATTCTAGTTTAACACCCTGTAACTCCGTTAATACCTAATCACTTTTCGAAAAAATGTTATGTGAAAAGGTCGAATCTATTTTCAGTCTAGAATGCCCCCCTGAGTTTTTTCTCATCATTTCTGAACACCCTGTGGAGATTTTGTAGCTTCAGAATCTACGAAAAACATGTTTTCATCCATTTTTTTTCTATAAAATGCTCATATTATGTGGACAATATGAACATTCAGCATATTAAAAATTCAACATTTTATATTTTGTAGCATTTTAAAAAACATCAATTTAAAAAAAAACTCAAATAAGATATCAATCTATACAATTGATATTTCAAAAAATCAGACTTTCTTATCTTTGAATACCGGTATTATCAAAACAAATACAAATTTGAGAAATGCCTCTGAAAAACGAATATGCTTAGAGAATTTCTGTATCAAAGATTATAAGAAATTTAAAAAAAATGAAGTTTTCTAGTAGATCCCGGTTGAAATTCTATTTAGAAATCATTCAAAATATTTTGCGAATAATAAAGATCAGGTAATAAGATTTAAATTTATAAAAAACTGTGAGAGAAAAGTATCTCACATTTAATCCGGTTATATATACCATCATGTATTTTTTCCATTTCCGATCTTTTTTAGAGAACAATGAGAGCATTGATTTGTCATAAAATATTCTCGGCCAACGGTTGAGTTCTTTTGGGAGACATACTCCTGAATAAATTATAGCTGTTGCATGATAGCAGATGAAATTATGATGATGCTCAATTTCATTTAAAGGCGGGTGGAGATTTTTTAAGCACCTGATTCAGAATACTTAATTGATAGGATAGGTAAAAAAACACAAAGTGAAAAAATCGGTGATTTTTTTTCAATCTCATGACCAGTTTTACATACTTCAAAACAGCCCAGGAAGCAATTCTTACATTGAAATCCAAATCCAAATCATAACAATGATTATTATCATAATCTTAGCTAAATGATCTGAATTAATGATAAAATGGTCAGACCCGACCAGTTAAAGCATAATCAAACTGATAAACTCTGGTAGAACAATAAGTTACGTAATGTACAGGGTTATTCATTATATTTTGACACCCATCTACAGCTCTTATTGCGAGTGATAGAAAAAAACTTTAAATACAAAAGTTTTGGTTTTTTTCACGTAGTATCTTCTGGTGATAGCGGAATCAACAAATCGAAATCATAACATAGAAAAAATTCATTAAGTCCTATTTTTTTAAATGGAACACCCTGTATATTATTGACTAAAATGAAGGATCTCTTTAATCTGATTTCAAATATATATGGTTTGTAGGCATTTGGTTCAGTCACTTTGAAACTATTTGAATTTAAAAAATATATTTTTTTAAACTACAACAAATATTCACAACACTAACTTGATCATATAAACTATCAACATTCCATTAAAAACGAAGCTACATGTTTTCTACATAACCCCCATAACCAAAACTTTTGTATTTAAAGTTTTTTTCTATCACTCGCAATAAGAGCTGTAGATGGGTGTCAAAATATAATGAATAACCCTGTACATAGAACTCATCCTCTGTTTATTAAAACTGTACAAAAAAAACGTGAAAACAGTTTAAATGATAAAAGTGATAATGTGGACATGAATATTATCATGTCTAATAGAAGGAAATCGACGCCGACGGTAAGACTTTATTTATCTTCCTCATTGGTTAATTTATGCGGATCTGTTAGATAATGGTTGAGCTTTTTCAGTTCTAGGATCTAGAAAACTATTGTTTCCAAATTCATTATCCTTACATTCATTTGCATCTTCTTGAAGTTCTTCCAGTGGAGATCTAATGAAGTTACTGTAGTATTTAGTGAGTAAGTCTCTAACGATGAGTTTGTAAAGATTTGTTCGAATAGTGTCTGGAATATTGTCAAATGTCCCATAGTGTCCATAGATTTTGATCACCTTATCACCATAATAGCTAGGAACTATTTTATTTTTTTCACGAAATATATAATCTTGTACAACTAGATCCCTCAAATCAAGAAGTCTGTCCAGATAGTTATGAGACAAATACAATTCTTCAATTTTTTTTTTAAACAAGCTTTGTGTGCTCTGATTGAGCAAATCTACTATGTATTTCTGGAGAAGCAGAAGGTGCAGCCTATGTCGAACTGCAATGGGCACTTCATCGTACCGTCCATACTGCTGTAGAATCTCTGAAATTTTGATATCAAGTGATTTCTCTTTTTCGTGAGATATGATGGTGAGATTTTGTGAATTTCCAAGCAAATCGTCGATTGGGTGGAGATGAGTGGATACATAATCCTGATAGATTGTTTTACCTATTTGATCTTTCATATCATCAGGAATATCATGGTAATTACCGTACTTTCTATAAAGTTTTCTTATCTTCACACTGATAGGTCCAGTGGGTTGATTGGCTAGATATTCTTGAAATAATAGTTCTATCAGGTAGTGCCGGACAATATTAGGAATATTTTCGTAGGTTTCGTATTTGTCATAGACTTCTTTGACCTTGCTTTTATTATCAACTGATAAAGTCTCAACCAAAAGAGGACTGCTATTTATGTTATTCCCAAATGCAGGAATGTTTGGTGACGGTGACGTATGACCATTTACGTTCGCAAGGATCACTTGTTCGGATACTTGAAGATCGATGTTCTCTGCTATGAATTGTTGAACCAATAGATCATACATTTTACGGCGAGCCTTATCTAAGATGAAATCGTTGTTGGCATAGTTATCGTAAATTTGCCTGATCTGTTCAAAGTACCCTCCCTTCTTTCCGGCTGATATGTATCGTTGAATTACCAAACCGCCAAGTTTCTGACGCACTTCATTCGGGATCTGATCAAAATCGTCATAACGTTCACATATTGCCCTTATTTGTGTATCATATTGTCCTGCTGCGCGATGGGTAAGTATCTCAATTATGTTACTTTTGATGACCAACCAATGAAGAACATTTCGTACGTTCTCAGGAATATCCTCATATCTTGCATATCTTTTATATATGACACCAATGTCTGTGATATAACTTCTAAGTTTATCAACGGCTGAAGAGTAGTTATTAATGTTCAAAAGTTTCTCCAAAAATCCTTCAGATTTGTGACGAACCGGGTCGGGTATGTCAAAACTTTTGCGAAACTTGGTAGATATCAAATATTGCCTAAGAAATAAAGAGCCCAAATTTTGCCTCACTTCAATGGGAATACTTTCATAAGTTCCATAACGTTCAAATATGTTTTTTATCTGCCTATCATATGGACCATTTGCCTCATTCTCCGAGATTTTGCTGATGTAATCTTGAATTACCAACTCGTCAAGTTCACGACGAGCGACTTCGGGGATTTCATTATATTTTTCATAACGTAGACCAATTTCTCGTATCCTTGCTCCATATAAGCCTAATTTTTGATTGTCATCAAAAATCTTATCAGATATGTAATGTTGTATCACTAGCCACTTAAGATCATTGCGTATATTTTCAGGAATTCCATCAAAGGAGTCATAATGACCATATATTTCTTTGATTTTGCGGGTTGTA
The DNA here is from genome assembly GCA_958502075.1 of Orchestes rusci. Classification (NCBI taxonomy): domain Eukaryota; kingdom Metazoa; phylum Arthropoda; class Insecta; order Coleoptera; family Curculionidae; genus Orchestes; species Orchestes rusci. The sequence goes on from OY293306.1 coordinate 38,066,917, forward strand.
TCTTCAATATTTTCATGGAAATTGTTTGATATGTGACTCAATTTTTCGACAGATATTTTGCTCGCTGTTTTCAGTAATGATCCAAGAAGGCCCCCTTGCGTGGTTGTAGTTTTTGGGTTGTAGAACTCTTGCTGGGATAGCGCCAAACCAGCCAGTAGAAGTAGGACTAGAAGCTAGAAATTGATAGAAGTAATTGTTTAAGTATTATACTTGGATGAAAACTATCAAAAGTCGTTTTGGACAAAGAGAAAGAGGGTACAATCGAACACATTTCAAGATCAGAATCTATTTATCATCATCATGAAGACTAGACGGACATGAGATAATTTTTTTTAAATCAAGAAACATTGAGTATTCAAGGTAATGTCACATTTACCATGATAACGCCATTTTCAAAGCCTCCTATGTTCATTTTAAAAATTTTCCATCTAGAACCATATTGGATGGATTACATCAAGTCCAAATATCTTGGAAAAGGTATCTCCTAGGCACTTTTACAAAGTATACCTTTTTCATGTAAACATGATGGAAAAATCATTTTTTCAATTTAAAAGTAAAGTAGGAGAGCGTACAAAAAAGTTCTGACTATTCGAATGAGTGAAAAGGTGTGTAAGTGGCGCCTCCTACAAGTAAGAGCATGTCAAAGAACCATTTTATACGGAATTTCATTAAAAAACTTGATTATCACAAAAGTTACCTATTTGAAAAAATCAAAAATAAAAATTTAACTGTTAATATTAACTTTCGGAATTGACAAATGGAGGTCTATCGCAATATTTTTATGTGAGAGATCTAGTGTTACCGTATGTCCCATTACTTCTGGTCCACCCTGTATATTCATGACTATCCACTTTTAAGTCAAAGTATCTTAAATTATGGGAGTTGTGAAATTTATGCACAAAGTAGAAATTGATGGACTTTTTTTCATTTTCATGTACAACCAACGATCAAAAATATTCAAATGTTCACGATTTTGATATCCTGATTTAATTTTCCCAAAAACGCTCCTCATTTTTGTTGGATAAAATTACTTTTAGGTGCGTACTCCCTTGAGATAAAGACCAAACAAAACGCCGGCTCACTTCTGAACGCATACTGGAAATGCCTTTGCCCATATACCTATAATAGTTTTATAGGTATATGCCTCTGCCCAATGCACATCGAAATGGCGAAAGGAACCGGGGCGGTGCAGACAGGCGAGAGGCGCAATGTGCAACTTTGGCGCGCTGCTTCTGCTCTTCCGATTAGTTTTGGAGTAGTTTGCCTCTTGGTTTGCTTTTTGTTTAGTACCGGTTTTATTGGTTGTTTTAGTGGATGATAATTTTAATCATTTCAATTTAGATAATAATTTAGGTATGATAACTATCATTGGGTATACATGAAAATAAGTCATCTTATTATAATGAGAAAAAAAAACATTTTTGACACAAATTGCAAAGTGTATTGTGATAATCCAAAATTAATTTTTGAAATAAATGGTTTTTCAGTATATTATTATTTTGTGTTGAATAATGAAAAAGATAATTTTAACCGAAACTGACCCAAACTAACTGTAGCTTTTTGTTTCGAATTATAGAACAAAAGAGGCAAATGAATCATGTTTTTTCTATGACTATTTAATAATAGATGTATTATACATCCACTTTCTATTGGTTAATGTGACTGGTTACTCATACCAGAGACTTTTTTTTCATCACTCAATTGATATTTTCAACCAATGAAATGATCTAATGCAATAACTCCTATATAAAAAGGACCTTCGAACATTGAACCACTAGAACAAGCAAAGCACCCCGAACGTACGCGATTTGATTGAGTCGATAACATTTTGTTTTTTGTTAATGTTTATGTGATGTTATTTTAACTTATTTGTGACAAGGTCTATGCAATCCAACCGTCCATGATGGAGCTCCACAAGCACAGCACTTTTTTGGCATAATTGCCACTCTAAATCTTCTTCTCGAGCACAAATGAATCATTTTCAACTGGAAAATGACAACAACCGTCACTTTGACGAATCTTTCAACGTCAAGGCAACGCCTTTTAAATAGCTCGGTTGATGTCAACGTTGCCGCCTGTGATAAAAATTCCTCTTATCAACTTTTCAGTGTTAAAGATCATGGAAAATCGTGTCAGTATTCAACGATAAGTAGAAATACACGATTTGTTTGAGTCGATAACATTCGGTTTTTGTTTATATTCATGTAATGTCATTTTGACACATTTGTGATAATATCTCTACAATTCAACCGTCCATGAAGAAGCTCCACAAACCCAGCACTTTTTTGGTATAATTGCCACTTGAAATCCTCTTCTCGAGCACAAATAAATCATTTTCAACTGGAAAATGACAACAACCGTCACTTTGAAGGATCTATCAACGTCATGGCAACGCATTTCAAATAGCTCGATTGGTGCCCAACGTTGCCGTTTGTGAGAAGAATTCCTCTTATCAACTTTTTAGTGTAAAAGATCAAGGAAAATCGTTCGATTATTCAACGACAAGTGGTAATAGCGATGAAAAAAGGACCACACTCTTCCTAAATATTGAAGAGAAATACATTTATTTGATGATAGTGAACTTCAAGTCGTTGTCATTGAATTGGTGACAGAAAATTTCGTGAAAGGTATTTGAAGGAAGTAGATATGACAAACCAGGAGCTTGCTTTTCCTCTTTCCTCCATGTTTACATTGACATGTTCGACTCATAAAGAGTGTTCAATAAAAAATACGATCACGATAGTCACCTATGGAATGCAATTGTTTCAAAAAACGTATGTCTTGGCTAACATCACAATGACATGACATCCACTTTCTAACCGTCACAGATGCCATGATGCCAAACCATACAAACTAACCACGACCTACGTTCATGCTAGAAAAAGAAATCCAGAGGTGACTTGATCGTATTTTTTATTGAACACTCGTTACAATTATTGGTTTATGCTTCTAGTGGTTCAATATTCGAATATAAGGACTAAGTACTCACAAAATATTCGGGTGTGACCGTGTGACGTCACCTATGTAGGCCCCGATGTAGGCCTTTCTATCAATTCACCATATTTCCGTGTCGCTGTATAGGCTTGGCAACGCAAACAATCATGTTGTTATGTTCTTGTCAAAACGACGCAAATGTCTTTCAGTTTGGATGATTTTTGAGCGTTGAAGGCTACACACAAGAAGAAAGCAGATTATCCAGCGCCTGATTTTTGCGCTCACCTCTCGTGCCGGTATTTCCGTTGGTTATTCAAAAAACGCTGAGTACTTGGCAGTTAAAAAAAAATTAGTGAATGCAAGAAGTCCAGCAGGTCCTCCTCCGACAAAGAATTTTTGCCACTAACTTACTAGAAAACTCACTTTAAGTATAGTTGTCAAAAAGTGTCGTCCAAATTAAATATTGCAAAGTTCGCTTCAATTGTTGAATAACCATAGAAAAAGAATGATATTCTACTCGCGGAAAATATGGCTATTACTCACTCAGAGAAATTGTCTCCATTTCCCGCTTGTTGAATAATTTACTATTTTCAATAAAATGTGTATACAGGGTGATCCATAATGAATGCGTCATAATATAACGGTAGATTCTAGACGCTAAAATATTGCGATTCAGCTCAATTTACTTTGATACTGAAATCGATAATAACCAAAGATGCAGGGTGTCAAAGTTAAAATATTGTTTCTGATTTTGATTGATATTTTCATAAGCATCTGACTCATCTTGGTGAAAATTGGTATTTTGGGGTATTGGTATTGTATCTAAAGTCATATTGATGGCAGTATCAATATTATGTCTTGAATAATTTAATTTCGAATTTCTCGAAAACTGAGCGTTTGATAAAAAACATAAGGTATACCTCTTTTTTCTTACAAAACATAGGAGTATCACATCTTGTGATCAGATCCACTGAACCGTTACGCACAAACAAGTTAGTGCACATTAATAGGCAAAAAGCGGTCGGCAGATGACGCCCCTTATCAGGTTAAACAAAATAAACACTAGATTCTTATTTTCCCCCCCAAAAAACCCCAACATACTAATTTTCAGCAAGATCACACAGATACTTATGAAAATATTAATTTAAATCAAAAACAATATTTAACATTTTACACCCTGTATCTCGGTTATTATCGATTTTAGTATAAAGGTAAATTTAGCAAAATCACAATATTTTAGCGTCTAGAATCTACCGTTCTAATATGACGTATTCATTACGGACGACCCTGTTTAAATATATAAAAATTTCAGCGTGGAAAAGTATTGAATGGATGGAAACTTTTTACATGAGCTCTAACGAAAATATTCAAAAAAACGATGTAGAAAACTATAGAATAAAGTAAGAATTAGTATTTATATCTTTCAATTATTTCAAGAGCTTTCTTAATAATATAAAAACCCATCATCAGTAGCAAACTAACTCAAACTTGACTAAAGGTATTCAAATTTACCGAGACTCACCAAAATTAAATTTTTGTTCTTTTGTTGTTGAAAATAATAGATGATTCCTGAGGGCCTACTTAATGATAATTTATTTATAAAAAAAAGGAATAGTTTAATCCTCACCTTATTATCCTTAAAGAAATAGTAATTCACGTTACTAAGGCGGTAAATGACTTTTTAAAGAAGGAGCCGAGTCTGGAATTTCAAGACGAGTAGTTTAATGACATTTAACGGCTGTGTATCGTACATTGTTTTGTTTCATACTCTGAAACATTTTTTCAATCGGTTCAAAGTGCTTTCTTGTTAAACCATTCACTTAGAGTGGCAGTCCGCCTCACATTCTCACCATGAGATGGCGCCAGCCGAAACCATGTCACCACTTGGGTAATAGATATTTTAATTATATGTTACCAACAATCTTTGTCAAGTTATTAATAAAAATCTTGAGAGGGCGCCAACCAAACCATGCTACCAATGTAATTTTACAGTCTCTGATGATGGACTGGTTTTGTGTCCGGTAAATGATACATACTTTACGGTACATTATAAAATAAAATATATTAGGCGAGGTGATGACGTATGTGAGTTCATAGTAAAATGATAGGTAAAAAAAGTCAAATCTCACAATTCCATAAATTTGTTTAATTCAGGACTACTAGTTTCAGGGTCTAAACTTTACACCCCATCTTCAGGTCCAGTTTTGAACATGTTTTTTTCTTCTATGTAGCCCTTTTAACTGGACCTGAAGATGGGGTGTAAAGTTTAGACCCTGAAACTAGTAGTCCTGAATTAAACAAATTTATGGAATTGTGAGATTTGACTTTTTTTACCTATCATTTTATAAAATATATTTATTTCATACTGTACTGTAAAGTATCATTTACCGGACTCAAAACTATTATAAGATTAGAAGAATACATAATTTTACTAACTTTGGAAGTGGTAGCATGGTTTGGCTGGCGCCATCTCATGGAAAGAATGTGAGATGGACTGCCACACATCATTTTTATCTGAGGATTGCGAACACTGAAGTGAGGTTAAGTGTAATATATGGAATTGTCAAATTTCAAAAAGCAATCCAACCGTTTAACATTATACCTAGGCATTTCCAATACGCGTTCCGAACATTATAGTGTGGACGGGGCACGCAACAACGTAATATAACAACGTCGGATGAGGACTGAATTTGAGCAAACTTTTATTTATCATTTCACGTTTAAAGGTCAAAAAATGAATGTTCGCTTTCATGGCTTTGCACTTTTGGGACAACCTATATTTTAAAAATCAATTTACTCATCGCAACTCCTATTTTCTCGACATGCAGTCTTTTTTCTATCAAGAAAGACATTTTTAATTTTTTGATCCATTCCACAAATGTTTCCAAACTATGGAGTTCTTGCTTGTACAATAAACATTCACAAATCAATAAATGCATTTCAAATGATGGTCATGATCGAGCTGTGACTCACGCTATGGAAAAATTCACCATCCTGTTTTCTTTTGGTAGATACATTTTAATACGGTACGTACCTAGGAATCAAAGGTGAAAAAAAACTTCCAATGCTTAAGATAGTTTATCAAATTTAACGTGAGCGAGTGTCGACGCAAAAATATCGTCTATCTTGCATTCGATTTCGTTATTTTTTTCCGAAAATAGTCCTTTTGAAAGGTCTAACCCAAATTTATCTGGAATTGGAGTTGGATAATATTATCAGTAAACTAATTTTCCAGAAGTTCTATCGAATATTACACACATTGTTTGCTAATTAGATGTAAACAAAAATCACGACGAAGGCTTGTATTCAGACACTCGTGGTAGGTATACAGTGGAACTCAATAATTTGTTTATTTCAAATAAACTATAGGTCATAGAAAAGTGGAATGGGTGTCACCAATTTTTCATCAGGTTTAGAAAAAAGGTAACATTGTCGTTAAAAGAACAATTATTATCATTATTATCTGTCTTCACGTACATCGGAAAATTTATATGAACATAGATTTGATGAAATAAAATGAACCATCGCGTGATTTGGAAGCAGTTTTGCGTAATATGCAAAGGTTAATAATTAATTAGATGAATTTTTAATTTCACTGGTCTATAAAACGTACTCACTTATTATTCATGACAATTTTATGAATCTGCATATACACTATGCATTGCATTAACATTTCAGGATCAATTCAGTGTGAATTATATTATACCTTAATAAACAGTGTTCCTTATTGGTTGTAGAGAAATGATAGAGATAACTTTATGGAGAAGGAGGCTACGATGAGAATTATTGATGCATGAAGCATTTCCTGATATCACGTTAATCAGAATATGACCGATGAATTTATAGAAAATGTAAAGAGTCAATAAACTCACCTTCTTCATTCTATCACTCTATCACTGTGTCTGGTATATCAATAATCGAATTCAAGTATGAACGCAGTGTCAGATGGATTATAAACGAAAGCTATTTGATAGAAACTAATCATAAAGTCATAAGTGTTCCAAAAGTGATTATTCGAAGGATGCCATCAAGAAACTAATTATCAATAGGTATAATATTATAAAAATAATAATTTATTTCCAACATTGAATAATTAAGGTGAGTTCTTGTATTATCGTTTTTGTTAACAAAAAAAGTAAACAGTGATGTAATCAATGTGCAAAATAATTAGTAGGTACCTATCAAATATTTTTGTTTGCTCTAGAGCCCAAACGACTCATTTGCGGACTTGATATGTTAAAAAAATAAAAATGTTATTTTTGATGTCCCCTATACCATCCTTTTGAATTTGTCCTTATTTTTTCTGGAAAACCTGTATATGCATTTGATTTGTTGACAACGTCGCGTATAACATTGTACGATGTATAGTTTTCTGCCTTCTGTTTAATTCCCCCAGCTTATTGTTAGCCGAAACAAGAGCTTGACTTTCATCATGTTTATAACATCTCTCATCCCAGATTTCATACGCAGGAATGACTTTGAAAAGTGAATCTTGATGAAAAAAATGTCTCTTTCACTTCAAAAGTAATGAAACGAAAGTACACGAATCAGTACATAGTTGAGTTGAGAAAGCGTTCTTTGCTTATTTACATGAGAAGGGGAATGCAGGATTAAAAGCAAACATCAACTCTCAATAAATCTGAAGGTATACACAATGACGGTTCCTCAATAAGTGCACATGTCACCCCCAAATGTAATGCCTCATCTCGAAAAAAAAAAATCAAATTGTGTCCTGACATTGTTTTAATAATTATTCTTTTTTTGGTATAGCCTAAACCTATCAACTATTTCGTAAACAAAACTCCAGATCGCAAGTCGCTGATTATGCGTAACAAAAGATTAACGTAAATCCAGCCAAGATCTTGAATCCAGCCGTTCGCTTTGCGGGTCCATTGCGAAATCTCTTCGACCACCGCTCATCGGAATATTAGATCTGATTGGTCAATCCCCTGCCGCCCGCTCCCTTGTTCACCGCGGCAGTCTAGAGCGACGTCCGACGTTCAAGGTGGCCCGCGAGCACATGAGATCAGTATCAGTGCTCTTCATTATTTTATTTTAATAAAAGTGCGGGTATTCGCATAGGGCAATTTTGTTATGGAGATATTATTGATTCGACAATATTATTTTTGTTGTTGATTTACAAGTTAATTTGGAACCTATACAGAATTTAGATTATTCAATACTAATTATCATTATTATAACGCTGATAGTTACCTATAGTTTGATATCAACAGAAAATGAATGATGGAAAACAGGAAAATGAAACGCCTATCTTAAAACTAAAAAGTCGTCGGATTTAAGCGCAAAATGAAACGTAATAAATAAAAGCGTTCAGGGTAAGTTTTTAATTCATATTTTTTTTTGAAAAGATCCTTTTATTTGCTAACCCAGATTGACGGTTTGATAGCGCAAAAGAATATTTTTGGGCATGGTCGTGTGACACCCATTTTTTTTTTCGTATTACGTTGTGCACCCCCAAAGTTTTGAACCACGCGCCGCCGCTGGGTATACAGTACCTACAGCTCAGTTTGACTAATTTGTATTATAGAGAGAAAGATGAACGATTCTACTGCCAGATATGTTCTACTTCACCAGAGTACTGACTAGTAAAATTCAGGCGTTACAAGACTCCGGGTTATTGTCCCTGAAACCGCAGCCTCTGTTGAACTTATTGTGTTTTGTCTGTGCCTGTCTTCCATTCGAATATGTGTATTGCCTAAATAAGGTGTCTTTCTGTTTCTCTGTTCAATTATGTCCGGTGAACATATCAGTTAAGTGCAGTTGACCTCCTTTCAACTTCACTTAACTAATATTCTTCACCAAACCATCAAATCTAGGATGCTCCAATCATTTGGTTTATTTGAAAATTGTGAGTCGAATCAAAAAGTTTCTACCTAGTAAATATTTAGTGAATTTAGCGTTTTTTCAGTAACTTAAATAATCACAAGACATATTGTTCGTCTTGAATGATTTCGCATAAAACTCTTCAAACTATCCTGGATATGGGCTCATACCGTAGCCATCAATCTAATATTTAAAAGTTAGTAGGTAGTCAGTGGAAAATCACTACTTGTCACTGAAACATCTTATGGGTTCCTTCATTTTCTGTAAAATTTGAAGGCTCCACCTCCAAAATACTGATACGTAGGTATGTAATAATGCAATGCAAAACATACCTGATTATACTATTTAACAAGCATTGTTTCTGGACGAATAGGAATCCCGGTGATGGTTTATATAAATGCATGAATAATGAATATTTTGATTTTATAAGTAGGGTTACGTCTAGTATACACTATCAGAAATGCCCAAAATCATTGCCTCTTCTTGTCTGACTTGACAAAATTGGCTAGAATCTTACCAAAAAGAATTTTCCTTATCGAATGGATATAAAACTCTCGATGCCCAGAATTAAAGTAGATTGATCGTTCGAAGCCGTTGTATAGCGGCCTCAACCACTCTTCCCAAAACAAAAAATAGATATCCCGAACAAATTTTCAGTTTCGATGTATTACCGGCGCTTGGATTGTAATGGAATCACCGTTTATTTTTCTGCTTTTATCGATGCCAGCCGTCGTCTTCGAAAAGGGTTGCGAAATTGAGGGGTGTGGATCGGAAGCTAAATTTTATTGTCGCTCCAGTTTTATTGGCAGTTGCGAATTTGTTCGAACCGTTTGTAGATGAAAGTATAGGTCAAGATAGTCAGGCAAGTGTTTTGATTCAGAATATACAGGGTATATTCAGGAACTAGTGGTCAAACATTATTGAGAGAAGGCCAAAATAAAGAGTAGGTACTCAATTGAAATGTGTAACGAATTTCCAGAATTCCGAGAATTTCTTTTGTCATTTAATTTTGTAACTTTGTCAAGTAACTTTACCGTTATGTCCGGCATTTCTTCTATATAAACCCTTTTATTATTACTATTATGGCAAATATTTGATTAATCTATTTAAAGGCGCATCAATCTCAGACTTCAGCCGGATGTCGTCTGCTCAAGTTCAAAGTGGAAAGGTCATAGCGTTTAGCTCCGGACGATTGATTCCTTAATCTGGAGCAAGTGACTACCAGCGTCTACGTCAGCTGTGTGGAAAACTCTGTTCTGTTCTGTACCGCAAAATCCGACGGTTTTTCTTATTAACAACTTAAAACCACGAAGAAGAACACTTCGCTTTCTTATCTTCCTTTGTTCTTCCAAGTGTACCGCGCACAGTTCTTTTAATCAACAGCCGATCTCCTATTTTATCCTGGCCCAGTGAGTTTTTTCTGGTGGCAAGATCATTGGGATGACAAGACTCTAGAGAAACTATTTCCAACTTTAGGTGATTTTTCTGGAGAGTTGTGCTCTCCGCTGGCGAGATCAGATGGGGTAGCTTGTCTCGTTGAACTTTGCCCTGATCCATTTTTCCCTTTTCTGGGGATTGTTATACTTATCACCGTAAATTCAGGAAGGAATAATTTCCGTTAGTTCTTAAAACCGCGTTTTTCGATTGTTAGAGTTTTTATCGCCGGACTTCAGCTTGTTCCGTAAAAATTAAAAAAATATTTGTCATTAGGTTTTTCTTCAGAACACCGCGCCGTTTCCGTCCGTTTCATTTTGACACCGTCAATTTCACATACTGAGCTCTTCGCGCCGTATTTCACATTATATACCACGTTTGAATAACCTTTTTCTACCACTACCTTGTACCGCATTTCTCAAATATGTTGATTTCCACCAATTTTGTGATTTTCAATCTTCACGCACACACCTTCCACCGTTAACAGGTTGAAATGTAGTATGTGGTTTGTTTCTCGTGAATTTTCTGGTCTGGAAACCAAACGAGTTTCTCTTCTGTCTAAAGTCTACCGGATCTCTCTACTACAAAAATCTAGAGGGTGTCGTCACAAAAATATATTTCCCTATCTGATCATACTACCCTCTGCATTCTAGGCCAAATTTATTTAGATCTCAATTTGGCCCAGATTAATTATTTTTTAATCAGACGTAGTTTAATGAAATTGTGTGTGAATAGACAGTTGAAGTGTTTTCATTGTAGTCGTTAACGTGGGGATTGACATATGGGCAAGCGCACTTCGTTTTTTCTCACGTTTGCGTTTACGGATTTACGTAACCTTGCGTGTTTTCACGTATTGCAGGTTATCCCTTAAACGTAATACGAGGTTTGCCGAGCGGGTCTACGATCTTGGATCATCTGTCAACGAACTAATTTTGAACGTTACACGTCATCCTTTTATTTGACCTCAAAATTCTTCAATAACCAAATTTAAAAAAAAATCACTTTTTTCCACTTTCGCAGGTCGAAAAATTATATGTAAATACAACAGATCAGGTTGGATCAACTCTTTACGTTTCACGTACGTCAAATACCACACTTCAACTAGCTTCTGGGCAAGCTTCTGGGTCATTTCGTAGACGTGAATTTTATGCGTTAACGTGTTACTTATTAAGAAGATACCGGAAAACAGGCTATGATAAAATATTTTGGAAAACTTCAGGTTTGGTATTTAAAACATATTATTCCGTTCGATAATAATTATCCTACAGCATGAAGGGATTTTATTAAAATATTACAAAAATGATAGGATTTAACAAACAAGATTTTTGAATAATTTCACAAGAGTAGGAAGAAAACAGTTTGAGTACTCAGAGCAATAATCTTTTATTAGTAGCTGGCAAAGCGCTTTCGGCTAATAAAAAGCCATCATCAGTGCCCCAACTGAAAGTGATACCGGCATGAGTTACGTTCTTAAACGTTTATCGAAGAAGAAAAATTTTTTATATAATAAAGGAAAAAGAAAGAATTTTGTGGTACTCACTAGTCAGTTGTGTACAGTGGACATTTTCCTCAATTTGACCATCATTGGGCCCCTTTCAAGGGTGCTTATTATTCGTAAAAATGGTCCGGCATCGTACAATACTATTTTCCGAAGTTATCGAGGTCAATCAAGTTGACAAGGTTAAAATAACATTAAACATAAGCACGTACAAGACATTTACAACACTTTAAAATGAATTTATAGACTTATTTTATCATTCTAGCGATGATTGACCACGAGGCGAAAGGTGAGAGATGAATTGATACAGGTTATTAAGCGAATCTGGTTAAAAATTGCAAATCATGAGATTAGGTTAGGTTAGAATTAACAAATGGAGTGGACTGCACTGGCGAATTGACCAACAAATCGACAGGCAAACCAATGTCAGGCTAGTGGTGATAGTAAGTGAAATTGAACGAGGGAGAAGTTGCGGTTGGGGAATTTCTTTGAATAAATTTAAGTTTGTAATCTCCTGTGAAGAGGAGTGTATGATCTATTTAAGTTAACTTGAATATTAAGACAAGAAGGGTTTGACTTCAATTCATTGGAAATGTAAATATCCTCCAGAAAATCCAGACGGTTAAAGTTCTTAAAAGAAACTTGATGTAGAATCTTTGAGTTAGATCCAGGGCTAAAATTGTGATCATGTAACTTGATGTGTTCACCGAAAGCAGAGTTAGGTCTATTCAAATGCTCGGAGATTCTAGTTTTTAGAGGTCTACAGGTGCGCCCAATGTAGGAGCAACTACAAGAGTCACATTCCAATTTATAAATTCCACTTTTCGACAACAAATCAAATCTATCCTTGGTGTTAACCAACAAAGAACTCATATTGCCTGAAGTTTTGAAAGAACATCTCAAATTTTCGTTGTATTTAAGGAAAATTTTGGAAATTTTTTTGTTTAGAAAGGGGTTAATGAAAGGGAAAGAAATGTATCTAGGAACCTGATCTGTATTAGGGTAAGTAATTGATTTAAGTTTATTAAACGAAACTTTTTTAATGAGGGAATCTATAATGTCTGGGTCATATCCATTATTAGAGGCAATCTGTTTCAATATGTTCAATTCCAAAAAATAATTAGCTGGTGAGAGAGGTATATTGAGTAAACGATGGACATAGCATAATTACCTTTTAGTCTCTTTAGACGTAACCAATCTCTTTACTACTGTCCCCAAAGCCGAAACTGTAGACATCATCAAGAACATTCTATCTACCAAACTCCACCCTGATCAATTAACCTCAATTCTCTCTCTACTTCAGTTATGCCTCTCACAGGATTTTTTCTTATTCAATGATAAATTCTACAAACAACCCGATGGACTGGCAATGGGTAGTTGTTTGTCTCCCTTTATGGCTGATGTATTTATGGATTACCTTGAATCTAACTTTATTGTCACTGACAATAACAAA